>NW_026844366.1:333452272-333469125 GCF_025583915.1 Anolis sagrei ordinatus | reverse complement strand
AACTATGCAGATCTTTATTGCCAGGGTGATGTCTCTACACTTCAATATTTTATCAAGATTGGACATTGCTCTTCTCCCAAGAAGTAAGTGTCTCCTGATTTCCTGGTTGCAGTCTGCGTCTGTAGTGATCTTCCAAAAGACTTACAGCAACCTATTACTACTGCCCACTGTGAGTCACTCTTCACTCTTCAGTGCTAAGTGTTGTTACATTTCAAACAAAAAATAGTTCTGGGATCCCACAGTATTAGTAAAAAAGCAAGATTCCAGAAGCCTCCTTTCTAAACTGATGATCCCATTCCAACTTTCAGTTTAGCCTTTGCCATACATTTAAGTTCAGCTAGTTCATATGTTCTATACAAAACCATATTGTTCACTGAAATAAGAGAATAAATGCCCTATGGGAATACCTGATTAAAATAAGTACATCAAACATCATGAACATACTTCTTCAAGGAGAACATCTTGATTTCTCGTGTGGATCTTGTTGGCAGTTCTTTGAGCCACAAAGACACACTTGATGCTTGGACATTTTTGTACCGCTTCATCCACAGTCTTCTTCAGTTCTATGATCCGTCCTCCCCTCAGGCCCTGGTTACATGTGATGACTGCTTTGCATTCAGCTAACAAGAGAAGCAATTATGGAGTTACCATATATATATACACTATTGTGAGTCACGATGTAAACAGCTTTTAATATTGTGAGTTGATAAAGCCAGCTATTTACGAGGGTTGAATGAAAAGGAATTCTTCCTAACTCCTCAACAGACGGCGGTACTGGTATGTGGCAGGTACTGGCTTGTTCAGTAGACTCTCCTCTACAGTTCCATTTTGTCAGGAAGCCTTAGCATTGAACAGTTGTGTTGTTAAAGTGCAAAGTATGGAACCCTGCAGATGGTCGGTCAATGCGACTTAAGCAACGTGCAGTCATTGCATTCTTGACAGTAGAAGGTGTCACCCCAAAGGAGATTCATCAGAGAATGCAAGCTGTCTATAGTGATTGTATTGATGTGAGTACTGTGCATCGTTGGGTAAGTTTAAAGATGTTGAGGTGGGAACATCTGACTTGCATGACAAACAAAGAGTTTGACGTCCTATGACAGCAACCACCAAGTTTCACAAACAAAAGGTTGACAGATTGATTCAGGACGATCGTCGTATCACTCAGAGAGACATTTCAAGCATAATCGGCATTTCACAAGAACGTGTGGGTCACATTATTGCTTGGCTTGGCTATCGGAAGATCTGTGCACAATGGGTACCCAAAACAGAGTGTCGACTTCTTCCGTGACAACTTCAGAAAACTTGTTCATCGTTGGCAGAAATGTATCCAATTGTCTGGTGATTATGTGGCAAAGTGAATAATGATAGTTAAAGAGCACATTCTAAGGATTATTTATGCATTTGATTAAAATATTCCCATCCAAACGAAGGAGGAGGCATTACTTTTCATTCAACCCTCGTACTACCTAGAAGAGTAGAGCTGTGTTTATCCGTTACAGCAACTGATCCATAAATATTGCTTTGCAGACCTCTAGATGCCCTGAAGAAAGGAAAAAATCTTTAGAAACCCATATTACTATTATCTCAGAAACAGAATTACAGTGTGTTACTGTAATTATCTGGAGTTAATTCTCTGGAGAGTTACTTATCTGGATTTCTGCAATTTGAAATATTCCAAACTTTAAAATAGTCCAATGGGTGGCTGAGATAATGATATTTTTGTTGTATTGTCAAAGGCTTTCATGGCCGGAATCACTGGGTTGTTGTTGGGTTTTTTTTGGGCTATATGGCCATGTTCTAGAGGCCTCTAGAACATGGCCATATAGCCCAAAAAAACCTAGAACAACTGAGATATTTTTGTTTTCTGATAGTTTAGTTTTCATAAATACTGTGGGAAAATTTGTCTTTATGCTATGTGGTCTTTATGCTATGTGTCTATGAAACATAAATGAATGTCATGTGTAGCCTTTGTGCTATTGCCAAGATATTTAATCACGTATATATGTAAATACAAGTGTTTTCCCCCACCCCTTTCACAACCTTTGAAAATTACTCACAGTCATTGATCCGCCCTGCTAGAGATTCTGCACTGAACCCAGCAAAGACAACTGTGTGGACAGCACCAATTCTGGCACATGCCAACATTGCAGCCACTGCTATTGGAGACATTGGCATATAGATAGCGACTCGATCTCCTTTTGTGATTCCATTTTTCTTTAAAGTGTTTGCGAGGCGGCAGGTCATGTCCAGAAGTTCCCTGAAAACGAGAAAAAGAACCCTTACACCATTTTCAACATATCAAATACCTGTTTCCTTTTCAGAAGCCTTTAAGCCTTTCCCAATGCTTAACGTATAAACAAACTCCGGGATAATATTTCAAAAGAGCTCAATGGAGATGAGGTAACTGCAAACTACAAATAAGACACTTCAGGATACAAAACGACATATTTCAAAACAGACAAACATCAAATACAGAAGAGGCTTGAGAAGGTTGCTTCCTCCAACAGCGCATGATCAGTAGCAAGGGGAATAGGAAGGACACAAGGGTGGCCGGAGTGAGGAAAACCTGGGATGTTTCAAGTAAGTTTCAATCCAAAACCACGAATGTGTAGGTACAGTTAAAACAAAAAGAACTAGAAAGTATCAATGCTTCTATGGTCTTTTTTCCTTCCCAAATAAACTTGGATGTTTGAAAAAAAATCTGTAAGAATCACTCTATAAATATATTGTGTCATTGTTGTATTTGCAGATCAATTCAATTTGTTGTGATTCAATAAAGAAATGCATTCAATGAATGAGACACCTTAAACATATCACTTGTGCCTGTTTTATTTGTCTATAAAGCCATGGTCCTCCCAATCCTGCTCTATGCCTGCGAAACGTGGACTGTCTACAGACATCACATGCAACTCCTGGAACGATTCTGTCAGCGCTGCCTCCGGAAAATCCTGTAAATCTCTTGGGAAGACAGGCGGACAAACGTCAGTGTGCTGGAAGAAGCAAAGACCACCAGCATTGAAGCGATGGTCCTCCGCCATCAACTCCGCTGGACCGACCACGTTGTCCGGATGCCCGACCACCATCTCCCAAAGCAGTTGCTCTACTCCGAACTCAAGAACAGAAAATGGAATGTAGGTGGGCAGGAAAAGAGATTTAAAGATGGGCTCAAAGCCAGCCTTAAAATCTCTGGCATAGACACTGAGAACTGGGAAGCCCTGGCCCTTGAGCGCTCCAGCTGGAGGTCAGCTGTGACCAGCAGTGCTGCAGAATTTGAAGAGGCACGAATGGAGGGTGAAAGAGTGAAGTGTGCCAGGAGGGAGGCGCATCAAGCCAACCCTGACCGAGACCGCCTTCCACCTGGAAACCAATGCCCTCACTGCGGGAGAAGATGCAGATCAAGAATAGGGGTCCACAGCCACTTATGGATCCACAAGAATACAGATCATGGAAGACTATCCTACTCGTCCAATGAGGGATTGCCTAAGTAAGTAAGTAAGCCTGTTTTATTCTTGGCTTTAAACTGCCTCCATGTTATAAGAAATAATAAGAGTTAATGGCTACAAACTGTGCAATTGCATACATGTCAGCATACCTAAAAACTCAAAAGCCATCAAATCCCATCTGATCTTGGAAGCTAAACAAGATCAACCCTAGTTAATACTTTGGATGGGATACTGCCAATGAATAATAGGTGCTGTACACGATATTTCAGAGCAAGGAACTTTAAAAATCACCACTTGAGTATTCCCTAACTAAGAATACCCTGTAAAATGCATGTGGTCACCTTAAGTTACTGCAAGGTACACAACAAAATTGACAAAAAAATAGTTAACAATATTGGGTATTGACATTTGCTATACCAAACAAGCAGTGTAGTACTTTTGAAGTATCAAAATCATAAGAAATAGCTGCATTCATCAACCTTCCTAGACTGAAGACAAAGAGGAAACTTGCAAATATATCAAAGAATGCATTTAAGTGGGTTTTGCTACGATTTTATATAATGAACAGCCAATTCCAATGCAAAGCACATCACTCTAGGACAAAGAGTATTTCTGTTCTTGTTTTACTGTTGAAATAGAATCCAAAAGGAATTAAATGAGACCTGGTCTAGATTTGGCATCTTACTAAAAGCTACCAAAAAGCTTCACAGCTAAGCTGAAAATAGAAGAGGACTTTCCCAATGAACCACAGCTGCTTCAGTGGAATAGCATGCCACTCTGTGCATGCCCTGAATCTTGCAGTATCCAAATAAACCAGAAATGTTTTCAAAATTTGGCATAAAACTGATTTCACAAGTGATTGTAATGTCAGGGCAACAACTTGCAAAGTAAATGAAGAATCTGATGTTTTCATATTTCTAATATGAAGACATTTGCAAGAGAAGAATTGCAAAGTTTGAAAGCAATACATGTAAAAGCAACAAGTGGCGAGTGGTTTTGTTGTTGTTCATTCGTTCAGTCGTTTCCGACTCTTCGTGACTTCATGGACCAGTCCCTGCCAGAGCTCCCTGTCGGCCGTCACCACCCCCAGCTCCTTCAAGGTCAATCCAGTCACTTCAAGGATCCCATCCATCCATCTTGCCCTTGGTCGGCCCCTCTTCCTTTTTCCTTCCATTTTCCCCAGCATAATTGTCTTCTCTAAGCTTTCCTTTCTTCTCATGATGTGGCCAAAGTACTTCATCTTGGCCACTACTATCCTTCCCTCCAATGAGCAGTCAGGCTTTATTTCTTGAAGTATGGACTGGTTGGATCTTCTCGCTGTCCAAGGCACTCTCAGAACTCCATTTCTAAGCCAAAGAGCCAGCATTGTCCGTAGTGCCTCCAAGCTCATGTGGCCAGCATGATTGCATGGAGGGCCATTACCTTCCCACCGAAGCGTTACCTATTGATCTACTCACATTTGCATGTTTTTGAACTGCTAGGTTGGCAGGACTGGGGCTAACAGTAGGAGCTCACCCCGCTCCTCGGATTTGAACTGCCAACCTTTCAGTCAGCAAGTTCAGCAGCTCAGCAGTTTAACCCGCTATGCCACCAGGGACCCATATAGCCTGTTAATAACAAAAATAGTTCTTTTTCCATCCCTGTGAATGTTTACAAGGTGTCTGTCGCTGTTCCCGACTCAAACATTCAATTGGTATGTAATAAATTGACCATACATTTTGCTTTTAGCCAGTGACACCATTCGTTTAACTCAGTTGACTGCTTCAAATGTTCTAAAGCAGCAGTTCTCAACCTGGGATGCGACCCCCAGAGGGGTCACCGGGCCATTTCGGAGGGGTCGTGGCACCATATCCATTGGCCTCGCCCCCTCCACCAGGCTGCGCAGTGCTGCCTGTGTTGTCTGTTTTTTGCCGCCTGGCGTGACCAGGACAAGAGGCAAAATGTGAGGCCAGACCATGCGGTGCTGCCTCGCTCGCCTGGCTTTTGCCAGGCCATATTGTTTTGGTGATTAATCTCTATGTTTTAATTATGTTCAATTTGTAATGATGAAGATACATCCTGCATATCAGTTATTTACATAATGATTCATAACAGCAGCAAAATTACAGTTATGAAGTAGCAACAAAAATAATTTTATGGTGGGGGGGGGGGGGCGTCACCACAATGTGAGAAACTGTATTTAGGGGTCACGGCATTAGAAAGGTTGAGAACCACTGTTCTAAAGCATGTTTTGCCATCTATTTTCCCCTCTCATTACTTAAGAAATATACAAGTCAAGATCAGAGTCCTAACAAAGACAAGAAAAATCTTCCATTTTGGATTGTACCACTTTAGGCTCATGTACATGACTGGCCATCCATAACCGAATAGAAGCCAGATATAACAACAGCATGCCAGGAGGTGGTTCTTAGTCTAGACTGTTCTCTCTCTACAATATATTAGCTGTCTATGCATAGGAATGCTTTCCACGGGGGGGGGATTACTGGTAATGCATGATGAACCTGTTTTACCAGTCTTGAATGACAGAATGCAGAACAGACACAAGTGCACCACATCGCATGATGTTTATAAAAGCAAATGGTCAATAGTAATTAGGAATTAGGAATAAAATACCCAGAACAGAAGTCAAGGCAATGGCGCCAGGTTCTAATTTATGCTGCAGTGCTCTAATGAAAAATGATGTAGTGAAAACAAGCAATTAACCAAAATCTCATACTGTAGTATTAAATTATTTCCTTCAAGAAAAACATTGCAGTGAAAACAATTGTAACCGAAGCCAGAATCATAACAGAAATCTTGAGATGCCAACTGAGTCCATTTGCCACATTAGTTAGGCTCCCTAGAGAGGGAAGACGTGTTTTACCTTGCAGCAAAAGGAAACAGATTACCAAATGCATCCAGTAAGGCCCAGATAACAACAAACATCAAGAGGAAGGGTTACACAACTACATAACTAATAATTGCAATGCTTCTATTGCCACAGTCAAATTGACCAAGATTTCCTATTTTGTACCCTGCTATATGCCTGCGAGACATGGACTGTCTACAGACGTCACATGCAACTCCTGGAACGATTCCATCAGTGCCGCCTCCGGAAAATCCTGCAAATCTCTTGGGAAGACAGGCGGACAAATGGCAGCATGCTGGAAGAAGCAAGGACTACCAGCATTGAAGTGATGGTCCTCCACCATCAACTCTGCTGGACCGGTCACGTTGTCCGGATGCCCGACCACCATCTCCCAAAGCAGTTGCTCTACTCCAAACTCAAGAACGGAAATTGAAATGTTGGCGGGCAGAAAAAGAGATTTAAAGATGGGCTCAAAACCAACCTTAAAATTCTGGCATAGACACTGAGAACTGGGAAGCCCTGGCCCTTGAGCGCTCCAGCTGGAGGTCAGCTGTGACCAGCAGTGCTGCAAAATTTGAAGAGGCACGAATGCAGGGTGAAAGAGAGAAACGTGCCAAGAGGAAGGCGCATCAAGCCAATCCTGACCGAGACCGCCTTCCACCTGGAAACCAATGCCCTCACTGCGGGAGAAGATGCAGGTCAAGAATAGGGCTCCACAGCCACCTACGGACCCACAAGAATACTGATCCTGGAAGACTATCCTACTCGGCCAACGAGGGATCGCCTATGTAAGTAAGTAAGTAAGTACTCTTCTCTGCATTTTCTCAACTCTCCTCGTGGACAAGTTAAGCATGAGCAACAACATGATGCAGCAGTTTAAAAAGCAGTTTAAAAAATGGGATTTTGGCCTGTATAAATAGGAGTCCAGTGTCTAGATCCAGGGAAGTCATGCTCCCCCTCGGTCAGACCACACCTGGAATCACACTGTGTCCAATTCTGGGCACCACAATTGAAGGGAGTTGTTGACAAGCTGGAATGTGTCCAGAGGAGAGTGACTAAAATGATCAAGAGTCTGGAGAACAAGTCCTATGAGGAGCAGCTTAAAGAGCTGGGCATGTTTAGCCTGAAGAAGAGAAGGCTGAGAGGAGACATGATGAGGACCATGTATATACATGTGAGGGGGAAGTCATAGGGAGTGGGGAACAGGCTTCGTTTCTGCGGCCTTGGGGACTAGGACATGGAACAATGGCTTCAAATGAAAGGAAAGGAGATTCCACTTGAACATTAGGAAGAACTTCCTGACTGTGAGAGCTGTTCAGCAGTGGAACTCTCTGCCCTGGAGTGTGGTGGAGGCTCCTTCTTTGGAAGCTTTTAAACAGAGGCTAGATGACCATCAGTTGGGGGGTGCTTTGAATGTGATTTTCCTGCTTCTTGAAAGGGGGTTGGACTGGATGGCCCACAAGGTCTCTTCCAACTCTAGGATTCTATAATTTTAGGGACTGTGAGTAGGGAATGCCTCCAATTAATGTCCTGGTCTAAGTGCCAAGTAGGGTTTTGGCTAGGAACCAAGCTTTCCTCTTCCTGCCCCCACTCCATGTAGGGTGAGTGCTAGTGAGACTCACCAGCTTTTGCAAGTTCAGCTAAGGGCATCCAGATTTGTGTCTATAAAGGGAGGGGTCAAAACCAACAAAGCCAGGCAGTCTCGGCCAAGTTTACAAGTGCTGCCTAAATCTTTATCAAAAATCACACAGGAACACTTGCAAATGTCAACTGAGAGGAGTTATTTTGTGGATCCTGCTTCACGTGGATAACTACAGGACACCCACAGGCCTCTTCCCAGAGTACCTCTAATGAACATTAGGAGGTAAACACATAGACACATGTTTTTTTCAAATGATATTTTTAAAAAACAAACTGTAAAAAAAAAAGACTTAAAAGATGTAAAAACTCAATAAAATTGAAAGGTATGTAACACTATCTTTGTTCCTGGGTTATAAAAGCCATTTCCTAATTGGCTCTATCACAACAGCATGGAAAATGTTTATGAAACTGCAACAACTTTGTTTTTGCAGGACACCCTGCAGCACATTTTACTATAGTTTTTCAATGAATATTTCATTGAGTCTCAACCAATGAAATATAGTTTGTGCCAGCTACAAAAACAAAGTTTCTGGAGTACCGGTTGTTGTTGTTCATTCATTCAGTTGTTTCCGACTCTTTGTGACTTCATGGACGAGCCCACGCCAGAGCTCCCTGTCGGTCGTCACCACCTCCAGCTCCTTCAAGGTCAGTCCAGTCACTTCAAGGATCCCATCCATCCATCTCGGCCTTGGTTGGCCCCTCTTCCTTTTTCCTTCCATTTTCCCCAGCATCGTTGTCTTCTCTAAGCTTTCCTTTCTTCTCATGATGTGGCCAAAGTACTTCATCTTTGCTTCTGCTACCCTTCCCTCCAGTGAGCAGTCAGGCTTTATTTCTTGAAGTATGGGCTGGTTGGATCTTCTCGCGGTCCAAGGCACTCTCAGAACTTTCCTCCAGCACCACAGCTCAAAAGCATCTATCTTCCTTCGCTCAGGCTTCCCTATGATCCAGCTCTCACATTTAAACAATTTTTAACAGCTATTAACAGTCAGGCGCTCAACCCTGACTTTGGCTTCGAACTTGCCACCTTTCAGTCAGCAGTGATTTACTGCAGCTGATTAACCAATTGTGCTACCAGCTTGGCCCATCAAGTTAATCAAGGTCAGTCTTGGTTACTACTTGGATGGGAGATCTCCTATGAATCCCAGGTGCTGTGGGCTATATTTCAGAGGAAGAAACTGGTAAAACATTCTCTGAGCATTCTTTACCTAAGAAAACCATATATTGACAGGCAACTTGAAGGTACATATGCTCCAACGCATACACACGTATTAATGTTTTTCAAAAAATCACTATATAGTTGTTGTAGTTGAGCCCATGGTTGTGGCTGATACCAATGTAAATAGAAAAGTGGATCAAGGGAACTCTGTGCCTGTGAGCCAACATGAGATTTTAAGCCCTGAAAATGATCAGTCTGTGTCTCCAGCAATTAGTGAAGGTGACATTCCAGAGCAGTGGTTCTCAACCTGGGGTCCCCAGATGTTTTTGGCCTACAACTCCCAGAAATCCTAACAGCTGGTAAACTGGCTGGGATTTCTGGGAGTTGAAGGCCAAAAACATCTGGGGACCCCAGGTTGAGAACCACTGTTCCAGAGAGATGCCGAGATGGTGCAGAGGAGTCGTTCTCTAGGGAAATGAGTTCAGAGGCTGAAATCCAAGGTGGAGAGAATGAGTTGCAAGACAGTGAGCTGGTTGATAGGAGACTCAGTTTTCGGAAACTTCATGCTGCTCAATAGAACGTCCAAAGGTCACAGCATTTGTAATAGAAGAGACCCCCTATCAGGAGTCATGGGAGAAGGCATGATTTCATGTGTATATTAGAGAGGCTAGGGGGATTTTCCAGCCAGTCAGCTCAACGTTGGCAATTGAGGCAACAGCTCTTGCCAAGTCCTAGTCAAGCTTTCTGAGCGAATTCTAGTTCAATGTCTTTGTTCCTGTTTCATGCTTCCAAGTTTGAAGGATTGTTCCTGGATTTTGGTATTGGATTCTATGCTGCCTTGTACTGCCTGTTTTTCTTGTATTCTTGTGCTGGATGTCCTGTTGCTTTGGGATTTTGGATTACTCTTGTACCTTGAATCTTGTGGACTATTTTACACATATGGACTTTGAAGTTTTTACTATTTTTGCTGAAATGCTTTTTATGTAATCTTTTTATGTAATCTTTATGACAACTGCTTTGCTGCTAACTTGGACTGGAGTGTAGGGTTAAGTACAGAGACGTTGCCTGGACTGGAGTGCAACAATAGTGACATTCACTAGTCTGTTACATACATATTGAAATTAGAGTTGTCAAATTAAAAATGGGAGCAGGCTCCTTCTCCGTCAATAGTGGCGAAGAAATGGGAATTTCAACAGGTGCAGCTTGTCATACGACCCGGCAACCAGCAACACCTGCTGAAATTCCCTCTTCCATACAACCATCAAAGGAACAGCAGCCCCCTTCAACCACTCTCATTTTCCAACTTATTTATGAAAGACACATTCTTTCCTGTTCAAACATGAGAGAGGATAATAATCCACTGAACATGTTCTATTTACATCTTGCTTTGTTGTCAAGGTAGATGTACCCAAGAAACACACATGCAAATATTTTATATGATTAATAACCTGTTCCCTCCATGACAACGGCTATATCTGGCTCTTGCTAGCAACAGCTGATTATAGGCAAAACTACTTTAAGCAGTCAGTACATTTCTGAAGCAGCCTGGTTAAACAGATGAGAGATAGTGGCTATTAATAACATAATTTTAAATAGCACAGACATTATAATAGCCTGCTGTAAAAAGTGCCTTGCTCTTAGTCTGGGTGCTCTAGCAATTAAGCCCGAGGGTCAGAACTGGGGTACACAAAGGGGGAGCCAAGCATACATATAGCAGACAAACAAATGCAAATTTTAGCAATTTAGCAGCCAGCACCAAGGCAGCAGCTTTCAGACAGACAAAGGTAATTCTGGGTTGCATTAAAAGTGAAGATGTAAACAGAACCATAGACCTAGAAGAGACCAGAAGGGCAATCCAGTCCAACCCCCTAAAAGGTAAAGGTTGTCTCCTGACATTAAGTCCAGTCATGTCTGACTCTGGGGTGTGGTGCTCATCTCCAATTCTAAGCCGAAGAGCCGGCGTTGTCCCTAGACACCTCCAAGGTCATGTGGCCAGAATAATAGATACCGCTCCAGCGGGAAGATAACGGCGCTCCATGCAGTCATCTGCATGGAGCGCCGTTATCTTCCCGCTGGAGCGGTACCTATTATTCTACTCACATTTGTATGTTTTCCAACTGCTAGGTTGGCAGAAGCTAGGGCTGACAGTGAAAAATCACTCCCCGGAATTGAACCTGCAACCTTTCGGTCAACAAACTCAGCAGCTCAGCGCTTTAGCCCACTGTGCCACCGGAGGCCATCCAATCCCCTACCATGCAGGAACACAAAATGAAAGCACTCCCAACAGGTTGCCATCTGGCTCCAGAGAAGGAATCCACCACACTCCAAGGGAGGATATTATTTATTTACAGTTTATATTCCGCCTTCTCACCCGGAAGGGAACTCAGGACAGATCACATATATACGGCAAACATTCAATGCCATTTATACAAGACAAGACTGACAAGACAGACAATTGTACACAGATAGAAGTACATTATACATAGGCTTTCCCCATCTTCGGCATCTTGAAGGCTTGTGCTTGGTTCCAGCCATGGTGCTATCGCTCTATCTCCCCTGCCAAAGAGCTTTGTTCGTAAACTTCCTCCTTGAACAAATCGCCGGCATTTTCTGGCATTTCCTTAGGTAGTAGCTTATGATTAAGTAGCACCTATTAATCTACTAACATTTTGCTTTCGAACTGCAAGGTATGCAGAAGCTCGAGCTTCGAACTGTCAACCTTTCGACTGGCAAGATTTACTGCAGTGGTGATTAACCTGCTGCGCTAAAGCCCGTTGTCAAACAGCTCTTACAATCAGGACATTCTTTCTAATGTTTAGATGGAATCTCTTTTCCTGCCATTTGAATTCATCACTCCATGTTTTAGACTCTGGAGCACTATCCATCCATCTTGCCCTTGGTCACCCCCTCTTCCTTTTTCCTTCCATTTTCCCCAGCATCATGATCTTCTCCAAGTTTCCCTGTCTTCTCATGATGTGACCAAAGTACTTAATCTTTGCCTCTAATATCCTTCTTTTCAATGAGCAGTGGGGCTTTATTTCCTGGAGGATAGACTAGTTTGGTCTTCTCGCGGTCCAAGACACTCTCAGAATTTTCCTCCAACACTTCAGTTCAAAAACGTCTATCTTCCTTCACTCAGCCTTCCTTAAGGTCCAGCTCTCACACCCATAGGTTACTACAAGGAATACCATTGCTTTAACTATGCAAATCTTCGTTGCCAGTGTGATGTCTCTACTTTTCACTATTTTATCGAGATTGGTCATTGCTCTCCTCCCAAGAAATAAATGTATTCTGATTTCCTGGCTGCAGTCTGCGTCTGCAGTAATTTTTGCACCTAGAAATACAAAGTCCGTCACTGCCTCCACGTTTTCTACCTCTATTTGCCAGTTATCAATCAGTCTTGTTGCTATCATCTTGGGTTTTTTGATGTTTGACTGCAACCCAGCTTTTACACTTTCTTCTTTCACCTTAGTTAGAAGGCTCCTCAGCTCCTCCTCGCTTTCAGCCATCAAAATGGTATCATCTGCATATCTAAATGGAGCCCCCGGTGACACAGTGGATTAAACCCCTGTGCCAGCAGGACTGAAGACCGACAGGTCACAGGTTCAAATCCGGGGAGAGGCGGATGTGCTCCCTCTATCAGCTCCAGCTCCTCATGCGGGGACATGAGAGAAGCCTCCCACAAGGATGATGAAAACATCAAATCATCTGGGCGTCCCCTGGGCAACGTCCTTGCAGACGGCCAATTCTCTCACACCAGAAGCGACTTGCAGTTTCTCAAGTCTCTCCTGACACAACAATAACAACAACAACAAAAAGCTTGTTAATGTTTCTTCCAGCAATTTTAACTCCAGCCTTGTATTTGTCAAGCCCCGCACGTCGCATGATGTGTTCTGCATACAAGTTGAATAAGTTGGGTGAGAGTATACAACCTAGTTGTATGTCTTTCCCAATCTTGAACCAGTCTGTTGTTCTGTGGTCTGTTCTAGATTTATTCTCTAGTTCAGGAATAATAATTTTACTTCTGATCTTTTCACCATACATATTGCAGAACCTTTATCAGTAGATCTTAATCACGTGTAGCACAGGAGAGACGCTTCAAACCAAAAAGGACCCAATGAAAAAAGGATTGAAATTCACTAGCCAAGCTCATGGTGTGCTATGTCAAAGGGGTTACATCTGCTCCATATGTTATATAACACACATTCACAGGTGAAATGAGAAAGGTACCATACCCATAAGTGACTTTCTCTTCAGTCCCAGGTTCATCTTTTTCCCAGATCAAAGCCACTTTGTTTGGAGAACGTTGTACATGGCGGTCCAAACAATTCACTGGATAGAAATAAATGGTAAAGGAAATGAATCGTTAAGCGCTTTAAGCAACAACAAAAAAAAACCCTGTGTATTATATTGAATTATCAGGACAAGATACTGTAAAAAGCCATAAAACAATTACAGGCCACAATCAAGGATAACAGATAGGTGTCAGCACATAATTGCTAGAAAGGAACCATGAAGGTGATGCAAGACAGATAGGAAGGTGCTGACATTGGATGCCAGGGTGAGTTAAGATAGGAAGCATTAATTTACAACAGACATGAGCAAACTTTGGCCTTCCAGGTGTTTTGGACTTCAACTCCCACCATTCCTAACAGCCTCAGGCCCTTTCTTTCCCCCTCAGCCGCTTAAGCGGCTGAGGGGGAAAAGGAAGGGGCCTGAGGCTGTTAGGAATGGTGGGAGTTGAAGTCCAAAACACCTGGAGGGCCGAAGTTTGCACATGCCTGATCTACAAGCATGATTTCATTGCAAATCCAATATAGGAATCCATAAACAGAACAAAATAAGCAACCCAAATAACTATTTTTTTTTGAATAATTTTTATTAGATTATATCTTAAGTACAACGAAAGAGGGTGAACATTCAAAAGAGGATAGGACAGTAGGAAAAAAGTATAAAAAGAGAAAGAAAAAAAAATCAAGCAGAAAAAAAACAAAAAAAATATAAAAATCTATATATATATATAAAAAAAAGGTTTGACTTCCATCTCCACATCAGGTGTATTGTCTCCAAAAAATGTTCCCTTTGTTTCAAAATAATTCTCTTATTTGCTGTTTTCTTTCTCGTAACTGTCATAAAAGGTCCAATCTGTCCTCTTTATCGGGTTTCCGGTATTTTTTTTAGAAAAAAAGTTAATTCATCCATCTCTCTTATTTCTCTAATTTTCCCTAACCATTCCTCCTTGGTAGGGATACTGTCCTGTTTCCAAATTTTTGCTAACATAATTCTTGCTGCCGTCGTAATATAAGTAAAAAGTCTGTCCTCATTTTCTTGTAATTGTAGTTCCATATCTGTAAAACCTAATAAATAATATTCCGGTTTCTTCTTATATACTTTTTTCAAAAATTTTTGTGATTCTTCATGTATCATTGACCAATACTTCACTACTTCTTTACATGTCCACCACATATGATAAAAAGTACCTGTCTGTTGGCATCCTTTCCAACATTTATCGGAAGTATTTTTATTTATTAAAGATAACTTCTTTGGAGTGGTATACCATCTGTGGAACATTTTTATCCAGTTCTCCTTTAAATCTGTTGCATAGACATATTTCAGCTTTTTGTTCCACATCTGTTCCCACTCTCTAAATTGTATGGGTCTTCTTATATTTTCTGCCCATTTTATCATACATGGTTTGACTTGTTCACGTTCCGTTAGCCAGGTTAACAATGTGTTATAGATCAATGAGATTACTTTTTTCTTTGACTTCAAAATTTTATCCCACAATGAGTCTTCCCAGGTAAAGCCTATCTTATTATCCTGCTTGATGTATTCTTTCATTTGTAAATAATGCAGCCATGTCAGATTCTTATTTTTTTCTTTTAGTTGCTGATAGGTCTTAATTTCAGCTGTCTTCTCTATTAAAATATCTTTATAAGTTGGCCACACTCTCCAACCTAATAGTCTTCTTTGGTGTGCCTCCATTGGGGAGACCCACAATGGCGTATTATTATAAAAATAATTCTTATATTTCATCCATACTCTTAGCAAAGATGCTCTTACGAAGTGATTTCCAAATTTTTTTTCTTTTTTCTCTCTGTCATACCACGTGTAGGCATGCCATCCTACTCGTAGGTCATGACCTTCTAAATTCAGACCTTTTTCATTTTCTAACAACATCCAATCTCTAATCCATAGGAGAGCACATGCGTCATGATAAGTTTTTAGGTCTGGGAATCCCAGTCCACCTCTTGTTTTTTTATCAATTAAGTTTAAGTATTTAATTCTAGGTCTTTTTCCATTCCACACAAATTTCAATATTTCTTTATTCCAACTTTTAAACATTATTTGACTTCTAATTACTGGTACATTTTGAAATAGAAACAATAATTTTGGCAACACATTCATTTTTATTAATGCTATTCTTCCTAATAGAGATAGTTTCAATGATTTCCAGTTTTTTAGGTCTTTCTGTATCTTGCTCCAAGCCATTTCATAATTGTTCTTCAGCAATTGGCCATTCTTTGCAGTTATCCAGATTCCCAAATACTTTATTTTTTTAACAATTTCCATTCCTGTATCCAAAGTTATCTTCTCCTGATTTTCCCTCTTTACATTCTTAGTTAAAATTTTTGTTTT
This sequence comes from Anolis sagrei ordinatus, assembly GCF_025583915.1. Taxonomy (NCBI): domain Eukaryota; kingdom Metazoa; phylum Chordata; class Lepidosauria; order Squamata; family Anolidae; genus Anolis; species Anolis sagrei. The sequence goes on along the minus strand of NW_026844366.1, from coordinate 333,453,398 downwards.
TCCTTTATTCACTTTGAAGCCTGCCACTTTTCCAAACTCATGCATTTTCTTTATCCAATTCTGGAGATTGTTTGTTGGGTCTTCTACAATTCCTAACAAATCGTCTGCAAAAGCTTTAATCTTATATTCGTATTTACCTATTCTTACTCCCTTAATATTTGTATCTTCTCTTATTTTCCTCATCAACGGTTCTAATGCCATAATAAAAATCAGGGGAGATAGCGGACATCCTTGTCTCGTTCCTTTCGTAATTGTGAATTCTTCCGATTGTTGGCCGTTTATCCGAATTCTTGCTCTTTGTACTTCATAAATGGCATTAATTGCATTTGTAAATTTTATCCCCATGTCCAATTCTTGAATCAAAATCTTGAAGAAGTCCCAATTTAGATTATCAAATGCTTTTTCCGCATCAACTGATAATATGGCAGCTTCCTTCTGATGGTTCACTTCAAAATATTCTATCAAGTCCAAGACTGTACGTATATTGTCTTTCATATATCTTCCTGGGAGGAACCCTGTTTGGTCCTCCCCTATCCAATCCTTCAGAAATTCTTTTAGTCTTGTTGCCAAAATATTCGTGAATATTTTGTAATCTACATTCAGTAGGGAAATAGGTCTATAATTTTTAATATCCTCTGGTGTTGAACCTTCTTTATGTATCATTACTATTTCAGCTTGGTTCCAAGAATCTGGAATTATCTGGTGCAATAGTGCCTCATTCAGGACCCTTTTCAATATTGGTAATAGAGTTCTCTTCATTGATTTATAAAATCCTGCTGTAAATCCATCCGGGCCTGGGGCCTTATCTGCATCCATTTTATTCACTGCTTTATCTATCTCTTCTTCCGTAATCTCTTTATTCAGTCTTTCCCGTATCTCCTCTGAAATTTTTTGTAGTTTCAATTGACTTATATATTCAGTAATTTCCTCTTTCTTTATTCCATCACTGGTATATAATTTACTATAGTATTTCTTAAATTCTTCCATAATTTCCTTATCCGTCGTAAATGTTCTGTCTCCTTCAATTATTTTCGTTATCTGTGTGGACTGCTTCTTCTTCCGGACTTGTCTCGCCAGCCATTTCCCAGATCTATTCGCATTTTCGAACGTTTGCTGTTTCAAAAAT
>NW_026844366.1:333436091-333451402 GCF_025583915.1 Anolis sagrei ordinatus | reverse complement strand
ACATTAGTCAATGATCAATCCGAAATGGCTTGCAGTGCATTTTTCCATGCAATCACACATAAACATGTATCAATGTGCAAGGATATAAGCAGCCTACTCTGTAGAATATTAACTTCAAAATACTCTCATTTGAGAAGTATTTTATGACTTCTGTGTGACCTTAAAAATGCCACTGATTTCTCCAGAGGCCTTTTTTTTTAAACTACCAGTCAGTCATTTGTCATTTGATTAAACCTAAACACTGTGGTATCACAGGTAGTTCTTGTAAATATAAACTCATATTCAGAAGGTGATAGGCACGCCTGCTCTTTATTTTCCCATTAGGTCTATAAAGCTGTATTGAAGCATGATTTATACAGGAATGATTAAGCAATTACTGAGTTCTGCTGAACTCTCTGGGACTACCGGAGAGTTCAGCAGAATTGGGCCAAGTATAAATAAATGCATCACAATTGTAACAAATGATAAAGTGATGGTATTTCACGGAAACCAGGCCTATCTTTGTTTTAACGGAATAATGTCAACATGTACAACTTTGTTTACATTGACAGAGAGCTACTGTAGCCTCTAATTTTATTTTTTTTTCCAAATAATTTTTATTAGTGAGTAACATAAACGACCTTCAACGAACACATATTGGACAAACAGATGATTTAAATACCTAGGAAACCAAAAAATTAAGAAAATCTTGGATGAACATAGGGAAATATTAAATAAGAAGATAACAGAGGAAAAGATACGAAAAGTAATAAAGAATCTTCCACTAAATAAAACACCTGGGCCGGATGGCTTCACGGCAGAATATTATAATGTATTCGCAGAAATTTTGATAACACCCCTAAAAATAGTAATGATCAAAGCCATAGAAGACAGGAAAATACCAGAATCATGGAAAGTCATAAACATAACGTTAATGCCAAAAGAAAATACTGATGACACGAAGATTAAAAATTATACAGCAATCTCCCTCCTAAACACCAATTATAAAATATTCACGGGACTACTAGCAACAAGATTAAAGGAAGTATTAAAAGAAAGAATACACAAAGACCAAACAGACTTTTTACCAGGACAACATATCAAGGATAGCATAAGGATAATATTAAATGCTATCAAGTGCTACGATAAGCACATCCAAAAAGAAGTGGGCTTTCTGATTCTAGGCGTTGAAAAAGCCTTTGACAAGGTTAATTGGAACTTTATAATGGAATTGCCTCTGATTTTATTGAATATGTGCATCATCTCCTAGACCAGTGTTTCTCAACCTTCCTAATGCCACAACCCTTTAATACAGTTCCTCATGTTGTGGTGCCCATCAACCATTTAATTATTTTTGTTGCTACTTCTTAACTGTAATTTTGCTACCATTATGAATCGTAAGGTAAATACCTGATTTTGTCATTTGGGAGTTAGTAGTTGATGAGATTTATAGTTAACCCACAATCAAAGAACATTCTGAACTCCACCAACGATGGAACTGGGCATGCAGAATTCCCATGACCAACAGAGAATACTGGAAGGGTTTAGTGGGCATTGACCTTGAGTTTTAGAGTTGTAGTTCACCTACATCCAGAGAGCATTGTGGACTCAATCAATGATAGATCTGGACCAAACTTGGCACAAAAACTCAATATGACCTAATGTGGTAGAGTTTGGGGAAAACAGACTTTGACATTTGGAAGTTGTCACTGCTGGGATTTATAGTTCACCTACAATCAAATAGCATTCTGAACCCCACCAATGATGGAATTGGACGAAACTTCCCACACAGAACCCCATGCCTTGAAGGGACTCCGGCACGAGCTTCCCTCCTGCCTCGCATGCTCTCCCTCACCTGCACATGCGCACCACACTGTCAAGTGCTGAGCATGCCTGCTCTCAGAAACAGCCCTCCCCTTGGCTGAGAGGTCAGTGGAGAATCTGGCCAATCACAGTGGAGGCGGGCTTTTGGTGGGAGGGTTCACCATCTGTTTCCAAAAAGGAAGAGAAGGACAGGTGGAGAGATCTTCGGCCTTCTCTGCCAAAGGGGTCCCTAAGATCATCAGAAATGGATGATTTCTGATTGTCTTTGGCGACCCCTCTGAAATCCCCTCACAATCCCCCCAGGGGGCCCGACCCCCCAGGTTGAGAAACGCTGCCCTAGACATGTTATTGGATACTGCTTTCGTTGTGATGATTTATGCAACTGTAGAAAATATAAATTCATATCGAGCCATTTATCTCATAAAACCTCCCACAGAATTATTCATGTTATACATCACAAGTTGAAAGTGATATAGTATAGGCATGCATTAGTAAGAAAGCTTTTTAAAACTCCTTTGTGATAGTCTTTTGCCCACCCAGCCCTTTCTTGCTCCTTGTTCCTGCCTGCCAAGAGTTTTTTTTAAAGTATCATCAGCACTGGGGGCATGAGTAAATAGTCTGAGAGGACTCCTGGTTCCCATCTACAAAGGTTGTGCTCATTCACCATCCGGTCTTGCTTTATGTTGCGGAACAAATTGCTTCAAAAGGCCCACAAGCAGGACATGAAAGCAATAGCTTTTTTCCATTTCTGCTCCATCACAATTGACAGATAGAGTTCCTCTTCTGCTATTTTCTCATACTTTTTCAAACTGGACTGTAAAATGTTCTAGTGGAATAGAAAGGAAGGAAGGAAGGAAGGAAGGAAGGAAGGAAGGAAGGAAGGAAGGAAGGAAGGAACGAGGGAATGAAAAGTAATGCCTCCACCTTCGTAACTCCTCAACAGATGGCAGTACTGGTATGCGGCAGGTACTGGCTTGTTCAGTAGACTCTCCTCTACAGTTCCATTTTGGCGGGAAGCCTTAGCATTGAATGGTTGTGTTGTTAAAGTGCAAAGTATGGAATCCTGCTTCTTGGCAGGGGGTTGGACTGGATGGCCCATGAGGTCTCTTCCAACTCTTTGATTCTATGATGGTCGGTCAATGTGACTTAAGCAATGTGCATTCCTTGAATTCTTGACACCAAAGGAGATTAATCAGAGAATGCCAGCTGTTTATTGTGATTGTGTTGATGTGAGTACTGTGCGCCGTTGGGTGAGCAAGTTTAAAGATGATGGGGTGGGAATATCTGATGTCCTGTGACAGCAACTCCCGAGTTTCACAAGCAAAAGGTTGACAGATTGATTCAGAACAATCGTCGTATCACTCAGAGACAAATTTCAAGCATAATCGGCATTTCAAAAGAACGTGTGGGTCACATTATTGCTTTGATGGCTATCAGAAGATCTGTGCATGATGGGTACCCAGGATGCTGACGCCTGAAATGAAAGTGCACAGACTTCAAACTTCAGAGACTGGATCTCACCACTGTATGACATCCTCCATACAGTCCAGATTTAGCACCATCTGACTTCCATTTGTTCGATAATGAAAGGAGATCTGCGGGGACATCATTATGCTTCTGATGAAGACATTGAGAGAAGTGTGAGACACTGGTTGCAGAAACAGAGTGCCGACTTCTTCCACGACGGCTTCAGAAAACTTGTTCCTTGTATCCAATTGTTTGGTGATCATGTGGAAAAGTGAATAGTGGTAGTTAAAGAGCACATTATAAGGATTATTTATGCGTTTGATTTATTAAAATATCCCCATCCAAACCCAAGTAACAAAGGTGGAGACATTACTTTTCATTCAACCCTTGTAGCTGGATTAGCATACATTCTTTACAGGTAGAATACTACATGTAAAAATGTGTGAATATCCAGCTAGAGCGGCGTTTCTCAACCTGGGGGTTGGGACCCCTGGAAAGGGGTCACAAGGGGGGTGTCAGAGGGATTGCCAAAGACCATCAGAAAATACAGTATTTTCTGTTGGTCATGGGGGTTCTGTGTGGAACATTTGGCCCAAATCTATTGGTGTGGTTTTATTTATTTATCGTGTCATCAGCAACCATACCATTGTGTTACAATTCTAACAGAACAAAACAAACACACAGATTAAAAAGAAAAAGAAAAGAAAAAACACAGATTTTGCAAACTTGGTAGTTGGTTAAATGTCCTTTGACCAGTATCTGGCCACTTGGAGTGCCTCTGGTGTTGCCGCAAGAAGGTCCTCCATTGTGCATGTGGCAGGGCTCAGGTGCATTGCAGCAGGTGGTCAGTGGTTTGCTCTTCTCCACACTCGCATGTCGTGGATTCCACTTTGTGGCCCCATTTCTTAAGATTGGCTCTGCATCTCGTGGTGCCAGAGCGCAGTCTGTTCAGCGCCTTCCAAGTCGCCCAGTCTTCTGTGTGCCCAGGGGGGAGTCTCTCATCTGGTATCACCCATGAATTGAGGTGCTGGGTTTGGGCCTGCCACTTTTGGACTCTCGCTTGCTGGGGTGTTCCAGCTGTCTCTGTAGATCTAAGAAAACTATGTCTTGATTTAAGTCGTTGATGTGCTGGCTGATACCCAAACAGGGGATGAGCTGGAGATGTCTCTGCCTTGGTCCTTTCACTATTGGCTGCTACTTCCCGGCGGATGTCAGGTGGTGCAATACCGGCTAAGCAGTGTAATTTCTCCAGTGGTGTGGGGCGCAGACACCCTTATAATGCGGCATGTCTCATTAAGAGCCACATCTACTGTTTTAGTGTGGTGAGATGTGTTCCACACTGGGCATGCATACTCAGCAGCAGAGTAGCATAGCGCAAGAGCAGATGTCTTCACTGTGTCTGGTTGTGATCCCCAGGTTGTGCCAGTCAGCTTTCGTATGATATTGTTTCTAGCGCCCACTTTTTGCTTGATGTTCAGGCAGTGCTTCTTGTAGGTCAGAGCACGGTCCAAAGTGACTCCCAGGTATTTGGGTGTGTTGCAATGCTCCAGTGGGATTCCTTCCCAGGTAATCCTCAAAGCTCGGGATGCTTGTCTGTTCTTAAGGTGAAAGGCGCATGTCTGTGTTTTAGATGGATTAGGGATCAGTTGGTTTTCCCTGTAATAGGCAGTAAGAGCACCTAGAGCTTCGGAGAGCTTCTGTTCAACCATCTCAAAGCTCCCTGCTTGAGTGGTAATGGCACGATCATCAGCATAGATGAAACTCTCTGTCCCTTCTGGCAGTGGCTGGTCATTTGTGTAGATGTGGTCATTTGTGTTGGTGTGGTAAAGAATGCTCTTTGATTGTAGGTGAACTATAAATCCCAGCAACTATAACTCCCAAATGACAAATTCAACACCCCCCAACCCTGTCAGTATTCAAATTTGGGCGTATCGGGCATTTGGACCATCCAGTGAATGAAAATATACTCTGCAGATCAGATATTTACATTACGATTCATAACAATAGCACAATTACAATTATGAAGTAGCAACGAAAATCATTATTTGGTTGGGGGTCATGGTATTAATTTTTTTTATTCAGGGGTCGTGGCATTAGGAACACTGAGCGAGTTGAGAAACACTGAGCGAGAGCATTAAATTCACACAGGTTTTCGCATAAATATTTGAATGCCAAGGGCTCCCTGGTGGTGTCTAAGGACAACGGCAGCTCTTTGGATTAGAAATGGAGATGAGGACCACAACCCAGAGTCAGACACGACTAGATTTAATGTCAAGGAGAAATATTTACCTTTACTTTATTTGAAAGATGTGGAAATGCTGTGTTTACTAATTTATTTTAACACTAGCCATCCCCTGCCATATGTTGCTGTGGCCCAGTCTGTGTATGTCTTTTGTGTGTGTATATATGTGTGCGTATATATGTGTGTATATGTGTGTTTGCGTATATATATGTGGTTTTGTGCATGCGTTGTAATGTATTTTTTATTTTTTGGCTTTTAAAGTCTATTCCACTGTGTTTTTCAGTGTTTATGTGAGTGTTGGCTTGATAGGTGTCCAAATTTGGTGTCAATTCGTCCCGTGGTTTTTGAGTTATGTTAAACTCACAAATGAACATTACATTTTTATTTATATAGATAACACTAATTTATAATATTCCTCCCACCACCCATACAAAAAAGCAGCTGGAAGGATTTACTGTAATACAGTGATGTTAAAATCAGCAGAGTCGTCACACAGGCTCATAGTCCTATGACAGCAAAGGCAACAGTCTTGTGTCATGTAAAAGAATAATATATTTTCTATTATGTGTGTCTTATGTCAGAGTCTCTGCAGCAGGCTAACATGGCCAAACCTCTGAAAATCATGAGATTAGAAATGATGACCTTTTGACTTGGGGCGTGTGAAAACATTTACTCTGACAACAAAGTTAAAAGAAAACATTTGGATTCTTTTACAAAAATGAATAACACGTGTGTTTTAACTGTGCAATGAACGAACGAATTCCTCAAAAAAGTTCTCCGAGGCAGGTTTGAACCCTGTGCCACGTGTCCTGTTCAAGGATCGCATTGTCTTTTGCAAACGTACAGTGTGAAGAATCGCATTGTCTTTTGCAAACGTACAGTGTGAAATATGAAGACGTATAATTATCTGAAAGGCAGCAGTCATTTAAGGTCAGTACTTTGTATTCCAAGCAGGCCACAGCAAGCTTTCCTGATGGAAATCAGCGTTTTATCTGCCAAGAATGCTTAAATTCAGGATTTTCTGCATAAAAAGGGGAGTGCACAGAGCTTTGCCAAGGTATGAGCCACTAATTCCAGCTCCACAACCAGTAATTCAAGATCCCAGACCATAGAATCATATAGTTGAAAGAGACCACATGGGCCATCTAGTCCACCCCCCTGCCATGCAGAAAAAGCACAATCAAAACACCCCTGACAGATGGCCATCCAGCTTCTGTTTAAAAGCTTCCAAAGAAGGAGCCTCCACCACACTCCGGGGCAGAGAGTTCCACTGCTGAACAGCTCTCACAGTCAGGAAGTTCTTCCTCATGTTCAGATGGAATCTCCTTTCTTGTAGTTTGAAGCCATTGTTCCGCATCCTAGTCTCCAGGGAAGCAGAAAACAAGCTTGCTCCCTCCTCCCTGTGGCTTCCTCTCACATATTTATACATGGCTATCATATCTCCTCTCAGCCTTCTCTTCTTCAGGCTAAACATCCCCAGCTCCTTAAGCCGCTCCTCATAGGGCTTGTTCTCCAGACCCTTGATCATTTTAGTTGCCCTCCTCTGGACACATTCCAGCTTGTCAATATCTCTCTTGAATTGTGGTGCCCACCCCCCCCACCCCACCCTCCCTCCCCCCCCCCCCACCCCCCTTCCCAGGATAATCCTCCAGGTGTGGCCTGACCAAGGCTGAATAGAAAGGGGTAACTGACTGACATTGAACAACGTTCCCCTTACCGGTCCCCCAGGAAATTTCTTTTCTAATGTTCATGTTTGGTGAGATCCCCTTTCGTGGGTGGCTCCTTTGAATCCCCTAAGCCACCCTTCCAACGACCAAAGCCCTTGTAAAAAGATAAACCTCCCACATTAGGTGCCGCTTTTGAACCGGGTTTATATGGCACTTGTTGGAACCTCCAGATATACCCCCAGTGTTTATGGATTTATCTGCCCTGGATAATTTCCCTGGGGCCCCAGCTCCGCCACACAAGCAAGTCCCTAAAAAATCCACATGAACCTGGATGATTCTTATGGTAAATTTGTAGACTCCTAACCCCAGTTTTTTCAACTGGGTTTGGATTGACTGTACGGAAAGGGTCCCCCCTTAGTTTTTCCAGGTAGTCGCCCGAAAACTAAAGTCCTGCTCCCCTCTATCCTTAATGGCATATCCCTTTGTTTTTTCACATTTGAGGGCGAAGCTAAACTATTCTCTCCTCTAAACCTTCTCTTCTGCAGGCTAAACAACAACAACAACAACAATACCTAGCTCTGCAAGACGCTCCTCAGATCCCTGAATCTTTACTTGCTAAGCTCCACATTACTTTGCCTTCACCTTTCCACATGCAGTGAGCTAAGTATCCTGTTTGCGTTTTTGGATGATCTGCTATTTGGAGAGAATTCCTAAACATTCTGATTTGTAAACAGACCTTTTTGGGAACTTAATAAAGATTGAACCCTGCATCTTTGCCTGTTAAGTTCAACATTATTTTGTGGCTGCACTACACTTCAATATTTAAGGGTTAAGTATCCTGTTTGCGTTTTTGGATGCTCTGCTATTTGGAGAGAATTCCCTAACAATCTGATTTGTAAACAGACCTTTTTGGGAACTTTATAAGGACTGAAACCTGCATCTTTACTTGCTAAGCGCAACATTATTTTGCCTCCAATTTTCTGCATGCTGTGAGCTAAGTATCCCATTTGCATTTTTGGATGCTCTGCTATTGGAGGAGAATTCCCAAACATTCTGATTTGTAAACAAACCTTTTTGGGAACTTTCAAGACTAAAACCTGCATCTTTGCCTACTAAGCTCAACATTGCCTGTATTGTGTCTTTGGCCTCGACCTCATGTAAGCCGCATCGAGTCCCTTGGGGAGATGGTAGCGGGGTACAAATTAAGTGTAATAATTATTATTTTGTGGATGCAGAACACTTCACCTTTCCCGCTTGCTGCAAGCGGAGTTAAGTATCCCGTTTGCATTTTTGGATGCTCTGCTCTCCCTAACAATCTGATTTGTAAACAGACCTTTTTGGGAATTTTATAAAGACTGAAACCTGCATCTTTGAACCCTGAATCTTTACTTGCTAAGCTCACCATTATTTTGCCTCCACCTTTCTGCATGCTGTGAGGTAAAGAAGCCGAGCAGTTGCATTTTGTACCAACTTGAGCTTCCGGATCACTGACAGAGGAAGGCCAATGTAGAGGGCGTTACGGTAGTCCAGTCTTGAGATGACCGTGGCCTGGATCACCGTAGCTAGGTCATCCCTGGACAGGTAGGGGGGCAGCCGTCTAGCCTGCCGCAGATGAAAGAAGGCGGTTCTGCTAATGGCGGAGACCTGGGCCTCCATCGTAAGCAGAGGGTCCAAAAGGACTCCCAGACTCTTTACCAATGATGACGGGCGTAGCGCCTCGCCATCCAGGGTAGGCAGCTGGATATCCTCACTGCTCGGTTGACCTAGCCATAGGATCTCCGTCTTTGCTGGATTCACCCTCAACCTGCTGGCACGCAGATTAGAAGGGTGGAAATATAAAGACTGAAAATAAGGTAAATTAAAAAGGGAGAAACCAAAAAGTTCCAAAAACCCTTTTTGGGGGGGGAGGGAAGTACATCCCCATAACAACCCTGAAAAAAAAATCACCAAAGATAGGTACTCTATGGGTGCACCTACACCAGGCCTGGGCCAAACTTGGGGTCCTTCCCCTCCCAGGGTGTTTTTGGGGGAACTCCAACCTCCCACCATTGGGACCTCCCAACTCCCACCGCGCCCTTAAGAGCGGCTTGCGGGAGAAAAGGAAAGGAGGGCCAAACCACTAAGGTGAGGCGCTGTTTAGGAATGGTGGGATGTGGAAGTCCAAAACACCCGGAAACTTGGAGGAAAGCCCAGTTTGCCCATATAAGAAGCAATTTGAGGTCCTTCCATCCCCTACAAAGCACAGTCTATAGAGCAGAGCAACGAGACAGGCACTGCTTGCTTGCTTACCAGCCACGTTGAGGCGGCCACCAAGGAACCATCGGACTCTCCCTTGGCTGAAGTCCGCCTCGCAGTGGGCTTGGTGCGGGGACTCCCACTGGAGCTCCTCCCGGGCCTGCGACCCCCAGAAGGCACCCGGCTGCTCCAAGGCGGTCCGGCGCAGCTCCTCGGGGCTTCCCTTCGGAGGAAGGAGGCGGGAGAAGGAGGCGAAGCAGGCGGAGAAGGGGAGAGGGAGGCCCCACAGCCTGCCTTGCCGGCCCAAGGAAGTTGCAAGGCTCGCCATCGGGAAGAGCGAGCAGGCAGGCAAAGCAAGGCAGCCTTGCACCTTCCTTCCTCTCTCTCTCTCCTCTTCCTTCCTTCCTTCTTTCCCTCCTTCCTTCCTTCTTTCCCCACCGCCCCGTTCCCGCCCTTCCCTCCTCCTCCTCCTCCCCACAATCCTACACACCCTCAGCCACTTCCCCCTTCCTTTCAAGTTTGAAGCTTGCAAAGTCAATCGGTCAATGTACTGTAGTAGCTGCATAGAGGTCGCCTGGCTATTGTTGCCTGTAGGCATCCTCTGTTTGGGTACAGAGCCTACATTATAGAATCATAGAATCACTGTGTTTCTTAAGATCACTGTGCTCTTATAGATGACACTGCCAATTACTCCTGTGGGGGAAAAATATCAGTGTTTATATTGCAGGCAGATTGCTATGAATCACTGATATTTATCACAGTGGAAAGAAGATGACTTCACACAGTACACATTTTATGATAATATTTACACAACCAATGGAACTTATCCTGTAATACGATCAGTCCTCTATATTTGCAGATTTGATTATCTACATATTTGATCAGCACAGTTTCTCTAAGTCCCCTGGAAGTTGCGCGAAAACAGTAGTTCTCAACCTTCCTGATGCCACGACCCCTTAATACAGTTCCTCATGTTGTGGTAAAATTATTTTAGTTGCTAGTTCATAACTTTGTGTGTGTCAGGAGTCACTTGAGAAACTGCTAGTTGCTTCTGGTGTGAGAGAATTAGCCATCTGCAAGGACGTTGCCCAGGGGACGACCGGATGTTTTGATGTTTTCATAGAATCAAAGAGTTGGAAGAGACCTCATGGGCCATCCAGTCCAACCCCATTCTGCCAAGAAATTGCATTCAAATCACCCCTGACAAATGGCCATCCAGCCTCTGCATAAAAGCTTCCAAAGAAGGAGCCTCCACCACACTCCGGGGCAGAGAGTTCCACTGCTGAACAGCTCTCACAGTCAGGAAGTTCTTCCTAATGTTCAGAGGGAATCTCCTTTCTTGTAGTTTGAAGCCATTGTTCCGTTGTCCTATCTCCAGGGAAGCAGAAAACAAGCTTGCCCTCTCCTCCCTGTGGCTTCCTCTCACATATTTATACATGGCTATCATATCTCCTCTCATCCTTCTCTTCTTCAGGCTAAACATGCCCAGCTCCTTAAGCCGCTCCTCATAGGGCTTGTTCTCCAGACCCTTGATCATTTTAGTCGCCCTCCTCTGGACACATCCAGCTTGTCAATATCTCTCTTGAATTGTGGTGCCCAGAATTGGACACAATATTCCAGGTGTGGTCTAACCAAAGCGGAATAGAGGGGTAGCATTACTTCCTTAGATCTAGACACTATTATTTTCTTCTTACTCCTCATTCGCTGTGTTGAACTTTTGCCTCCCTTTATTTACTTATTTTCAGGATTTATATTCCACCCTTCTCACCCCCGGAGGGAACTCAAGGCGGATTACAATGCACATATACATGCCATAGACACACAACGTATATAGACAGACACACAGAGGCTATTTAACATTCCAGCTTCGAATTCCGGCTGTCGCTTCACCGTCCACTTGGGACACCCATGGAAAATATGCCACACAGGTGAACAGTAAAGAACAAGTAGTTTACTCTTCGTAGTTCAGAGCATCATATGTACAATGTGATAAGTTACATCAACTCACATAATGTCCTTTTATGAGATTGTGAGCCGTTCTGACTTTGAGAGCCTTTCAGCAGTGGAACTCTCTGCCTCAGAGTGTGGTGGAGGCTCCTTCTTTGGAAACTTTTAAACAGAGGCTGGATGGCCATCTGTCAGGGGTGCTTTGAATGCAATATTCCTGCTTCTTGGCAGGGGGTTGGACTGGATAGCCCATGAGGTCTCTTCCAGCTCTATGATTCTATGGTCTTTCTTTAGTCCACGTGGATAAACTCCTTCAGCAACTCATGAAGCAAGAGCACATGACAAACTCGGTCTCTCTCTGCTGCTCTCTCTGCACCTGGATAGCTCAAGCCTGAACAAAAATGTAACAGTATCCAAAAGTCCCAGGCTCAGCCTGCTTCCTGAGCATTGCTTGACCAATCAGCTTCATGCATCTTATTTTACAGTTGACACACACATTAACTGATTCCTTGCATGCCCCAACAATGGCAATATAAGGCGACCCTATTGCAGGAAATTTTTTTGCAAGATTTGTTTTACTTTTGTCTTCCTTTGAGGCTGAGAGAGTGTGACTTGCTCATGGTGACTTAGTAGATCTCCATGGCCAAGCAGGGATTTGAATCCTGGTCTCCAAAGTCATCCAAACAACTATACCACACTGGCTGGCTTTCTCATGGGCAGACAATGGATATAAGCACTGGTCCTTATCAATGCAGGCAATTGAGTTCTGTTTTGAGATTTCACACAAGTAATTAATTGGAATTTAAGAGCCTAATTTGTCACCATGGATTTTATTTTGCAGTGTGTGGTATATTTTAAGAGATATGCATTTTAATGGCAGTGCTCATCTGGTTTTTTAATAGCAGTACAACAAGCAAAAATTTAGCAAAGAAACATGTATACAAACATATGAATACACATATAGTTAAGAAAATAGTATATATGTTAAAGGCTGCCTGTCAGGAAGAACACACCTGTCCCAGGTGTGATCTATGCTTTACAAGTAAATATGCGAATGCAGCAAAAATAAGCCTCCCAATGGCTCAGGAAGAGTGAATATGCAAGCACCCATGTATGTGTGTGCACATGTGTTCCCATATACCACAGCTCAAGATTTTCCAGAAATTCCAGAAGTGTTTTATCTCAAAATCAACAAACCAGTTCCAGTAGTTTACTTCAGTGCATCTTTTTGTATTTTGTTCAACTGGGGTTGAAAGACAAACAGAAGTAGCAACAGTAGATAAGGAATCAAGTAAAGAGAAACCATCTGTAATTACGGAGATCAACAAAAGACTTCATTTACAAATCAGATCCAAAAATAGATTGCATTGGTCAGAAAGATTATGTGGGAACGTTGTGGAGAAAATTCATGGGAGACGAAATGCTTTCATGAGTGTCTATTAAACAACAAGTTGTTTACTTTAAGGGCAGTTCTGGCAACACTATGTTAGAGTACGAAGCTAAGTCTGAGTTCTCTTGTTCTGGGTTCAAGTCAAGTCTTGGTTTTTAATTTAATATATGCTGGAACTTTTCTATGTTCCTGTTCATGTACTTCTAAGTTTTAGTAGTGATACCTTCTTGCTTGTGGACTTATGCTGTACCTGTGTTTTCTGGCTCTTCCTGGACTTTGTCACCTCTGGAACTTGATGAGACATTTGGTTTATTGATTGGTTATAACCTATAGCGAAACCTTTTTGGATAATATATTTTCCTTTTTTTATTCCTGCTTTTTATATGCTTTTTATGAGTTTTACAATAAACCGTTGGCTTTTATTCCTGGACTCTAGTGTGGTGATCATAGGTGTTTCCGGGTCTGGAGTGCAGCAAAAATAATTCCGTTTCATTCCCACTGCAACATTTTCCCCACCATCTATATAAATAAAAATGAAATGTTCGTTTGTGGGATTAACAGAACTCAAAAGCCAGTAGGCCAATTGGCACCAAATTTGGACAGCATACACCTAACAACCCAATGTATGTCCTTCACTCAAAAAATTTTTATTTTTTGCAGACCTTTTCGGAAGCAAAGCCTAACACTATACTAGGCCTAACTAACCCCCTTACTATCTATTCTAGCAAATCTACCTATCTCTGTACATACCTACATTTGCAATAAACACCTTATGCAATAAAACATTTCTGCAATAAATACATACCATAAATACATTATATAAAATAAATACATTCCTGTAAGGGAGAAAAACATGTTAAACACATTATAACACTGCATATAATCGATCTAACACAGTAAATACTATACCTTTTGCAATCCTAACCTTCACCTTCACTCAGGGCTCTGGACAAGATATCCGCAATAACATTCTGAGTACCCTTTATATGTTTTATTTCAAAATCGTAATCTTGGAGGGCTAAACTCCAACGAATTAACTTGTTATTAGTGCCCTTAACCTGGTGTAACCACCACCTTAAGGGTGAATGGTCAGTGCACAAGGTAAACCTTCTTCCCCATAAGTAGGGTTTCAATTTTGTGATAGCCCACACTATCGCCAAACATTCCCTTTCGATTACTGACAAGTGCTGTTCCCTCTCTATCAGCTTTTTACTGAGATACAGCACAGGTTGCATCACACCCTCTTTGTTTTCCTGACCTAGCACTGCCCCAAGTCCTACCTTGGAGGCATCTGTGGTTAAAACAAAAGGTTTCTCAAAATTGGGCGCAA
The DNA here is from genome assembly GCF_025583915.1 of Anolis sagrei ordinatus. Classification (NCBI taxonomy): domain Eukaryota; kingdom Metazoa; phylum Chordata; class Lepidosauria; order Squamata; family Anolidae; genus Anolis; species Anolis sagrei. The sequence continues at coordinate 333,437,321 of NW_026844366.1, read as the reverse complement.
TCAAAACAGGTTCACTTATTAAGGCACTCTTCAACAAATCATAGGAGGTCTGACACTCAGGTGTCCACTTAATTTTATCCGGTGATGACTTTTTTGTACAATCAGTTAATACTGCCGCCAGAGAACTAAACTCAGGAATAAAACGTCTGTAGAATCCTACAGCTCCCAAAAACGATCGTATTTGTTTCTTTGTTTCTGGAATCGGCCATTCACGTATTGCCTGCACCTTATCCATATCTGGCAATATGGAACCTCCTCCCACTATGTGTCCAAGATATTTAACATGTGACCTGGCCATTTGGCACTTAGAGGCTTTGACTGTTAAACCAGCCTCCCGGATTTTGTGCAACACCTTCCCTAAGTGCTCCAGATGTTGCTCCCACGTCTGGCTATAAATTGATAAATCATCGATATACGCTTGAACAAAGTCTTTCATCCCTACTAACATTTGATCAATTAACCTCTGGAATGTGGCTGGGGCATTTTTTAGCCCAAAACTGAGGACAGTAAATTGGTACAACCCATCCTTAGAAATAAAAGCGGTCTTCTCCTGGTCCTCTGGATGCATAGCCACCTGCCAATATCCTTTGGTGAGGTCCAGGGTTGTTATGTATTGTGCTGACCCTATGGTCTCTATTAGCTCATCTATTCGCGGCATCGGATACACATCAGAGATGGTAACCTGATTTAATTTATGGTAATCTACACAGAATCTGATGGTATTATCTGGCTTTGGTACCAACACAATTGGAGATGACCAGGGGCTACTCGATGGTACAATCAAACCAAGGTTTAGCATTTCTTGTATCTCCTTTGAGATCAGTCTGGCTTGTTCTCCTGTAACGCGGTATGGGGCAGATGCTATAGGGTTAGCTGTCCCTGTATTGATCCGGTGACAAGCTAAGTGGGTCCTACCCGGTATGTTGGAAAATACCTCCCTATGTTGATACAATAGATCCCTTAACTGTTGTTTCTGGGGATCTGTTAAGTTGGTATTCTCATCTACAGAGGGTAGAGTACAATCTGCCGTTACCTTTCCCCATCCCGACAGTGAAATCTCCCCATCTGTCTCCTGGGATACTTGCATAACCACCCTAGCCCTGGAGTAGTAAGGCTTAAGCATATTAACATGTAATTTCCTACACCTTCCCCCGTCTAGGTTTTCCCCCACCAGATAAGTGACTTCAGAAATCTTAGACAGTATCACATAAGGTCCCTCCCAAGAAACCT
>NW_026844366.1:333411113-333434307 GCF_025583915.1 Anolis sagrei ordinatus | reverse complement strand
CTAATGTGTTGTAAAATGGCGCTAGAGGTGTTCTCTCTCTGAGGTAATTCTTGGTGTCACGTTTTGACAAAATTTTACCTCAGGATTTACACAAAAATGCCCTGGATTGAGATGTTACACGAATCCACACCGCTGCAAACCAATTATAATAACTCAGAGGCGTCTGGACAGGGGGGTCAAGGAATCCCACCACTGTCCTTCCTTCAATAAGGAATTCACCCCACTTTGGCTCTAATAGTGTTTGAGGGGATGTCACGTTGTGTAAAACCTTCGCTGCCACCAAACTAAAGAAATCACGAACTCTCTAGCTATTTTAAAATGTCAAAATGCTGTTTAAATTACTAAAAGGCTTTTTGCTCCACCAATAACTGTGCATTAACAAGGGCTTTCTCTGAGGGGAAAACAGGAAAGGTTGATTCAAAAAGGAAAAGGATTCAAAACCAAAAATAGCACTTGACTCAGGCTTTAAGTTTAACAATAATCAAGAAAGAGTTTATTGATTACAAATACTGAATAACACGAGAATGCAGGTACTGAGGCTTGATGGTTACAGATAAAAGTGTTCTTGTTTCTTATAAGCGTATTGGTTACTAGAATGTTCTTTTCTTAGTTACAATTTCTTAAACATAAAAAAACCCAGCTATTTTCTTCTCAAAATAGCTGTAACTCAGTCTGCCACAGCCTACTGTGCTGTGCAAACTACAGGCAAGCTGCCTATTCTAACAGAGACTCCTAAACAATCCAACTCCTACTCTAATCTCTCTCAGAACTAAAACTGCTCTCTACTCTACTCAGAACTCAGCTGAACTAACTCTAAAACTGTCAAAACTCACTGTTCTCTTTCCCTCCTTCTGGCTAACTCCGCCCCTATTTCCTAAACCAATCCTGACTGTTGCTGGGCTGGCACAGGCCTCGGCCACTCCCCCTTCTGAACTGGAGCTTTTCCCTAAACTAAGATGGCTCCAGCAGCTCTCTCTGCCAGGCCTTCTAGCTGAAACTACCTAGCCTGTCTCTTCCTGGGCCCTGCCACCCTGGCTGGCAAGGTAAGGGATCTTTACACTCCATGGCAACGGAGAGATGGTCAACTCCTCCACACCGCCACCTTGCTCCCATCCCTGGCAGAAAACCAAGTCCAATGTATGTCCAGCACAGTGGGTGGGGCCAGATATTTGTTGGGACAGCCCCATGGTTGCCATGGCAGACATGAAGTCCTGAGCCGCTCCTGTGAGGGTCACCTCGGCATGGATATTGAAGTCTCCCAGCACAAGAAGCTGTTGAGACTCCAACGCCAGGCTCGAGACCACCCCCGCTAGCTCAGGTAGGGAGACTGTAGTGCAGCGAGGTGGACGGTACACTAACAGAATCCCTATTCTGTCCCGGTCACCCACCCTCAGGTGGACGCATTCAAAATTTGTTGACTGCGGATGGGGGCCCTGGTCAGAAGAATGGAATCTCTATAGACCACTGTGACCCCGCCTCCCCGCCCTCCGGATCTTGGTTGGTGCTGCACGGAGAAGCCTGGGGGACAAAGCTGGGTTAGATTCACGCCTCCAGCTTCATCCAACCAGGTCTCCGTGATGCACGCCAGATCTGCCCGCTCATCCAGGATTAAATCCTGGATAAAGGTCGTTTTACCGTTGACAGATCTGGCGTTCAACAGCACCACCTTCAATCCGGAGGGCCCGCCATCCTGGTTACACCAATTTACCATAGGAGACCGGTTTGGAATTATTAATGTAGATAAGCGATCCGAATTAGGCCGAATTTGTGGTCTCCTTTTCCCGCATCTCCCCCTCCCCACCACGACCTCTATGGGGGCCCCTCGGCTAGTGGAACACCTCCCCTCCTCCATGCCGCAGTCTAAATCCAAGGTCTTAATTTCTGTTTCATTAGTGGTTGTTTGGATTGTTGGAGTTTTTTCTTGCCAACTTCCTTCATTCCCTTTCTCCCCCCTCCCCACCTCATTGTTACCCACGGCCTCCAGCTCGCTTCGTCCCTTGCCCTTTCCACAAGTCACTAATATCAAGGACAATACAAATAGGGGAATAGGGAACCACATGGGTGATAGTAGTAGTACACTTCAGTAAGACTGATAGTAACAAAGTGCAGTAAGCGTCACAGCTGCGACAGTTGGTAGTTCGTAAAGTGCAAGAGTCTTAAAGTGCAAACACAATAGCGTCACAGCTGCGTGCCACTGGGGTGATTCCTAAAGTGCAAGATCTTAAAGTGCAACAAGGTACCCGAATCTGGCTCTAAGTGCTATCTAAAGTGCGGCATGGAGGGATAGGGAGAGGGCGGGTAGTGCCAGTTCAATTTAGCAGCAGAAGAGGCAGGCGCCTTAAAGTGCTATACTGAGTTCTTAGTACCAATTAGCAGCAAATTAGGCAAGGAACGATAAAGTGCTACATTAAGCAATATGTAAACATTGAGCAATATGTAAACACAACGTTAGGGAGTTGACAAGCAATATCAGTTTGTGAAGTTGTTGTGATTCAAGATGTAGTCTATGGACGGCTGATGTAAAATAGCGAATGGAACTCTCAGTCTTTCCGGAGATGGTCCACACGGCGGTTGGTCAGCACAAGTTGGTCTACACACCGCTTAATTGCACAATCGGGCAGCACAAAATCGGTCAACACAGAAAAAGGTCAACACAGAAAAGGTCTACACATGGCTTGCGTTGCGCAATCGGACGGCACAAGGATCGGCCTGCACAGCGGGTAGTCCACGGAGTTGGTCAACACCGTCGATGTTGGGCCTAGCGGCCAAGGCGTTTGGAACAGGCCCAGGTGGTGGAGGCCCAGGTGGTAAGGGCCCAGCCGGAGCAGCGCTCACGGCGCAGCGGCCTGCTTGATAGGGCCCAGGTGGTAAAGGCCTAGCTGGAACAGTGCTCGCGGCGTTAGCGGTGCGCCAGGCCCCCCAGCAACAGCGGCGGTCGTGATGACACCAGACGCGATCCACCTCTCTCCGGTGGTCCAGGCGCGACGAGGGGACGAGAGCCGACCCCCGCGGCCGTAAAACCGCTGGGCAGCCGGACCGCCGAGATGGCAAACACCCGGAGCAGCGGAGGAACGGCGCGTCGGCGGCAAAACGGAGCAGGGCGGAGCGCAGCAAACGCCGAGCGGCGCGGCCAGGACGGCGTCTCGGTAGGCTCCTCTGTAGGCCCTCTTGTGCAATGGCGTCCGCGGCAGCGGCAGAGGCCCTGCTTCTCCCGACGGCGTGGGGGTGGTCGGGGGCCACTCACCTCCCGGGTCGAAGCTCGATCGAGGGGTTGGGTGGTCTGGCAGCCGCAGTCCAACTGGGGGGGAACGCTCTTGTTAGGCCGTAGATGGAAAGGCCTCGGCGTTCTACCTCCCTGTCCTCCCTCTTCCTTTGGCTCCTCTTAACCCAGATGGAAGCTCGCCAACTCGCCAAAGAGCTCCCCCAAAGGGTTCCTTTGAATCCCTGGGAGTTGGTGGTGGCGGTTGGAGGTTGGAGGAGTTTGGATGAGGGGGATTGAGGTCAGATTAGATAATCTCACCGGACCGCTCTGCAACCCAGCTGTTAGATCTCCGCCATCTTACCGGAAGTCCTACTCACAAGTAGTCCAGGGAACAGCCAAGCTGGATGGAAGGATTCAGGACCCCTGTGGTAGCAGCAGCAGCAGTCTGAGACTAGGCCAAGGCAAGTGCAACACAGCTTTATAGTCACTCCCTCCTTGGAGGATTGCTGAGTCACACCCAGTTGGAAAGGGCCTGGGGCTTCTCCTACTCACAAGTAGTCCAGGGAACAGCCAAGCTGGATGGAAGGATTCAGGACCCCTGTGGTAGCAGCAGCAGCAGTCTGAGACTAGGCCAAGGCAAGTGCAACACAGCTTTATAGTCACTCCCTCCTTGGAGGATTGCTGAGTCACACCCAGTTGGAAAGGGCCTGGGGCTTCTCCTACTCACAAGTAGTCCAGGGAACAGCCAAGCTGGATGGAAGGATTCAGGACCCCTGTGGTAGCAGCAGCAATTCTTGCCTGTTACCTTGTACATTTGCTTCCTGGTTTGGCTTCTAATCTGTATTGTTCTTTGGATAAGCCCTGATAAAATAAACTTCTGCAGAAACGAAACATGCTGAATTGGATCTTCTGACGTGGATGACTATTCCTTTTAATAATTTTTTTTTCATGTCAGGAGCGACTTGAGAAACTGCAAGCCGCTTCTGCAAGACAGCTAATATTCGCTTTAGAATATTGGCTGTCTGCAAGGATGTTGCCCAGGGGATGCCCGGATGTTTGATGTATTACCATCCTTGTGGGAGGCTTCTCTCATGTCCCCGCATGGGGAGCTGGAGCTGACAGAGGGAGCTCAACCTGCTCTCCCCAGATTCGAACCACTGACCTGTTGGTCAGCAGTCCTGCCATCACAAGGGTTTAACCCACTGTGCCACCAGGGGCTCAATAATAATAATAATAATAATAATAATAATAATAATAATAATAATAATAATAGGCACACTGGGTGCAGTGCCTAAAGACCTTGGCCTGCACTTAAACACAATTGGAGCTGACAAAATTACCATCTGCCAGCTGCATAAGGCCACCTTACTGGAATCTGCACACATTATTTGCCGATACATCACACAGTCCTAGACACTTGGGAAGTGTCTGACGTGTGATCCAATAAAACAGCCAGGAGAGTGTCTGCTGTGGACTCATCTTGTTGTGTTTCAGATAATAATAATAATAATAATAATAATAATAATAAATGGAACTTTGAAAAAGGAGATGGAGGGCCTGATTCTGGCAGCTCAAGAACAAGCCATTAGAACCAATGCCATCAAAGCCAGAATTGAAAAGTTCGACAGATCCCAAGTGTAGACTCTGCAAGGAAGCAGATGAAACAATAGATCACATCCTCAGCTGCTGCAAGAAGATTGCGCAGACAGACTACAAGCAGAGGCATAACACTGTTGCTCAGATGATTCATTGGAACTTGTGCCACAAATACCATCTGCCTGTGACAAAGAACTGGTGGGATCACAAGCCTGAAAAAGTTACAGAAAATGAACACGTCAAAGTACTCTGGGACTTCCAAATTCAGACAGACAGAGTTTTGGAGCATAATACTCCTGACCACGTGTTAAAAATCAAAGTATGGATCGTCGATGTTGCAATCCCAGGTGACAGCAGGATTGAAGAGAAACAACTGGAAAAGCTGACACGATATGAGGATTTAAAAATCAAACTGCAAAGACTCTGGCACAAGCCAGTAAAGGTGGTCCCAGTGGTGATCGGCACACTGGGTGCAGTGCCTAAAGACCTTGGCCTGCACTTAAACACAATCGGCGCTGACAAGATTACCATCTGCCAGCTGCAAAAGGCCATCACTGAGATCTGCACGCGTTATTTGCCAATACATCATACAGTCCTAGACACTTGGGAAGTGTCCGACGTGTGATCCAATACAACAGCCAGCAGAGTGATCTTGTCTGCTGTGGACTCATCTTGTTGTGTTCAAATAATAATAATAATAATAATAATAATAATAATAATAATAATAATCTATTTATATTGTGCCCTATTTCCCCAAGGGGACTCAGGACAGATTCTAACATACAATGGCAAACCTGCAATGTTGTTGTTTATACAAGCAACATACAATACACAGATAAGGTAAAGGCCTTCCCCTTTTCATCTCTGGCATCTGGAGCAATGTCAACTTCTGGCCATGGGGAGGTGCTGTTGTTCTATTTTCCATGCCAAAGGAGCCTACTGTCCTTAGACAACTCCAATCTTTTTGAAGACATGTCTACATGGGGCGCCCTTTTACCTTCCCGCCAAGGTGGTACCTATTGATCTACTCGCATTGCATACTTTCGAACTGCTAGGTTGGCAGGACTGATAATCGAAAGCTCACCCTGACTTGTGGCTTTGAACTGTTGACTCTCCCGTCAGCAGCTTTTCCTGCAGCTGGTGGCTTTAACCACTGTGCTTCTGCAACCCAAAACAATCCAGTTCTGGAAGAGAAGTACGAGAGTTATCCGGAAAGTAAGATTACAAGAAAGTTCAACAGTGACAAATGCAAGATACTCCACTTTGGCAGAAAAAATGAAATGCAAAGATACAGAATGGGGGACGATGCCTGGCTCGAGAGCAGTACGTGTGAAAAAGATCTTGGAGTCCTCGTGGACAACAAGTTAAACATGAGCCAACAATGTGATGTGGCGGCAAAAGAAGCCAATGGGATTTTGGCCTGCATCAATAGGAGCATAGTGTCTAGATCTAGGGAAGTAATGCTACCCCTCTATTCTGTTTTGGTTAGACCACATCTGGAATATTGTGTCCAATTCTGGGCACCACAATTCAAGAGAGAATGGAATGGAGAGCTGGAATGTGTCCAGAGGAGGGCAAAATGATCAAGGGCTTGGAGAACAAGACTTATGAGGAGCAGCTTAAGAGCTGGGCATGTTTAGCCTGAAGAAGAGAAGGCTGAGAGGAGATATGATAGCCATGTATAAATATGTGAGAGGAAGCCACAGGGAGGAGGGAGCAAGCTTGTTATCTGCTTCCTTGGAGACTAGGACGCGGAACAATGGCTTCAAACTACAAGAGAGGAGATTCCATCTGAACATGAGGAAGAACTTCCTGACTGTGAGAGCCGTTCAGCAGTGGAACTCTCTGCCCCGGAGTGTGGTGGAGGCTCCTTCTTTGGAGGCTTTTAAACAGAGGCTGGATGGCCATCTGTCAGGGGTGATTTGAATGCAATATTCCTGCTTCTTGGCAGGGGGTTGGACTGGATGGCCCATGAGGTCCCTTCCAACTCTTTGATTCTATGATTCTAAGGCACGTAGCTCTTGCAGAGAGTTTTTGCACGGGAAATTAATATCACTTCACTGTAACAGGAAGCCAGCGAAAGCAAACAAGCAGTGCGAGTCATCAATAGGTCATCGTCTGGCATTGTGGTGAAGGTTAGAGATGAGCGTCCTCACTCTGTTTCCCTTCTGTCTGTCTCCTTCATGACAATGCGCATCTGCACATCGCTCGTGCATCACAAGAGTTGTTGACTTCATTTAGTTGAGATGATTTAAGGCACCCCACTCACAGCCCCAATTTCGTACCCAGTGATTATCATCTGTTCACTAAATTGAAGGAATACCTGGGTGGGAAACACTTTTTCAATGACAACGAGGTGAAAATCGAAGTGATGAACTGGCAGAAAAACGCAGTTCTGACACAGGCATCAAAAAACTCATTGCACAAGACAACAAAATGTATTTAACTGATCGGTGATTATGTGGAAAAATAATGTAATATCTATGTTATGATCTGTGGTGTAATGTAAAATAAACCATGTGTAGTTCACATTTGATCAGCCCACACACTGCCTTGCCAGAGAAAGAAAATATGCCATGCAGGTGAATAAAAAAGAATAAGTAGTTTACTCTTTGTAGTTCAGAACAACATGTGTACAATGTGATCAGTTCTATGAACTCACATAATGTCCTGTTAGAGAGATTTAAAATGGTCTTTCTTGGTCCATGTGGATAAACTACTTCAGCAGCTCATGAAGCAAGAGCACACACCAAACTCTCTCTCTCTCTGCTTCTCCTTCTTTCTCTGCACCTGCATAGCTCGAGCCTGAACAAAAATGTAACAGTATCCAAAAGTCCCAGGCTCAGCCTGCTCCCCAAGCATTGTTCAACTAATCAGCTTCATGCATCTTATTTTACAGTTGACACACACACATTAACGGATTCCTTTCATGCCCCAACAATGACGATATAAGCTGACCCTATCACAGGAATTTTTCTTTCCGTGTCCATGTGCAGAAACTACTTCAGCAGCTCATGAAGCAAGAGTACATTCCAAAATCTGTCTCTCTCTGCACCTGCATAGCTCAAGCCTGAACAAAAATATAATAGTATCCAAAAGTCCCAGGCTCAGCTTGCTCCCCGGGCATTGCCTGATCAATCAGCTTCATGCATCTTATTTTACAGTTGATACATCCACACACAAGTATTTCTTGCATATATTTAATTTTTGTATTTAAAAAAATCTTATTATCTTACTTTCCAGATATCCCTCATATGCGTGTCTGAGACATTTCATAAGTGTCAGCCAGTCTAAGGATAAGTGTTTTAGAATTTTCATTCCTTCTTAAATAGGATTGAATAATTCAATTCACTGCTGAAATCATTACTTGCTGAAACTTTTCATTTATTATTTCTATGCAGGGCGACTACATGGGAAGGAAGGGACTGTGGAAAGGGATAAAGACACACATATCACCTGCTATTGGAGGTAAAGAAGAGCTTAGCCCAAAGTGTAGTTTTCCCATAGAGAGAGAAAAAGTAACTCCAAACTGTGCCTGCAGATATTTATAGAAACTTACTTCCTTGTATCTACATATCTGTTCTCCAGATCTGGCAAGATTTGCTGGAGCCAATCAGAAGCAGTATTGGAGCAATCTCAAGACGCATTCTGAACTGCTGGCCTTCTGGCCCAGTTCCACCACCTTCTAAGGCCCTTCTACAGAATAGAAACAGTGCTTGAAATACAACAGTGCAAGACTGAGAAAGCACAGAGATTTGTTTGCCTCTGTTTGATGTGCCCTATCATATTTAGAACTACAAAGCCCAGAAATCCTTGTGCCTGTGTTTTGAAATACTCTGTTCATTGGGTTGTTGTAGGTTTTTCGGGCTGTATAGCCATGTTCTAGAAGCATTCTCTCCTGATGTTTCACCTGCATCTATGGCAGGCATCCTCAGAGGTTGTGAGGCCAGCTCACAACCTCTGAGGATGCCTGCCATAGATGCAGGTGAAACGTCAGGAGAGAATGCTTCTAGATATGGCTATACACAGGGGCGGCTCAACCCATTACGCAAAGTAAGCATTTGCAGTATAGTTGGTTTTGCCCAGGGGCGCTCTTGAGGCGCTCTTGGGGGAAAATAGACCTTGACATATGCGAGTTGTAGTTACTGGGATGTATAGTTCACCTACAATCAAAGAGCATTCTGAACTCCACCAATGATGGAATTGAACCAAATGTGGCACACAGAACTCCCACAACGAACAGAAAATATATATCAGTGATTGGTTGGGGGGGGGGGCGAATATTGTTGAAAATTACCTAGGGTTGCCTCTGGCTATACAGCCCAAAAAATCTACAACAACCCAGTGATTTTGGCCATGAAAGCCTTCAACAATACTCTGTTTCTCATCCTAGGGGAGGGGAGTCGCGAGGGGGGTGTCAGAGGGGTCGCCAAAGACCATCAGAAAACACAGTATTTTCTGTTGGTCATGGGGGTTCTGTGGGGGAAGTTTGGCCCAATTCTATCATTCAGAATCTCTTTGATTGTAGGTGAACTATAAATCCCAGCAACTACAACTCCAAATGTCTAACAATATTTTCCCCAAACTCTACCAGTGTTCATATTTGGGCATATTGAGTAATCGTGTCAAGTTTGGTCCAGTTCGACCATTGTTTGAGTCCACAATGCTCTCAGGATGTAGGTGTACTACAACTCCAAAACTCAAGGTCAATGCCCACCCAACCCCTCCAGTATTTTCTGTTGGTCATGGGAGTTCTGTGTGCCAAGTTTGGTTCAGTTCCATCGTTGGTGGAATTCATGATGCTCTTTGATTGTAGGTGAACTATAAATCCTAGCAACTACAACTCCCAAATGACAAAATCAATCCCCCCCCCCCCACTTCACAGTATTCAAATTTGGGCGTATTGGGTATTTGTGCCAAATTTGGTCCAGTGAATGAAAATACATCCTGCATATCAGATATTTATATTACGATTCATAACAGTAGTAAAATTACAGTTATGAAGTAGCAACGAAAATAATTTTATGGTTGGGGGTTACCATAACATGAGGAACTGTATTAAGGGGTCGCGACATTAGGAAGGTTAAGAAACACTGGTGTAGATGCATCCTAAGAAGACAAAACCTCAAAACACTGACTAGGCTGAATAAGAGTAAAACCAAATAACATAGATAACTGTTTCTCAGGTCTGCTATTGGAAAAATACAAATGACCCATTCCCATGTCATTAAATTAAATTGATAATACGTAATTGCACCTAATTTTAGTGGATTTTTTTCCAACATACTGCTATAATCGCTGAAACTGAAATATGTTTCAGCAAGTTAGCACATATCAAAAACTGCAGGTATTCTACAACTGGGCAAAAATAGTTAAATTACCAATATGTGACTAATGTTTATAGCTAGCTCAATCCATTAAATTAAAATTGAAGACTTTGACAGAAGTTCAAGGGATGACTCTGGGGGTTGGTGCTCATCTCCATTTCTAAGTCAAAAAGCTGGCATTGTCTGTAGTCGCCTCCAAGGTCATGTGGCCGGCATGACTGCATGGAGCGCCGTTACCTTCCCGCTGAAGCAGTACCTATTGATATACTCACATTTGCATGTTTTCAAACTGCTAGGTTGGCAGAAGCTGGGGCTAACAGCAGGTGTTCACCCCAGATTGGAACCACCGACCTTCTGGTCAACAAGTTCTGCATCTTAGTGATTTAACCTGCTGCGCCACTGCGGCCCCATTAAGTACCTCAACAAACTACAAATCCCAAGATTATGTAGTATAGGAGTCATAATTACTGATACCACAGTTAAAGTGATGTCAGACTTATAAATGTGTGGTGTAAATACACTCTTCTGACATCAATAATTCCTTATCCAGCTTTGTGTGTTTTTTTCTGTAACAGTGAAAAATAACAGAATATTGCCCTCTACTGTTAATTATATGTACAACAGATTTTAGAAGCACTACGGTTGCTGTTTCTGAATTTTTCCTCCTGCAATTTAACAAGAATGCAAAAAGTATAAATTTTGGTATAGAAAGTTAAATTCCCAGGCTTAGGTGCATTTCTTTTTCTTCTTTCTACAAACATAAGCAACACCAACACCACCTCACATTGCCTGACATTTTCAAAAGACGACCCGTAGCCTGAGCTGTTCAATGTGAAGTTCCAATGGAGGAGACATAGTTTTAAAATGGCATTTTCAGAGATGTTCCCAATGCCCATATATCCTGATTTACTGCCATATTGGCCTATTTCTGCAGTAGGCCTTTGTTTACAGAAAATGCTGATTTTTTTGAGAAATCAGTGCTCCAGAGAAGAAGTTACTATTCAAGGATAACCGTACATCCGGACAAAACCGGCTAGCTGGTGGCTAGTTAGTACTCCCCAAGTTTCCCAGTCGCTCTGGAGCCATGTTTGCAACAGACTAACAGATAAGATACAGTCATGGTCAGAGAACAATAGACTATAGTTATGTTATAGTTATACCATTGTTAGGGTCCCATGTGTGCCCAGGGCTGGGCCTAGGTAATTTTCAAGTGTAAGCAAACAATATTTTATGCCACCCTCCCCAAACCAATCACTGAAAAAAGGAAGAAGGTAGAGGTGAATATAAGAGTTACCTCACAAACCAGATGTTTATAGTTACATTACGTAGAATTAACACAAAGCGGATGAGGGGGGAAAGGAAGGAGCCTGAGGCCAGGAATTGTGGAGTTGAAGTCCAAAACACCCGGATGGCTGAAGTTTGCCCATTCCTGATACCCTCTAGATCAGTGGTTCTCAACCTGGGGTCCCCAGATGTTTTTGGCCTTCAACTTCCAGAAATCCTAACAGCTGGTAAACTGGCTGGGATTTCTGGGAGTTGTAAGCCAAAAACATCTGGGGACCCCAGGTTGAGAACCACTGCTCGATGCAGTCTATGATGCCCTTGCATTTCAAGCAAGGTCAGTTTGCATCCATCCCATCTTATAGGTGCTCTTTTGTTTGTTGAAACCCTTGCACTTTTTGGCCAAGAAGGGCTCATGGCCATGTAAAAGTACGGCAGCTGAAAGCGGGATGAAAGTGCGTTATTCCGCTGTGTAGGTCGAGCAGGGGCTCTGGAGTGGCGGTGGAGGGGATAAACCAGCTGAGGGCTGAGCTCATCTGGGAGCCATCAAGGCAGGCAGGCAGAGCAAGCAATCTGCCAGCCCTTGCTCCAAGCCTGCCTTGCTTTTCCTTCCTTCCCCTTGTTTGGAAACCGAATGTGAGTGGCGTCCCGTTTTCTTCCCCTTTCCTTCCTCCCTCAAAGGCAAGACAAGGGGCCAGGCATCTGTTCTCCTCCTGCCCTCCTTCCCTGGAAGAAGGAGGCTTGCCAAGGAGGCGCAGCAAAGGCGGAGCAGCCCTGGGCTGGGCTTCTTTCTTTCTGCCTGCCTTGGAGACCCCTAAACTGCAGCCATGGAGAAGCTATGCCTGGGCATGGCGGGGGTACTGGCCATGACCCTCCTCATCACCAGCAAGGGCACCTTAAAAGCACCCCTCGGGGATTCACGCTATACGCAAACGCGTATCTTGCCTATTGCTTCAGCCGCCCCTGCGTGTGCTGTTATGTCAATGTTGTGGTTCAACAGCAACAGCATGATGGGAATGAGAGTGCAGAAGGGAATGAGAGTGCAGAACAGCATGATGGAAATGAGGGTGCAGATGAGAGTGCAGATGTTGGCTTTCAGTTTTCTCAGTCACAGCCTGTAGCTAGAGACAAGCCGCTGTTCTCACAAGAACGGAATGCAGCTGATAAGGCAGTCGGTGGGAATCAGGGTCACGCTGGCCAGGTGAGACGGAGCCCACGGATTGCGGCCAAATGTTGAGATCATCCGTTGGTGGGAAAACTGCTTGTTAGCTGCTTGTTTGATGTTCAATGTTTTGATGTGTAATGTATAAGTACTCTGCCTTGGAGCTGGCTCAGTGTTAGTTCCCGTTGTTTTATGGCTTGCTTCGGCTCTGGAGCCTTGGGAAAGGCTGCCTCATGTTACCTCATGCTAGTTCCTGGACTTTACTCTGATTCTATGCTTTGCTTGAAAACCTCACAATAAACTTTATACCTCACAACTGTGGCTGGTTTGTTAAAAATAGCAAGGTGAATCTTAGCCTGAGATACAACAGTCAATCAAAATCATAAAGAGCCAGTGAGCTAGCTTAGACCAATGAAATGATTTGTCTTTGGAAACCAATGAGAATGTGTATTCAATTTACTGCCAAAAATGATAAAAACTCTGCAGCCCCATTGAGGGTTGTGACAAACCCTTTGATTGCATTCCTGTATGCATGTTTGTCAATATTGCTATGGCCATGCAATAAAGCCTTTGTAGTAAGAATCCAGCTTATGGCTTCTTCCTTGCATAGCTACATTGGGCTGTTGAGGGAACTCCTAAGCTTGTGCATTTGGAGTGATCCCTACATTGGTGCCCCTTCACCAATATTACAAAACTTGTATTTTAAAATTTCAGTACTGTATATACCAGGCATAGGCCAACTTGGGCCCTCTGGGTGTTTTGGACTCCAATTTCCACAATTCCTAGCAGCCTCAGACCCCTTCCTTTGCCTTCTCAGCCATTTAAGGAAAGGGCCTGAGGCTGTTAGGAATTGTGGGAGTTGAAATCCAAAACACCTGGAGGGCCAAAGTTTACCCATGCCTGCCTTAGATAATTGCTTCTTAAGCTGTGGGTATCGAGTAGCGTCTGGGTATCGAGTAGACCTACCAGCCGAGGCTTGAAGATATTTCAGCTGGAGTTCAGTGGATCTGTAATGCTGTTCTCCCTCGAGAATTCTTAGAAACTTCAGGGCTGTTCCCTCTGATGCTGTGAGGCTGAGAGGCTGTGAGCTCTCAGCCAGAGCTTTTGGGACCTTTCTCCTGGAATTTCTGCTTCTGTATCCCCGGATGTTACTTTTTCCCTGGATGGTTAAGGTCCCCTGGATGCTCTGTTCCCCTGGATGCTCTTGAGAAAGGAAGCTTTTCTACGGGACGAGCTGGTCTCCGTCCTATAGCTTAGCTACCTTGTGTGAGACTGCCCAAAAAATGGCTCCTTTCCCTCCCAGAGCCCAGAACAAGGGGCGGAACCAAAGCTTAATTATGATGGACAGGAGCTGCCCTATGACTGCAAAACAGATAACAGAAAGAAAACAAAGTTGGAGCTCCTGGTACAGCCGTACTAGCACAAACACTACATTTTTATTTATATAGAAGATGGTCACTCGTTGGCCTGATAGGTGTATTGCGTCCAAATTTGGTGTCCGGTGGTTTTTGAGTTATGTTAATCCCACAAACAAACATTACATTTTTATTTATATAGATATAAATAGTAGACTGTGCCTCCTTAAAGGAAATATATTATCTGAGAAATTATTATTGAACACTAATAGATGGAAAGCATTGCTCTGTATGCAACAAACACTTGCAAATGTATGTCTATTTGAATAAATAAATAAACAATTTAAAGAAGAAGAAAAAAATCCTAGGCAAAAAGGGGTCACGAGTGGAAAAAGTTTAGGAAGTTCTGCGCACATTTTCCCTTGCCTGCAATAGGGTATTTTGTCCTTTGGAGGGCAGTCCTTTGAAACATCGCATTTACTTAATCTTTCAATCTCAAACTCCATCAAACCACAAGATGGGATAAAGCTAGATAAAATGCCAGTTAAAAATTAATATCCCTAAGCCATTCGGTAATGGCACAATACAGATGTTTCTGCCACAAACACACACAAGCCTTTCCTGTTACAAAACGTGAACTCGGGCGCAGGGGTCTCGTTATTAAAGAGAGGGGAAAGTCTCTCCTTATGAAAGCTAAAGAAAGGCATAATCCAGTCAATCTCCTAACAACCCTCCCCCAAATTAAAATCTAAATAATCTCATTTTTTCATGTTTCATTTTTATGCACCCCCCTCACCCCCACCCCACCCCGGCCTCTGTTATCATTAATTCAGTAAATACTTTTAAATCCTAGGATCTAACGGTCCATATGGCAAAGTGAAAAGATGTAAATATGACAGAAAATGTTGTTGTAACCCAGATAAATTAAAAAGAATGTGGAATTACTTACAGCATTATGCATGCTTCTATTTTAAAACATTCCAGATGGGGAGGAATGTGTTGTTGTTTTTCTAGAACAGCACTTATGACATTTATTCTTGCTGTTTGCTAGCACAAACGTTGTGCCTTCCCAGACTAGGAATCCCCATCCCAGGTCCTAGAAGCACCTTAGCATAACCAATGTTGCTGCACACCACACTTTAATCCTACGTTCCTCCTGCCATTTCAGCACTTTTAATCCCTGTACCCCACTGCGCCGGCCGAACCAGTTTTTTAATAGTGTCCTGATGTATTGTCATTGTGGTTTATTTTGCTTAATTGTTTTGATTTGCTTTATTTACTGTTGTGTTATGTTTCTTTTGTATTGTGTTTGAGGCTTCGGCCGTGTAAGCCGCATCGAGTCTTTCGGGAGATGCTAGCGGGGTACAAATAAAGTTAATAATAATAATAATAATAATAGCACGGCTAACAGTCACATCCGTCTCCCAGCCAAACAACGAGGGCTTCAGCACAGCAATCAGGAGGAGAACCATCACAACCTTAAAGCAATACAGATCATCACTGAGATAACAATAATATGTAAGAATATGGTTTCTAAATGCCTTATGATTATATTTTATTTCTGTTTGCAACATTTCTTGCAATTGCCTCTCGCTAATTGAGGTACAGGGTCAGCTTCTTTCATATTAGAAGCTAATTTAAATTTTCCATTATTTCCACATACAAAAAAAAGGAAATGGTTAAAAGTTTCGATGACAAAAATATGGACTGATTCTTATCAAGACAGTGATCACCATTTATATTTTCGGGATTTCATTTACTTCTTACCATACACAACCAGATAACATATTAAGAGGTGCATGTACACTGCAGAATGAATGCAGTTTGACACCACTTTAATTCCCGTGGCTAACTGCTATGGAATCTTTAAATTATTTTAATCTATTCGGCCAAAAAGTGTTTTTTAATCATGTCAGAAGCAAATTGAGAATACAGTTAATAATAATAATAATAATAATAATAATAATAATAATAATAATAAATCCAAGTTGTATAGAGGTTTATTCTGCGGCTTCTCTATACAACTCAGATTTATAATAATAATAATAATAATAATAATAATAATAATTATTATTATTATATTATTATGTTGTTGTTGTTGTTCATTCGTTCAGTCGTCTC
Source organism: Anolis sagrei ordinatus (assembly GCF_025583915.1). Classification (NCBI taxonomy): domain Eukaryota; kingdom Metazoa; phylum Chordata; class Lepidosauria; order Squamata; family Anolidae; genus Anolis; species Anolis sagrei. The sequence goes on along the minus strand of NW_026844366.1, from coordinate 333,418,263 downwards.
CGACTCTTCGTGACCTCATGGACCAGCCCACGCCAGAGCTCCCTGTCGGCCGTCACCACCCCCAGCTCCTTCAAGGTCAGTCCAGTCACTTCAAGGATGCCATCCATCCATTTTGCCCTTGGGTGGCCCCTCTTCCTTTTGCCTTCCACTTTCCCCAGCATAATTGTCTTCTCTAGGCTTTCCTGTCTCCTCATGATGTGGCCAAAGTACTTCAACTTTGTCTCTAGTATCTTTCCCTCCAGTGAGCAGTCGGGCTTTATTTCCTGGAGGATGGACTGGTTGGATCTTCTCGCAGTCCACTCTCAGCACTTTCCTCCAACACCACAGCTCAAAAGCATCAATCTTCCTTCGCTCAGCCTTCCCTAAGGTCCAGCTTTCACATCCGTAGGTTACTTGTGACTAGGCGGATCTTTGTTGCCAGTCTGATGTCTCTACTCTTTACTATTTTTTCGAGACTGGACATTGCTCTCCTCCCAAGAAGTAAGCGTCTTCTGATTTCCTGGCCACAGTCTGCATCTGCAGTAATCTTTGCACCTAGAAATACAAAGTCTGTCACGGCCTCCACGGTTTCTCCCTCTATTTTCCAGTTGTCAATCATTCTTGTTGCCATAATCTTGGTTTTTTTGACGTTTAGCTGCAACCCGGCTTTTGCGCTTTCTTCTTTCACCTTGATTAGAAGGCTCCTCAGCTCCTCCTCGCTTTCGGCCATCAGAGTGGTGTCATCTGCATATCTGAGGTTGTTAATGTTTCTTCCAGCAATTTTCACCCCAGCTTTGCAGTCATCCAGCCCCGCACATCGCATGATGTGTTCTGCATACAAGTTAAAAAAGTTGGGTGAGAGTATGCAGCCTTGCCGTACGCCTTTCCCAATCTTGAACCAGTCTGTTGTTCCGTGGTCAGTTCTGACTGTTGCTACTTGGTCCTTGTACAGATTCCTCAGGAGAGAGACAAGGTGGCTTGGGAAGACCATCCACTAAGAACTTGCCACAATTTATTATGATCCACACAGTCAAAGGCTTTAGAATAGTCAATGAAGCAGAAGTAGATGTTTTTCTGAAACTCCCTGCCTTTCTCCATTATCCAGCGGATATTGGCAATTTGGTCTCTCGTTCCTCTGCCTTTTCTAAACCCAGCTTGAACATCTGGCAACTCTTGCTCCATGTATTGCTGGAGTCTTCCTTGCAGGATCTTGAGCATTACCTTACTGGCATGAGAAATAAGGGCCACTGTATGGAAGTTTGAGCAGTCTTTCGCATTTCCCTTTTTTGGTATGGGGATATAAGTTGATTTTTTCCAGTCTGATGGCCATTCTTGTGTTTTCCATATTTGCTGGCATATGGCATGCATCACCTTGACAGCATCATCTTTTAAGATTTTAAACAGTTCAGCTGGGATCCCGTCATCTCCTGCTGCCTTGTTGTTAGCAATTCTTCTTAAGGCCCATTCAACCTCACTCCTCAGGATGTCTGGTTCTAATTCATTCACCACACCGTCAAAACTATCCTCAATATTATTATCCTTCCTATACAGATCTTCTGTATAGTCTCGCCACCTTCTCTTGATCCTCTTCAGCTTCTGTTAGGTCCCTGCCATCTTTGTTTCTTATCATACCAATTTTTGCCTGAAATTTACCTCCAATGTTTCTAATTTTCTGGAAGAGGTCTCTTGTCCTTCCTATTCTGTTGTCTTCTCCCACTTCCATGCATTGCTTATTTAAAAATAGTTCCTTATCTCTTCTGGCTAACCTCTGGAATTGCGCATTTAACTGGGCATATCTCCCCTTATCCCTGTTTCCTTTTGCTTTCCTCCTTTCTTGGGCTACTTCCAGTGTTATTACTGTATTCTCAATTTGCTTCAACACCTGGGCCATCCCCATAATACACTGCTGGGATTGTGAACTGGACACAAGCAAAGCTGGATGTTCTGGACAGAAAAACAAGAAAACTGATGACAACCCAATACTCATTACACCCGCGTAGTGATGTCGACAGACTTTACCTGCCCAGAAAATCAGAAGGCAGAAAGAGGGCTTCTGCAAGTGAAACAAACGGTAGAAGAAGAGAACATGCACTGGCAGATTATGTGAAAGGCAGTCAAGAACCAACATTGGGGGAAATCAATAGTAGTAAACTGCTTAAAGTGCAAAAGACAAAGAGGAAATACCATAAAAACACAATGCAGAGCAGAAGAGAAAACTGGCAAAAGAAGGCTCTCCATGGACAGTTCCTGGGAAAAATTGAGAGCCAAATTGACAAAGAAAAAACATGGCTGTGGCTCACAAATGGAACTTTGAAAAAGGAGACGGAGGGCCTGATTCTGGCAGCCCAAGAACAAGCCATTAGAACAAATGCCATCAAAGTCGATGACAGATCCCAAATGTAGACTCTGCAAGGAAGCAGATGAAACAATAGATCACATCCTCAGCTGCTGAAAGAAGATCACGCAGACAGACTACAAGCAGAGACACAACACCGTTGCTCAGATGATTCATTGGAACTTGTGCCACAAATACCATCTGCCTGCGACAAAGAACTGGTGGGATCACAAGCCAGAAAAAGTTACAGAGAATGAACACATCAAGCTACTGGGACTTCGGAATTCAGACAGACAGAGTTTTGGAGCATAATACTCCTGACCTCACAATCGTGTTAAAAAACAAAGTATGGATTGTCGATAAAGACTCTGGCACAAGCCAGTCAAGGTGGTCCCAGTGGTGATCGGCACACTGAGTGCAGTGCCTAAAGACCTTGGCCTGCACTTAAACACAATCGGCACTGACAAAATTACCATCTGCCAGCTGCAAAAGGCCACCTTACTGGGATCTGCATGCATTATTTCGATACATCACACAGTCCTAGACACTTGGGAAGTGTCCGATCATGTGATCCAATACAACAGCTAGCAGAGTGATCTTGTCTTGCTGTGGACTCATCTTGTTGTGTTTAATAATAATTTATTTATATTCTGCTCTACCTCCCCAGGAGGGACTCAGGGCAGATTTCAAACATAAAAAGCAAACATTCAATGCCCAAATACAACAATAATACATCCATACTAACAAGACTTAACAACCCAACATGTAAACACAAATTATGACTTAACAACTAAAATTAAATAAAAAATAAAAAACGCAGCCTGTTATAACATACATAAGACAAAACATCAAACAGAAGCAACAATTTCCCAGTTCCTTGGGATAAATAGATTGATCATTGCTCAAGATATCTATTGAGCAGGTGGGGTGAGTAGGGCATGGATACGATGGTAGCTATTAGTGTATACAAAAGCCACAAACAAAGTTAAAAACTTGGTATTATACTAAATGTCCTTTGACCAGAAGCTGGCCACTTGGAGTGTCTCTGGTGTTGCTATAAGAAGGTCCTCCATTGTGCATGTAGCAGGGCTCAGGTTGCATTGCAGTAAGTGGTCTGTGGTTTGCTCTTCTCCACACTCGCATGTTGTGGATTCCACTTTGTAGCCCCATTTCTTAAGGTTGGCTCTGCATCTCGTGGTCCCAGAGCACAGTCTGTTCAGTACCTTCCAAGTTGCCCAGTCTTCTGTGTGCCAAGGGGGGAGTTTCTCATCCTGTCTCAGTCACTGATTGAGGTTCCGGATTTTGACCTGCCGCTTTTGGACTCTAGCTTGCTGAGGTGTTCCTGCAAGTGTCTCTGTAGATCTTAGGAAGTTATTTATTGATTTAAGATGTTGGCTTGCTGGCTGATATACGAACAGAGGATGGGCCAGACATGTCAATGCCTTGGTCCTTCCATTACAGGTTGCTACTTCCTGACAGATGTCATATGGTGCAATACCAGCTAAACAATATAATTTCTCCAGCGACGTAGGGCATAGACATCCTGTGATAATGCAGCATGTCTCATTAAGAGCCATATCCACTGTTTTAACGTGGTGAGATGTATTCCATAATGGGCATGCATATTCAGCAGCAGAGCAGCAAAGTGCAAGGGCAGATGCCTTCACTGTGTTTGGTTGTGATCCCCAAGTTGTACCAGTCAGCTTTCGTATGATATTATTTCTAGCGCCCACCTTTTGCTTGATATTCAAGCGGTGCAACTTATAAGTCAGAGCACAGTCCAGAGTAACTCCCAGGTATTTGGGTGTGCTGCAATACTCCAGTGGAATTCCTTCCCAGGTAATCCTCAGAGCTCGAGATGCTTGTCTGTTCTTAAGATGAAAAGCACATGTCTGTATTTTAGATGGATTAGGGATCAGCTGGTTTTCCCTATAATAGGTAGTGAGAGCACCTAAAGCTTTGTAGAGTTTCTGTTCAACCATGTCAAAGCTCCCTGCTTGAGCAGTGATGGCACGGTCATCAGCATAGATGAAACTCTATGTCTCTTCTAGCAATGACTGATCATTTGTGTAAATGTTAAACTTCAGCCAAAAAAGTGCTGATGTCTCACAGAACTACAAATCCCAGGAGCCCATAACATTGAACCATGGCTGTTAGTGGTGCAAACTGCATTCATTCTACAGTGTAGATGCACCCTCTTTTCCTTATGCAAAGAATAAGGACAAAGGCTTTTTTAAAAAACCTCACACCGCATGCATTTAACCAGTTCACCTGTTCACCACATAGTCAGTGACAGCCAGCATCTCCCATGTTTGGAGAATGATGATAATCCAAATGTAAAAGGATCTATCCAAGGTGCTGAACCTACTTTGGGAATGGATATCTCCTTTAAAGTCTGACCTAAACCCATGGTGGATTTGCTATCCCATTGATATAATGGGAACCTCCACTGAACACTACACAAGGCTATTGAAAGCTAATGACAACTGTTAATGTAAACTTCACAGATCTTGTTGTGTTAGTCTGGTATATCGGTATGCCAAGAGATCTTGTCGCACTGTTGATGTAGTGACTGCTGTATTTCCTTCTTTGTTTGCATGTATTTCCTTTTTTGCCCCATTGAGTAAAGTTAACCAAATAATGTACCAACTGATAAAGCATTCTGTGCATCTGATGAAGTTTAGAGCAGTCCATAAAAGCTTATGCCAAACAAAATCTGTGGATATATAAGGTGCCAGTAGACAGTTTATTGTACTTTTCTGCAAGTAACTAATGCAGCTGTTCACTTCTAACCTTCCTTTTTCCACACCCACCAAATTGGCTTAGTGTAAAGAAGTAATCACAATTGCTTTGTGCTCTGTCAACATGTACATTGTTCAATTTGTGTCTTTGGAAAGTGAGGTGTACCTCTGTGAAGTGTGCATATTCCTCTTCTCTCTTTGTATGTGTGAAAAGCTTGCACTATCATCAGTAAGAGTGAAGCAGGTGCCTCAGGATGTGCCCCAATGAAATATGTAATTGTTGTTCAACTTTTACTGCCAGGGAGGGAGAGATAGGCTTCTGGGATTTTCTTTCCCAAATACTGGAAGAAACTGACTGGGTTTGGGGGCCCTATACCCTTTGACCGGTAGTAAAACATAACCAAAAATGTCCCCAAGGGGACTCAGAGCTTGTTGACAAATTGAGATAAATCACCTTCCTTATCTCAACTGCTTCGACCTTCCAAATTTCTACTTGAAGGCACAAACTGGTAAAATATTAGACTCCTTAAGTCAGCTTTCAGTGGAAGCAACACATTATCTTTTATTTACACACATATACAAGACAGCCTTCAATCATGTTCGCTCACATCTTGGCACACTGCAAGAAACGCATTCCTTTCCTATCAGAGCTTCTTCATCCGGTCAGCACAAGTGACACTCTACCAATACTACACATCTCTATGTTTTAACCCATGCATTTCTGAAACCACACAGTTAAACTATAAGAAATTTTCATACCATATAACATTACATACTGACAGAGCTGTCTTACAGGTAGGCAACAATTCAATGCCATATAAAACAATCAATTAGAAATAAACAGTTACATTAAAACCATAAAATTCAAACATCTTAGCAACAACATTTAAAACCACACACTCCAAAATTGTAATCCAGAGCCATTCCAGTTGTCAGTTGCACATATTCCATATCCATTTCAAGCACTGCATTACTTTACTTGCCAAAGGCTTGGTCCCATAGTTATGTCTTCACTTTCTTTCTGAAGGCCAAGAGGGAGGGCACTGATCTGATTTCACTGGGGAGGGAGTTCCACAGGTGAGGAATCACCACTGAGAAGGCCCTGTCTCTTGTCCCCACAAACCACACCTCAGGAGAAGGCAGGACCAAGAGCATGGCTTCCCTGGAAGATCTTAACCTCCAAGATGCTTCATAGGGGGAGATGCGTTTTGACAGGTAAGCTGGGCCGGAACCTCTTAGGCTAAAGCCAGCACTTTGCATTGTGTTGGTTGCAGATTGGCAGCCAGTAGACCTGACACAACAGGGGGGTTGTATGGTCCCTGTATGCCATTACATTAAGGAATCTGGCTGCCGCCCGTTGGACCACTTGAAGCTTCTGAACAGTCTTCAAAGGCAACCCCTTATACAGTGCTTTGCAGTAGTCTATTTGGGGTGTAGCCAGAGTGTGGGTCACCGTGGCTGAGTCTGACTTCCCAAGGTACGGACGCAACTGGAACACAAGTTTTAATTGTGCAAAAGCTCCCCTGGCCTCTGCCAAGACCTGGGTTTCAAAACTCAGTGATGAATCCAGGAGAACTCCCAAGCTGCGAACCAGTGTCTTCAGAGGGAGTGTAACCCTGTCCAGCACAGGCTGTTACTCTATACCCTGTTCGGCCTTGCAACTGACCAGAAGTACCTCTGTGTCGCCTGGATTCAATTTTAATTTGTTCGCCCTCATCCAGACTGTCACAGCTGCCAAGCACTGGTTCAGGACCTAGACAGCAGCAGGTGAAAAGGAGGAATAGAGTTTAACGCCATCTGCGTATGGATGACATCCATCCTAGACAACAAATGATCTTGGACTGGCCTGTTTCTGTAAAGAGAGAGAAGAGAGCCTAGTGTAGTTAGACTACAGATCAGGATTTAAATTCCTTCTTTGTCATTGGAACCCACTGGATGACCTTGAACAAGTCACATACTCTCTAAGGAAAGCCAAGGCAAATGTTGCCAAGAAAGCATTGTGATAGGGTGGCCTTAGAGTCACCATACATTGCAAATGGCTTGAAGGCACGCAAGGAAACAAAGTTAAATGTGACCACCCAGTATTTTCTGGCAT
>NW_026844366.1:333344944-333410371 GCF_025583915.1 Anolis sagrei ordinatus | reverse complement strand
TGGCTGCTCCTCTCCAAAGTGATAAGTGAAGAGATAGATGCCATCTGTGTCATGCTGGAGGTGTGGTCATAAATGCAACAGAATGCCAAAGCCAGCATTACACGGCCCAGATAAATTTGTTTGCAAATGCTGCCGAATCGGGATTAGGCTTTAAATGTGCCAAACCTCGGCTCTTGTAAAGCCTAATTTCTGATTAAATAAGCTTTTACCAATCATTATTTGCTATGTTCACTACAATTTCACTTTTAGGGACTCAGTACTTGAATCTCTCACAAATAATTACTTACTCTGCAATCTCTTATTATCCCTTCCTGTTCATTTCAACCAATCCTAGTTATTTTAAGAGTGTTTCAGAACATGTATTAGGATATCAGTCCAGAGCATCTGTTGATTGTCCCGTTTTTAATACTATGATGTTCCGAATAATATTTTTTTAAACTTTCCTAGCGAATGTGTTTTGCAGAGCGTTTCTTATATGTATTTCCTTGTTTATAAAAGCAGAATTCCTTCTTTGGGTAAATTAAAAACAACATTAAACCGAAACATAATTTCTTCATGCATTAATCTCTCTTAGGAATCTTTCCAAATTGGAATTAACTAGCTTTTAATAAAACCTTTAAATCATTTTCAGATAAATTTGGCTGGCCAGGAAAAAAATTGGAAATATTTCAATGTATCTGTTAGAAGTTGGTGGCAAGCCAATTCTATACTATGCAGAAAGCAAAATACACAGAGACTGTGGTCTAAATCCAATCATTACGCCTAACTACAGCAGACCCATTGAATTAATACTAATGTAGTACGTCAACACTTAGATAAATTCTATGGATTTACTAGTAGAATTTAGATCTATGCAGAACTCGTCAGCATTCTTTTAGTTTCTTATTTTCTACATTAACACAGCCATATTTACACAGTGGAGGCAAGACAAGGCAGTGGATAAGTTTGGTGTGGTATTTGTTCTTATGGGATCCCCCGGTGGCACAGTGGGTTTAACCGTTGAGCTGCTGAACTTGCTGAGGTGACTCTTGTGAGAAACATTATTCATATATCTCTGTTCAAAGTGTATGGTGGAAGCCGAACCACTGGACCCTATAATATAGGAATACTCAACATATAGAATCATAGAGTTGGAAGAGACCTCGTGGGCCATCCAGTCCAACCCGCTGCCAAGAAGCAGGAAAATCGCATTAAAAGCACCCTGGACAGATGGCCACCCAGCCTCTGCTTAAAAGCCTCCAAAGAAGGAGCCTCCGCCACACTCCGGGGCAGAGAGTTCCACTGCTGAACAGCTCTCACAGTCAGGAAGTTCTTCCTAATGTTCAGATGGAATCTCCTTCCTTGTAGTTTGAAGCCATTGTTCCATTGCGTCCTAGTTTCCAGGGCAGCAGAAAACAAGCTTGCTTCCTCGTCCCTATGACTTTCCCTCACATACTTATACATGGCTATCATGTCTCCTCTCAGCCTTCTCTTCTTCAGACTAAACATGCTCAGCTCTTTAAGCCACTCCTCGTAGGGCTTGTTCTCCAGACCCTTGATCATTTTAGTTGCCCTCCTTTGGACACCTTTCAGCATGTCAACATCTCCCTTCATATGTGGTGCCCAGAATTGGACACAGTATTCCAGGTGTAGTCAAACCAAGGCGAAATAGAGGGATAGCTTGACTTTCCTGGATCTAGACACTATGCTCCTATTGATGCAGGCCAAAATCCCGTTGGCTTATTTTGCCACCGCATCACATTGTTGGCTCATGTTTAACTTGTTGTCCACGAGGACTCCAAGATCTCTTTTTCACACGTACTGCTCACGAGCCAGGCACCCCCTGGCTCGAGAGCAGTTATGTTTGTGTCATTGTCCTCTGATTCAAACTGATTTATTTCATGTGTAATTTCAGAGTACTTACACTGCAGTTTAGGAACTGGCATGGTATAGTGATGTGAGTATAGGACTAGGACTCCAGGAGATCAAGGTTTGAATCCATGCTCAGCTGTAGGAATACACCTAGTGATCTTAGGCATGTTACACTGTCTCACCCTGGAAGGTGACAACAGCAAATGCTTCTGCATTAACCAAAACACAGACTTATGCAGTGGAGAAAATAATAATAATAATAATAATAATAATACTTTATTTATACTCCACCACCATCTCCCCAAGGGGACTCGGAGCAGCTTACATGAGGCCAAGCCTGACAACACATCAATAGAACAAAAAACAATAAGCAAGAACAATACAATTAATATAACTCACATGTAAACAGTAACACACAAGGATATAAAAAACCTATGGCCGGGCCAAATGTAATAATTTTAAAATGTAAAAAATAAACGCTGGGCATGTAAAAACCATGTAAAGATTCTGGTAATGCATGTATTTCAGGTTTTGAGATAAATTTTAAAGCAAATAGGTGCTTCCTGTACTTCTGTAGTCTTCTTCTCCTGTCTGGAATTCTCAGTTCCCTTTCCTTGATTGGTATTATTTTGCTCAAGTTAAACAAGGACTGGCAGGCTTGTGTCACTGTTCTTTGATGCAAACTGAAACATGAAGCAAAGCTTGTCTGCAAAATCAGCAGAACATTTTGTAGCCTCCCAGGTGTTATTGGACTGCAGCAGTCAGGAGACTCTGCCCAAATAGCCAATGTAGAATTTTTAAAAGGTTGCACTGAGGGGCAAAGTTCACTCACATTTGCACAAAACCCATTCCCACTGCATTTCCCTGAGACCATAACCAACTGGTAGTAAAGCTCTTAGTGTTACGATTTTTTTAATTTTCATCACAACTTGAGGCAGTTTTCAGTACTGAGCCCAGATCCAGTTGAGTGAAGATGGAACCTGTGTTGTATCAAACCCACTTGAAAGTCAGTCCCCATATGGAACCATGAAGGAGTGGGCAATGAGTAGTATGCCAAGGACTGTGCGCTTATCAGAGCTTGTTATGGGAGGATGCGGTAATGGGCAACCAGTGCCATGCCCAGTTGTGGGGCATGTGGCTCTGTCTCATTCCTACCCTTCAGGGGAACCATGCAATGACTATGTGGAATCCAGCATCTGTTACATTTTTATATATATATATATATATATATATATATATATATATATATATATATGCAATAATCTGATTCAATGAGTCCAGTTAGTTGAGTGGAGTCCCCAGTGGCGCAGTGGGTTAAATCCTTGCACCAGCAGTACTGCTGACCGAAGGTCAGTGGTTCAAATCTGGGGAGTCAGGTGAGTTCCTGTTTGTCAGTTCCAGCTTCCCATGCGGGAACATGAGAGAAGCCTCCCACAGGATGGTAAAACATCTGGGCATCCCCTGGGCAACGTCCTTACAGACGGCCAATTATCTCACACCAGAAGCAACTTGCAGTTACTCAAGTTGCTCCTGACACAAAAAAAAAAAATGTCTCGGCTCTCAAAGGGAAAGAGAAGACAGAATGATCCAGCCTCAAACAGTTGTTTGTTTGGTTTAAAAAAAAAAAAACAAAAAAAAATTGTAGAGCCATTTGATGCTGATTTTCCCTTCCTTCCTTCCTTCCTTCCTTCCTTCCTTCCTTCCTTCCTTCCTTCCTTCCCTTCCTTCCTTCCTTCCTTCCTTCCTTCCTTCCTTCCTTCCGTTTACATAACCTGGAATGGTGTTCTTTGAAGGAAGGAAGGAAGGAAGGAAGGAAGGAAGGAAGGAAGGAAGGAAGGAAGGAAGGGAGCCAAGTTCCAAAGATCTCCATTTCAGGTTTTTTTAAACTGCCTTGCCTCAGAAGGAGGAGAAAGGAGTGAAAAGTAGAACTTCAGAGATCTCAATTTTATAATTTTAAAATTACCTTGTCTTTGGAGTAAGAAGGGAAAATCAGCCCCAAATGGGGGTGTGACTATTATGCGAGGAGCACAAAAATGCCAATTTGGTGCCCAAAAATGGGGGTCATAATAGTCACTTCTGTGGCGACTATTATGCAATAAAAAATGCTATCTCCATGCCAAGAATATTTCTTCTTCAATCTGCTGCCACTCAAAAACTCTCCAAAAATCCAACCCTTCACTGATTGTTTAAGCCTCTCAAGACCACCACTTTCTTGTTCTGCATCCTCCCCCCGTCAGTTTCTGTTTGTCAGTTTTAATCATGAATTTAAACTTGCACCTTGTGTTCACTATATTTTAATCTTTGTTCTGTGTATTTCAATGTGTGTATTTTGTAGAAATACATGTATTTTATATAATCTTTATGATGATTTAAGTGTTTTTAGCTATGATGTAACCCACCACAAGGAGAGGCAGGTGAGGAATAAAATAATAATTATCATCTACAATAAACAATGCAATAAACAAAGCCTAAGTTGAGTAATCTTAAAATAGAAAAAGCTATGCCTAGATGCAAGTTTTCAAGTGATCTCTAGAAAGTTCAAAATATTTTTACTTATGCAAGGCTTACCTGACCTAGTTGTTTAATATCTCCATATTGTTAATTTTACTGAAACATGTTGAATGGCTCATTATTTGTGTGGTGTAAGAATCCATATTCTGTGTTATTTCTCCATCCAGTACCATTTTGTTGGTTTTGGCATCTGTTTTATTAACTGAGGAATACCTCAATGTGTCTGTATTGCTACAGGCCTGCAGAACTAGAGTAATTCTAGTTATAGCTTTGATTACAACCGGAAGTTTAGCTAGTTATGAGATGGGTTGCTGTGCAACCCAGTGCTTCCAGCCATGAAAGCCTTTGACAGCACTGTTATGTTTGTGATATGAAGGCAGTTTGCTGAATCTGAACTACTCAAGTGTCAAAGTGTTTCACCAGCATAGATTTCCGTAATAGAACTTGACCTTATTTTGGGACTGCTGTAACACAAGCCTCATTGCATCCTGTTTTGGGGGGGGGGGTCTTTTATTCGTGGGGCCATAGGCTGCCGTCTACTTGAGGGTACTTAACAATGTACTCTACATTGGGCTGCTTTTGTAAACTGTCCATGTATCCCCTCCCATTGTTCTGATTTGACAAGGACAGTCCTGATTAATCCTGTCATCCCATGTCCCATTTTCTCTCTCTCTCTTCCCACTTCTCTGTGGCTTACTTCAATTGCTGTATACTGAATTCAAAGTACAAAAGTAGCTTGCACTAAATTAACTCAGCAAGAGGAAGGGAATGGGCAAGATCTTGCTCTTTCCACTAGGTTTGAGCAAAAGCATACTGGTACAAGCTCTTCTATAGTTTTTTTCTTCCACATTATTGACTTTACCACCTTGACTATGCTCTGATAATGTTCTAGCTTTCAGGAGGGTATGGAAATGCTGCAGTTCGATTGCTGATTGCCTTACAGCAGTGGTTCTTAACCTGTGTACCGCAGACCACCAGTGGGCTGCGAGGACGATAATCTGCTCCGCAGTCTCCTTCCTCTTTATTTATTTTTTATTTCCGCTCCTTTTGTGCCGCCTGCCACTCCTTCCCTGTCGCTGACCATGGCATATGTTCTGTATCAGAAACTAGAGCTGATATGGTCTATCCAATGCAATTTTCTGAATCAGCACCCCAAGCCGAATCTAAAGTTGACCAAAAACTGATTCGTAACCCTTTTAGTACTAATGTGGGAGAGTGGTCCCTGGTGAAGTAGCCCCTGGTCAAAAAAAGGTTGGGAACCACTGCCTTACAGGAAACACATAATTCCCTTGTTGCTAGAGGTCCACTATTGTTCTGTTTCTAGGCACAATTCGAAGTACTGATTCCAACAAATCTGTATTTGGCTTAGGTGCAGAATATTGACCTGTACTGTAAACTAACTTAAACCTCATGTTGGGAGAAGTGCAGGACATTTAATAAAGAAACATGATAGATGTCAAATGATAGATATATGCACTCCACAAAGAAACACAAGACTTTTATTTATGAATACATAATAAATAAATGACAAACAATGCAAGGAGGATAACGTTTAGAAAATACAGATATCTAAAGTGCTTCTGGACATCAATATAAAAAGGGTAGGGGAGTCAGGAGGAATCAAAACATTAACACTTTTACAGACATATTACAAAATATTTTCCTATGACATTTTACAAAATAGCATTATTTTATTACTGTTTTCTATGGCTTGGTTTCCCTCCATAAATGTTTGAGTTCTATTATGCATAGCATAGCGAGTAACATTCAAATATGTAGAGTTATTGCATATTTTTCCCCAAACAAAATTTTGCAGCTGCACCATTCAATTCATTTTCTCACACTGAAGCCAGCAGTGAAGGGGAGAACTCCCTAACTGTAAATGTGCCACACAACACACCCTGATGCAGCATCTACAAAACAAATGAAGGGCCCCTGATACAAACACATCATTTGGTGCAAGAAAAACTCCCAATGTGATCATTTGTTCTGCTCTGTATATATGCTGAGGTTTTCCTGAGTTTCCTGAAGGTCATGAAATCATTCAGACCCACCAACACCAGCCATCAAAAAAGGCAGCTGTTAGTTTCATGTATAATTCCATGTGATATCTGGGTATTGGGGAAAATGCCCTAATCAGGGGTGGGAATTTTGAAGCCAACATGCCAATGGCAAGGAATGCCAAGAATTTCTATTCCATAACATCTGGAGTGCAAAAAAAAAATCCTACTCCTGGCCTATAGAAGGTAAAGGTTTCCCCTGATGTGAAGCCTAATCTAGTCGTGTCTGACTCTGGGAGATGATGTGCATCTCCATTTCTAAACTGAAGAGCCGGTGTTGTCCGTAAACATCTCCAAGATCATGTGGCCAGCATGACTGCATGGAGTACCATTACCTTCCCACAGAAGCGGTACTTATTGATCTACTCACATTTGCATGTTTTCAAAATGCTAGGTTGGCAGAAGCTGGGGCTAACAGCAGGAGCTCATCCCACTCCTTGGATTCGAACAGTCAACCTTTCATATCAGCAAGTTCAACAGCTCAGCAGTTTAACCCGCTGCACTACCAGGGGACTCCTGGCATGTACCCTGCCCTTAATCCCAACAACAGTAGATCAACTGAACTAACAGAACTCATAGATGTTGATTTACCAAGTTCCTATTGATTTAACAAATCCATCCTAATTGAGATTAACAATTAGAATTTGCACAGTTTACACTGTTCCGCTGCAATTCGCCTTGAAAATCATTCATTGATTCAATTTATACCCTGCCTTTCTCTTGCCATGGGATCCAAGACAGCTTACAATTAACCAATTCAAGTGAGTACAAGCAGAAAGGTATCAGAAATTATGTGAATCTATCTGGTATACACAGCCTGCCTTTTCAAAGATGATGCCGTCCAGATGGGATGAAACTTCTTGTTTTTATTATTATCATTGATCATGATGACTGGAGACGGGATGTACTGAATTGAGGTGTGGAAAGGCCAACACATACGAATGGGTGGCCAGATGGAGTTAATCCAGCTCCCAAAGCAGAAGTGGACACACTGTGGCCCTCCAGATAGTAGACTGCAAATCCCATCAGTCTTAGCCATCATAGCCAACAGAGAGGGATGAGTTTAAGCTCAACACCATCTGGAAAGCCAAATGGTGAACATCATTGGCTTAGCAGATTCTGTCTCTGTGCCAACAAATTTTAATCAAGCTATATACAAGGAGCATTGTTTACTGTTTTGTTTTATATGAAGAGTAAGAAAAAATTGAGTATTTTGGCTACAAAGTGTCCATTTTCAAAGCCCTTTTATGCAAAAGGCAAAGATAACAATGCTACACAGTTTGGTACCTCTTGTGAGACCTCTTTCCCAGACTCCACAGTGAAGTTTACATTGCCTCCAACAGTACAGAGGAAAGCTCTTCCTGTTCTACAGTAGCAGCTAATATCAGAAGCAGCTTATATACAAACATTAAAAATGTAAATTTATGATAAAAATTCCTTAATCCTTGATCAAATAATTACACTGTGACCACCTCTTGAAAACTGTGAACTTTCTCAAGCTATGGACAAATTTTGTCTCTATGGGTTTGAGCCTAATAACAAACTTGTTGGACCATGGATTGTAGAACCAAGAAATCCTTCTAATTCAGAAGGATTAACATCTCTGAAAACAAAACCAAAATCAGTTTTATAATTATCATCTCTTGGCTTAGTTTAGGAGACACACCGTCAAAACTAATGTGCACCTCATATTTGGCTATGTAATTCAGCAAAAAAAGTGAGCATTAGATTTGAGGAAATATGGTACTTCTAGAGTTATGTGGGTTTTCTGTTACAGGAGGGAACATTATTAGCATTTTCTGGAGCTGCTAATAAAAGGTGACTTAGTGTGACATTTGAAAGGGAGGAGAATTCAACTACACCTATGTATTATCTCAATTACATATAAAGAACTTTAAAGATGAAAAAATAAATAGTATCTTGGGCAGGTCCCATCTGCATGTAAAATGCATTAACCTAGCAGGAAAAAAATACTAATAAATATTAATAAATATTCACATTTCCAAACAATGGAGAGGTTTCCTTATCTCATTTTGAGTCTGTGGTTCATACCTACCCTCTACCCACCACCCTGTGCTGCCAATGTCCCACACTTAGCGCTCACTTTCTTTTATTTTGGGATGTGATGCTCCACTCAGACTCTGTCTCAAAGTGCTGCTCTTTTTCTCCTGCTTTGCAGTGCTGGAAAGATCCATTGCAATGTCTTCAGAATTGTCCATGGCACTGAATTTGTCAGTGGAATTTTGCTCCTGTTCTTCTGGCTTAATTTTTAATTCCTCTTCAGGGAGCTCAGATTTCCAGACAACATTACCCTTTTCCTCATTTTCAGACTTCCTTGGAACATCAACTGACTTCTTATGCATTCCTTTATAAAATAAGATAAACAGATGGCAATACTGATTACATCTTGATCTGACAGACAAGATTGGTATTATTATTATTATTATTATTATTATTATTATTATTATTATTATGTTTATTTATACCCTGTTTTTCTCTCCACAAAGGACACTCAAAGCGGCTTTATCTGACCCAAAAGACATTGCTATTAATACCTATTTAAAACTATGGATGGGAAACATGTCTAGTGATGGTTAGTAGCTTCCATGTCAGTGAAAGTTGTGATCTAATCTGGGTGTTGTGGATATCTATTTAGCAGTGAAAACCCAGTCAAGAATCCTCTTTAACTGTCAAAGGTGAAAGCTCACATATACTTGAAAGGAGCTAGGTAGCATTTCAACTTTCACTGTGCTATCCTACTGTATCCTGGGATTTGTAGTGCGGTGTGGTCCTTACAGATGTCTGGCAGAAATAATGTGAAGTACCTTGCCAAATTACAAATCCTAGTACTGCATAGGATGGAGCCAGGACAATTAAAGTGGCAAGTAAATGTTTATGACTGTAGCATAAATGTATTGTAAAGGTTAAATAACATTGGACTAAATCCAACTGCTAGTCCCAACAAGAATAGCCTCACTAAATCATCAAGCAAGACTATTCTAGTCTATCATCATCACTATTATTACCACCACTACTACCGTTTTTCCCCAGTACACCATTCAAGTTCAGCATACAAAGGTCAAAACAGATACAGCATTAAAATTGGGATTTAAATGTTGACTTAATAATTGCTTTGATGCATCATCTTTAGGCAGTACTAACAACTGGATTTAGGCCATTAATTGTAAGAATTATGAAACATTTCTATTGCGCATACTTCCCATTTTTCTCAATGAACTTGTGTCTAAGAAGAGTATACAAGGAGAGGAATGTAACAAGGGGAAAGGAAAGGAAGTGCTTTGCAGGCAAAAGATTCATTTCAAACCTTGGCATTTCCAGCAGGTTTCAAATATGACCACCACCACTGAATTATCTCACTTCCAGTCCCAGTGTTAAGAGGACCTAGAGATCCTTAGAGATGTATCCTTTCTAGGAATTTGCTAGGTTTTCCCATATCCAGTGTGTATATACAGAGGAGAATAAGTAAAGACATGAATGTGGGACCAAGCCTTTGGGCAGTAAGCAAAGCAAAAAATGTACAGGATTATGTGCAATTGACTCTTTGAAAGGCCTCAGACCTCAGCTTCTGGATTTGTGATTTTAATATGGTTTAATTTAATTTATAGTTAGATGTTATAGTTGCTTTTATACTAGGTTTTTTATATGTTGTAAGCATTAAATTTTTGCTGGAAACCACTTTGAGTCCCCCTGGTGAGAAAAGAGGTATATAAATCAAGTAAATAGTGGTCAATCTAGTATGGCACTGACAGGCAGCGCCTGCTTAGGGTTTTAGAGCAGAAGGAAGACAGCAGGTCAAGAGTTTAGAATTTAGCACTTTATATTCCAAGACAGTGTGTATATTTTAGTTGATGAATTGCATTGTATATTTGCAGTTGATTTTGGTAAGGCACACCTGCTTTGTTTGTTTTTTTAAAGTAAAAAGGATACCTCATTCTTGTACACAATGGAATCCAGTGATTTAATTGTGTCAGTAATATTGTTTGATTCTCTAAGATCTGTGGTTTCATGTAACCATAGTCCAGCTGGAAATGTATCTCCCTGCTGATATGGGGGTTTTGTTGGACTTGGTAACCCCTATTCATCTCTTCTGTATTAGAGATAACTAATCATATGAGAAGGAGCATACGTTAGTCAAAACTCTTTTCCCATACTCTCCATGTGAACAGAGAAACCATCTGAAGAGGAGAACATCTGTTGTACATGGAAATGCACCACACAGGTTTTACAGTCCAAATCTCCACCTTATTTCCCTGAGAGGATATGGTCCACAGGCCATCACTCTCCATATGCGGAGATCAACAACAACACTTTCCTCCTGGTTATAAAATGCATAGGGGAGAATTCAAGTGGCTTTCCAGATCCTGTTGGACTATAAGTTCTAGAAGCTCTAACCAGCAAAGCCAATTGTGAAGAAAGTTTAGAGCTGAAGCTCAACAACATTAGGAAGGGAAGTTGTTTCCCACCCCTGATACGGTGCTAGAAATGAACCTAGGAAAGCAGTTTCTATATTAATTAGGGTTGAGCCATTCATAGAGTGAGGTGTCCACTTACCAAGCAGCCAAGGGGCACAGGAGCCCACAAGCCCATTTTTGGCAGAGTTGATGATTGATTCTGGTAGTGGGATGGAGTGCCTCACCATGGCTCCGTAGAGGCCATATTCAGCCATCACACTGCTGCGGCCCCAGCACTTCTCACGTTTCCGCCACTTTGCTCTTCGGTTTTGAAACCAAACCTTTTGGTTCCGAAAATGAGTGCATTTTTAAGAATAGACTATATGCAACTATGTAGATTGAGAGGAAGCTATTACATCAAGAACACCTAAGTATATTCGCATCCAGATGTGAACAAAAGGTAGATTCAGATCCACTGGCGAATCTCTTTGTGATCTGAATTAGACTGCCAAGTCATTTCTAATTCAAAGTAACTTCAAAATAGCAAGTAATTAAAGAGCTAATATTGCACTACTTCCTTAATCTCAGTATTCCTTAAATATAAAATAGAAGTATGGATTTATTATTTTCGTTACTTTTATATCCTGCCTTTCCTCAAAAAAGATGCATACAAGTCTATATTTCTCCCCATTTTTTCCTTGAGCAAAAACCCTGGGTGGCAGATTGAACAGGTCAAGGTTTCATGACTCAATAGGGGACTTGAACCAGGATGACCAATGCTTAAATTTCTGGCCACCAATTTTAGAGTTTTGTTTAAAAATCTTTGATCATTAGTAACTCAGATGTAGGTTTGTATATATTCTTGACTCATGAATTGCAGTAGGCAATTGATCCTAAACTACCATTTTGCTCCTGGTTATGATTAGGCAATCTCAGATTAAAACAAACCAGTCAAAGTATGATACCAAAACATGAAATCTGTCCACCACTGAGGTCTAAGCAATATCCAGTTTTTCAATTGGCTGGAGAACTGGACACAGCTTTTGTCTGAAATTATTATTATTATTATATCCATTTATATGCTGCTTTTTGCCTGGAGCCCCAAGGGGCTCACAGGAAACCTAAGGCAGCTCACAAAAGAAATTAACAGCTTTTCCATTTTATTTCTAATAACTCTAAAACACCACAACTTTCCTTCCCATACACACTCGGTATCAAGTGAAGATGCTGCTTGAAAAAAAAAACCCTATCCATTGCTACTTCTGTAATTTCTACCCCCACCCTATCTTGTTAGATCACTTTTTATATTAACAGCGGTTTGTCACTTGGTTCTCAAATAAGAGTTCAAATTAAAATATTTTGAAGTAGGGGTGGATAACCCAAACATTCAAATACCCAAATGTTCATTTTCAATTTTTAAAAAATCACTTCGAATTTTGAAAAACATGTACCAAAATAGTGTTCAAACTGTAACAGCTGTGTAGAACCATTAAGGAATTTGGTCCACCAATATCTGGATGGCTACACATGGCTCACTTTTGGGCAAAGGGATTTCTGTAAGATCCTTAGGCCCAATGTTAAAAGAAAAGTAGGGTGAGGTTAAGTGAGCCCATGATGCAATTTCCACACACATTCTCATAAACCACCATGAGTGACACTATCTCTAGAAATGAAACCAAACCTGGTCAGTAGTCCAGTTTTGATTTCATACATAGTCTTTTCAGGAGAGCTTTAATTTGTTTTAAAAGGGAAATTGCCACTCTTTTTAGAAACACTATAACAGGAGATACAAGTGGATCCTGGGTACAAAAAATAATCAGGGCTATATGTTGCATGATGCAAACTCTCCAGTCTAAATTAGCTTGTCCATTGTTTGCAAGCGACAACCCTTTTAACAACACTTTTCCCACACAAGTCAAAGGAAATGTCAATTATTGACTGCAAGTAGCATCAATTGAATGCTACTTGCAATCCTATAGTTCAGCAAGCTAACGCAGTTGTTTCTACCACACACATTTTTACAGTGCTGAATTAGAATCAGATGGCTAGAAGATTATCCATTCCAGGCTCATGCACTATACTGTGGCTGGATTTGCGAAGATAAATTCATTCCTGAGATATATTTATCTAGGCTCTCCTAAACCCCATTGGTGTCAGCTTCAATGATCACCATTCTCTGTGGAAAGCCATGGAGGAGGAAGTTCCTCAGGTGACACGCAATCACATCCACCGAGACATTAGGGACTATACCCTGTTAAGTGCCTCAGTTTGGACATTTGTGTGAAATGGGAATCATAGAGTTGGAAGAGAGCACAACAGCCATCCAGTCCAATTCCTAGTCATGCAGGAACACACAATTAAAACACTCCTTACTGATGGCCATCCAACCTATTTAAAAACCTTCAGAGAAGGAGTCTCGATCACAACTCCTAAGCAGCAGAATATTCCACTGTTGAACAGTTTTTACTGTCAGAAAGATGTTCTCATTGTTTAGATGGAATCTCTTTTCTTGTAGTTTTAATCCATTATTTGGAATCTTACTCTCTGGAGCAGCAGGAAACAAGCCTGCTCCACCTTCAATATTGTTTCAAATATTTGAACATGACAGTCTTGTATCCTCTTAACCTTCCCTTCTCCAGGCTTAACATAATCAACTTCTTAAGCCACTCCAGATAGCACATTGTTTCAAGATGTTTTACCATTTTGAACACAGCATTCAAGTGAGCTCTGGCCAAAGCAGAATAAACAGAGTGGGACCATGACTTCCCTTGATAAAAACATTATACTCGTATTAATGCAAGCTAAAAGTTCATTGGCTTTTTAAGCTGTTGCATCACACTGTTGGTTCATGTTCAGCTTTTGATCTTCCAGGACTCCTAGAGCCCTTTCACATTGTAAAACTTCAAGGCACACTAAAGTACAGTAGACTCTCAGTTAACAAGCAGCCACGGGGTTTGGTAGATGCCAGATAAATGTAGTTTCTGGTTGCTTGACATCCACTATTAAAAGCATGCCTAACTAATACTATAACCCATACTATACCATACCATAAACTCTGTATTGACTTAATATTATTATTGAAATAGCATAATTAATAGCAAATGAAGACAAATAAAGATAAACTTAACAATGTAAAATAGTTTTATTGTATTATAATAAAAAAAAACTTTGTGACTGTAGTATAATTTCTTTGATTTTTGCCAGCTGCTTGAGAGTTCTGGCTGCTTGAGTTCCTGTTAATTGATAGTCTACTGTAGTAAGTCCCAACCCCATTTCCAGCCTTTACATATAGCCCTAATTTATACATATGTATTGGCACAATATGTGTGCTATAGTTATGATACTTTATCAGGCAACGTACCTGTATCCTATCCTCAGGGAGCTCCGTTTTCATAGCTAACATTTCTCTTGCATACACATCAGGATAATGAGCTTCATTGAAAGCCTTTTCCAGTTCCTCCAGTTGATGGGCAGTAAACACAGTCCTGCAGGGACAAGAAACTCATCGTCAGAATGACTATGTTGCAATTGTTTGAAGTATCAGATGCATATGCAAGGAGGAAGGAAATCTATACTAATCCAAGCAACTAGCACAAGTATTTCTTTACCACTGTTGGCTGTGACAAAATGTTCATTGGGTGCACTGTGGAACGAATGCAGTTTGACACCACTTTAACTGCCATGGCTCAGTACTATGAAATCAAAGGAGTTTAGTTTTACATAGCCTTATCTGTCAAAAAGCCCCATTGCCTCACCAAACGACAACTCCTGTGATTCCACAGCATTGAACCATGGCAGTTCAATGCTGTGATGTCAAACTGCTTTCATTCTACAGTATAGATGCACCTATGTTTCATCCAATTTTTAAAAAGCAGTTTTAGACACTATATACGCATGCAACTAGGACAATCAGGATCACTTTACCAATAGTTAAAGTGAGGCATCTTAAACAATGGATTTGTGGTGTAATTAAAGGGCAGCAAATTGTTACTTAATGTATTATTCAATTTGTGTTTTTTCCTACCACTGTCAAGGATAAGACAAGGAGCTTGTGGGATTTTCTGCCTCATTACCCAGAATAATTTATGTGCCTTTGAGTATTACGAACTTTGACCTGAGGGGGTGAAGGGCACTTTTTGCTCAGACAATGAAGTGTCTTGGGCCAACTATAGGTACAATGAATTAGCACATCATTTAATTTTCACCTCCTGCGTGAGCTGATGGCACAAGAAGTTGATGGGAACTGAAGTCTATGACAATTGTTTTGGGTGGGCACCAGGTTGAAGAAGGCTGTTCTGTTCTGAACCTGAGATGGCCTCTTGCCATTTTACCCAAATATTTTTCATTGCCTTGTACTAGGTGTCAAGTTAACTATGAACAATTTGTGACCCACAATGTTAATGAAGCCCACTGTGCAGAGTTTAGATAGAGTTTCTTTAAACTGCACCTTCCAAATCCCCTAGCCAGAATGGGAGGATTCTAGGAGCTGTTGTACCCTTAAGGGAGAAATTGGGAAAACTTGTTTAAGAGATGAAAATCCGGAATAATCTGGCAGTGACTGGGTTTTACTGAAACACTGAATATTGTGAGCTTGATTTTCTTATGAAAAAATGATTTCATTCTGGATGAAGTTATTTGGTGTGTTCAGAGCTTAGGGAAATTACTTTTTTGAATGACAATTTCTAGAATACTCCCAGGCAACATGATCAGTACTCATGCTGGCAATGAGGTTATGGGATATGTAGTCCAAAAAGAAACTTTCTCCAGTCCTGGATGAATTTGTATAATACATTTGTTGTAGCCTGGTCAGATTCTGAGTGCTCAGAAGATAAGGAACTGGATGCTGGGCTAGATTCAGAGGGCCCAAGTGGCCCGCGGAGAGTTGTTTTGAAATCTCCTGGCAGTTCCCTGGAGAAAGTGATATCAGTTCTCTTGAGAATCTGCCAGAAGTACAGGCTGAGAGAAATGTGGGAGACAAATGTTTGTCCAGATTAAGGCGCTCGAAATTTCAGAGGCAAAGCATACAACAGAGACAGAATCACTTTTCCCAGAGGCTTAGAGATAAGGAGAGGAAAAGCAGGTATGTGAGGAATGATGGCTTCATGCTATCATGTTTATGGATATATCTGTGGATTGACTCTTAAGACTGTATTTGAAAGGATTTTGGACTCTTGGCTAACTTTTTGAACTTTTATTGTCCTTTTTAGACGTGCTTATTTTTATATACTCTTCTTTGAATAAACTTTTGCTTGCTGGATTACCAGGACAGAGAGTGATTTGTGTTGAAAGGGGTTTTTAGGGCTCTAGTGAAACAACTTTATCATAAAGGAATGCAAGTTAGGTGCCCCTCTCTTCCTTAAATGTGGAAGGCTGATTGTATTTAATAAAGTTCAACAAAATATATATCTATATAGATAAAAGTCAAAGTCCCCGAGTTACAAACATCCAACTTACAAATGATTTGCACTTAAAAATGGGGATTGGACAACAGGAAGTGAGAGAAATTTATCACTCGGAAGGTAAAGTTTCTCCACTGAAGCTTTCTCACCAATCCTTGTTTCATATTTTTCAAAATCCAATTATCATGGGAACAGTAAATGAGGTAAAGTCTTCTGAACACAGGCACAGACAGCAAGACAAATACCACAGGGGTATTAACCCTATCCCTGTGCTATCCAGAGCTTATATATGGCTGGAGTTACATTTTAAAAATGTACCTGTTCATACTTGCATACAATTCAACTGAAGAACAAACCTACATAATCTATTGTTCGTAACTTGGGCTCTCCCTGTATACAGTATCATAGTCAAATAAGTAAATTTCTCCAGCTCTGGGTGTATTTCTCTTTTACATTATCATAAATTATTGCTTTCTTTATACAGTATTGTAATTATTTGAGTTGAACTATTTGAAGGATTTCCTCACTCCTTAAAGCTTTCTAGGATAGATGGGGATAGTTTTGGGATTGTCTCAAGTTCCAAAATGCTCATGTATAACAAAGCACCCGAAATATACATGTGACTTACTATCAAAACATTTCTTTTTAAAACATCTATAGATCATAGTTGTTGTTTTTTTTTAAAGAAATCAAATTTATACAAGATAGAAATACAAAATGAGTGTGTGGGCATGAGAGAGAGTCACAGAGAGAAACTTTTAAGAGTAATTAATTCAGTACATGGGGAAAGGCTGGGAAGGCACTTGCTACACATCCAATATTTATATATTTTTTTACCTGTGCCGGCGTTTCTTTCTCTTGATCTGAGAGTCGGAAATCTTCAAACTGTTCTTGTCACCTGATAAACTGTCTTCATCTTTTTGTCATGTTGATGGGAGAGAAAGAGGGAAAGATACTGATCAAATCTCTTGTTCAGGTATTTTTATTCACTTTTGTTTTCATTATGTATGTATATCCTTTTAAGAATAGCAATAGTCTCACAACATTAAAATGAAGTAAACATATCAAAATAGAAGAAAAATACATAAAAACACCAGAAATTATTACAAATCAGCTATTAAAATCCACTCAGTTTTCATCACACATTAAAAATGAAGATGGGAAGTGCTGACACCTCATATTCCAATGTAGCAATGAACTTATGTCAGCTTTGTGATATCAACTTTTTCATCAGAACACTTTGATCTACAAAAAAACAGAACTAGGAAGAAAAGCATTATTGATAGAGGAATTTGTTTGGAGAACCAGAAATGAACCCTGTTCATGTTCTTTCCATGCAAAAATTCACTCTCGATTAATCAAAATCCTTCTTAATTTCAGCTGTACAGTTCTAGAGCAGCAGAAAGGCCATATTGTTGCTGTTGTTTGATAATTAGTTGTCATGATTCTTTGCCAATTTACCACCAATTACCGGTACATTCAGCGATATCTTCTGCCCACTCCTATTCTAATGGGGATGGCATTTCCAACATCAGCTAACAGCCACTGTTATAGTCTGTTTCTGTTTAATGTGGCTGTACTTGTGTGCACATGTGTGTGTGTGTGTACATGCAACAGGTAGTCTATGTGTACCACTATGCCAACACCTAATTCACAGGCAACCTCCCTGCCAAGCCAGGTCATGTCAATAGCCAAGAAAAAAGGTGGGCAGATGACTGCCATCCAGGGCAGCAAGTAGGGTTGGCACATGGCCAGCGCTGATTAAAACCACTCTCCCCAGTCATTAGGAATATAGGTCATCTCTATCCATCCCCACTGCCAGGCAAACGAAATGGGTGGGGAGTGCTGGCACAAACACTGGATTTTCAGCACCAGGAGAGCAGCAAGAACAGATGGGCAGCTTTCTGGGAGGCTAAGGCGGGAGTAGAATTAGAGGCAACCCAATTTGTCTACCAACTGGGCCAAAAGAAAGAAGAGAGGAGTATCCAAAGCAAACTCAATTGATCTTGGAAGGAGCATCTCTGGAAAACATCAAAGGTTATCCAATACAATGGATCCTTGGTATCTGCTGGTGTTTAGTACCCAACCGTGCATATGCAAATCCACTCTGTGAATGCTCAATTTTCATTATATAGACAGGTGTAGTAGAATAGCGTCCCTTTATATATAATAGCAAAACCAAGTTTGCTTTTGGGAATTAAAAAAAAAAGATTTTCAAGGCATGGATTGCTGAATATGTGAATACAGAATCCATGGCTATGGCAGTCTGTTCCTTTCTCCAATTCTTTAATATTTCAGTAAAATGTGAGGTTAGTTGATACACAGAATTAGAGACAGGATGAAATATACAATTCATTTCAGTAGTTCTTGGAACAGTTTTACTTATTTCCAATCAAAAAACACGTCACAAGACCAGCACTAACACACAAAATATAAGTACAGTAATTTTCAGAACTTAATAGTCTCTTAGAGCTTTATCCCTTCACTATTATCCTGACCCCTCAGTCAGCATTAGTACACTGTCTTTGAGAGTACTAACTCAAGCAAACACTCCTTTTGATTTCTTCCCTGGAAAGAAATCACAGAAAGATGCACAGAAAGACTTTTTTGTAGTGATATTTTATCTTGTTCTTGTAGTGAATTCCACAACAAAACAGGCAAGACCAATTCCATGGGTCTTACCTACCTTCTGAGTTAGAAAAGTACAAAATCAAAGTCAGCTTTCCTCAAACCAGGAATCTCCATGTGTGTCAAATGACAATTACCATCATCCACAGCCAGCATGGCCAAAGATTATGCTATTGTGATCCTATACAACAGGAGAGGAATGGATCGAATAATGCAGTTGCCAGAGATCTGCTTTAGGGAAATGATGGGTTCTACCACTGATTTTTGGGCCAATGCCAATGGTGGCTCAGATATCCTCTCTTGGATTGCCCTTTAAGTCCTCTCAACATCTGCATTTGAATGAATGATGTGTCAACTATGAATGGACCTTAGGTTATCTCCCAGTTCTCAGAAATATATTTTGGATATAGACTTTGGAAGTTGATAATATTTCCAGAATTGTTTGGCACAACATGCCTTCTGAATCTATGATAGCAGTTGACCGTGACTCCATGATGAAATCTCAGTTCTTTTCAGTGCTAATGAAGTGAGATGTCTGAAATAGTAAGAAAGGAAAGAGAGAGGCTTTGGTGAACATGCTTTTCCTGAATTGCAATTAACCTTACCATGTATTCAGGGTTGATAGACAATGGCTTTTGGTCAAAGATGTAGCCAGTGGTAACTCAAAATACTTCTAATGGATAGTTGGGCTATCTCTGTTTGCACATGAGACAGAGCCAATAGGAATAGCAATGGGTAGAGGAAACTTTGGTGGAATCAGTGGTTAGTTCACAGAAAGCCAAAGATTAATGCTTTTATTGGAAAATCAAACCGCAATGAGTCGCCCTTGGGCTGAGAATTGCGGTATATAAGCGCAGTAAATAAATAAATAAATAAATAAACCTGCTTAGAAACCTATGCTGGAATCCAATGCACATGTTATATTGTTGATGTTATTTGCAACTGCTGAATTCTTGCTTTCCTGCTGCTTTCCATTTTACCAGTCATTACCATTTTTCCCATGAGTCATGTTGGTCCCATCCACACTGCCATATAATGCAGTTCATAATGTAGTTTGCATTGAACTGCATTATGTGAGTCTACACTGCCATATAATGCAGTTCAATGCAGTCAAACTGTGTTATAAAACTGCATTATATTGCAGTTTAGATGGGGTTGCTGTCTTCTGTTTACTTAGGAATAAATCTGATTAAACTTAGTAATTGCGTTGTAAATCTCATAAAGCTAAAGAGTGTTGATTGTTATTTAGCAAAAGCAAATAAAAGCAGGCTGCTCATTCTCATGGAAGCTCTGTCACCTTTATTGTTCATATTCCATTACAAAGGAAAACAAAAAAATTTCTTTGTCTCACAGAGCTTCATAAAAGACTAGCCCCTGTCTGCGGATGCCTATTCAATGCAGGCAACTGAAGCTGTGAGAGCTAGGATAGTGTAGTAGTTTGTGCACTGGAGATCAAAATTGAAATCCACGCTCAGCCAGGGAAACTCGCTGTGTGATCTTGGTCCAAGTCACACACTCTCAGCTATAGGGGAAGAAAAGGCACCCCCGCCCCCCCCAACAAATCTTACCAAGAAAAAAGCATAGTAAGTTTGCCTTAAGTTGGAAACCACTCACAGTGAACACAACACCAACAATTAGACCTGTATGTATTTGTTTGTATTACTTTCGCCATATTCAAATGTATGCAGCAAAAATCCAACAATCACTTCTGTAAAGAGAACAAGAGCATACCCAAAGCTTGAGAAAGAACCTTTTCTAGACTATAGTTCCCAGATTACCCCAATCAGTAGTTGGGCTGATCTGAGAAATTTTAGGAACTGTTGAATTCACACACACATTTCAAAGCATCGCTTCTTCCCATCTGTTATTCACCTGCAGTACTGACTCTCCAAAGTCATTGAATCTCATTCAGAGGTTCAGAAGTTGTGCATCCAAATCACCCTTTTCCATAGCTGCTTCTCTCTAACAAAAGTCGGCAACTGGGTTTGCACACGAACAAAATAGAATCATTGTCTCTTAGGCAACGCAGCACAGTTGATAAAACAGCCAAGTTTAATTTTTCATGGTTCAGAATTATGGATTCTGCAAATTTTGATGGACTCTGCTTCTTTAAAAAATACTCTGTGATCAACAGATGACAGGTTTTGCCAGAATATGCAAATATGTGGCCAAAACGGGATGTTTCTCTTCATGCTTAGGCTGTCAAAAGTTAACTTTGGACTCCAATTTTTAAAAACCTTTAGTTAGAAGAGTCTGTGAGGTGCAGTTCCAAAGTAACTTCCTCACACTCTAGATTTAGGCCATGTGGCTCTTATAGGCACAGAATTTAAAAGGAAGAAAAACCAAGGGGGAAAAACTTTTCCAAAAAGAGATGTTGATATGTTCAGTTAGGGAATTTGGAGGCTAACTCTGCAAAAGATTTGCTTATCCATACAAAACCCATGCAGTAAGAAGAGGAAGCAGACATGCTCTTCCCCAAAGGCACGTCTTTGTATGTGGGCGCATGTGCATGTATCTTTTTATATATAGTGTTGTTGTGTGCCTTCAGGTTATTTCAGATTTGCGTGACCTTATCATGAGGTTTTCTTGATCAGACCTGTTCAGAGAGGGTTTGTTTTTGTGTTCCTCAGAGTGTGAGAGAGTGAGATTTGCCCAAGGTCCATGACTGAAGTTGCACATTAATTCCGGCTGTTAGGAATTGTGGGAGTTGAAGTACAAAATACCTGGAGGGCTGAAGTTTGCGCATGCCTGGTGCAGCTGCACCCTTGAAAATGAGGAGGCAAAACGTTCCAATTTCTGGGTTGTAGGTTTTTCGGGCTGAATGGTCATGTTCTAGAAGTTCTAGTTTCTGATTTCTACTTTTTAGAAAATTTAATTTCTGGTTTCTAAAAATGAATTTCCAAACAAAATCCTGAATTTCTAAAATGACATGGAAATGAGCTGATCAATTTCAGGAAAAGGAACAAAGTGGCTGAGATAACAGGGGAGATCCAATAGTACCAAAACCAGCCATATTGCCTAAGAATCAAACCTGAAATCAGGGTAAGTAGCATTGTCAGCCTATCTTAAACAGTTTCTTTTTGGGAAGCATAAGTAAGAAAACAAAAGCTGATGTTTCTTGCTGATATGGGATGCCAGTTCGGTTGATGTTCAGCAAAGTCTAGTTTAAGTAAACTTATTCCTAACCCTATCCTATAGCGATTCCACCGACTATATCCATGACATTGTGGGAAGCCTCTTGGGCAGGAATCAAGGAAATCCTAAACCATTTTGAATCAGATGCACTCAGTCAGTACACAATAGTTGTAAACAACAACAAAAAAGGAGGACCACAGGTCTTTTGAACCTGTTCAGGCCCCAAGATCAGCTGGGGAGGCCATCCTCTTGGTCCCACCTGACAAATGAGATGTTCTTGGTAGTGCCCCCCCCCCCAATTCTGGAATGCCCTCCCCTAGGAAATTAGACAAGGACCCACTCTTACAACTTTTAGGAAAGAGTTGAAAACCTGATTATTTAAATAGGCTTTTGATCACGGCTAAGATTATCAGCCATCTTATCAGACAGGATTTTAAATGGTTCTAGAACTAGAATTTACAATGCTGGATACCCGATCATAGGAATTGGCTGGTTTTAAACTGGAGTTGGAGTCCAAAACACATGGAGAGCCGAAGTTTGTCCAAGCTTGTCCCAAGTCCTGGTTGGCTATATGGGTTAAATCAGACATGGACAAACTTCAGCCCTCCAGCAGTTTTGGACCCAGCAGTCTTTAAGTCAGGCATGGGCTTTCCAGCAACCTACTGGGAGTTGTGGGAGTTGGAGTCCAAAACACATGGAGAGCCGAAGTTTGTCCAAGCTTGTCCTAAGTGTTTTGGACTCCAACTCCCACAACTCCCAGTAGGTTGCTGGAAAGCCCATGCCTGACCTAAAGACTGCTGGGTTCAAAACTGCTGGAGGGCCAAATTTTTCCCCTGCCTGATTTAAGCCATATAGCCAACGAGGACCTAGAACAGGCTTGGGACTGTTTAGGACTCCAACTCCCACAGCTCCAGGTTTTGTTGTTGTTCATTCGTTCAGTCGTTTCCGACACTTTGTGACTTCATGGACCAGCCTGCGTCAGAGCTCCCTGTCGGTCGTCGCCACCCTCAGCTCCTTCAAGGTCAATCCAGTCACTTCAAGGAAACCATCCCTCTATCTTGCCCTTGGTCTGCCCCTCTTCCCTTTTCCTTCCATTTTCCCCAGCATAATTGTCTTCTTTACGCTTTCCTTTCTTCTCATAATGTGGCCAAAGTATTGCATCTTTGCCTCTACTATTTTTCCCTCCATAGCCAACCAGGATCTAGAACAGCCTTGGACAAACTTCGTCCCTCCAGGTTTTTTGGACTCCAACTCCCATGGCTCCCCGTAGGTTGCTGGAAAGCTCCTGCCTGACCTAAAGACTGCTGGGTTCAAAACTGCTGGAGGGCCGAAGTTTGCCCATGCCTGATTTAAGCCATATAGCCAACCAGGATCTAGAGCAGCCTTGGACAAACCGTCTCTCCAGGTGTTTTGGACTTCAACTCAGTAGGTTGCTGGAAAGCTCCTGCCTGACCTAAAGACTGCTGGTTCCTCCTAAGAGCAGGTGCAGCCTTGGAAAGGATTGCAGGTGGGGCGGGTGGGTGTCTCTTACCCGAGATGTTCTCCTTGAGCTTCTCGGCGCCATACTGGTGGTGGGGATGGTGGTGGTGCTGGGCAGGAGGGTGGTGGTGGTGGTGGTGCGGAGGGTGGGCCTGGGGCTGGTGCTGGAGGAAGGGCAGGTGAGCCGGCAAGAGGCAGTGCGCCCCGGAGGAAGGCGGAGGGGTGGCGAAGCCGCAGAGGAACCCCAAACCCAAGGGCAAGGGCGCCCCGCTTCCTCCCCCTCCTCCTCCTCCGAGTCCAGCCACTGCTGCCGCCGCCCCTCCACTTTCGCAGCCCGAGGCGGCCGGGGGCTGCAGCTCCGCCTCCAGGCCCAACAGGTCGGTGATGGCGAAGCCGCGCGTGGAGCGCAAGGGCCCTCCAGCGGGGCTGCCCATGCGCGCCTTCTCGTTGCCGCCACCTCCTCCGCCGCTGGGCGCCAAGACTTTCCCCTTGGCTTTGCCCTCCACTTGGGTCTCCTCGCGGCCCGTCATGGCTGCTGGCACAACAACGCGCTCAACCTTTCGCCCGCGGGCCCGAAGCGGACTAGGAAAGCGAGCCGGCTCGCGGGCGGCTTTTATACCCCGCGCCTCGAGACCCAGCAGCCAATCAGCGCCCGGGAAAAAAGAGGCGCGCGAGTGGCGGTTGGTGGTGGCACGCGGGCGAGGGGGGGGGGGGAGAGGGAGAGAGAGGAGGGAAAAGGGCTGCCAACTTTTGTTGTTGTTCATTCGTTCAGTCGTCTCCGACTCTTCGTGACCTCATGGACCAGCCCACGCCAGAGCTCCCTGTCGGCCGTTACCACCCCCAGCTCCCTCAAGGTCAGTCCAGTCACTTCAAGAATGCCATCCATCCATCTTGCCCTTGGTCGGCCCCTCTTCCTTTTGCCTTCCACTTTCCCCAGCATAATTGTCTTCTCTAGGCTTTGCTGTCTCCTCATGATGTGGCCAAAGTACTTCAACTTTCTCTCTAGTATCCTTCCCTCCAGTGAGCAGTCGGGCTTTATTTCCTGGAGGATGGACTGGTTGGATCTTCTCGCAGTCCAAGGCACTCTCAGAACTTTCCTCCAACACCACAGCTCAAAAGCATCGATCTTCCTTCGCTCAGCCTTGCCTAAGGTCCAGCTCTCACATCCGTAGGTTACTACAGGGAATACCATGGCTTTGACTAGGCCAACTTATTACCTCAGAGAAATAACAACAACAACAATATATTGTCGAAGCCATTGAAATCCACAAGCATATGGACAATTTCAACAGAAAGGGGGAAACCATGAAAATGAACAAAATCTGGCTACCAGTATTTAAAAAACTCTAAAATTACAACAGAGAGGAAACAATCAAGGACATCTAATCACCTCTCAATAAAAGATTGCCCCAGGCACTGCCAGGCCATCAAATGCTACTCAATTTGGTCGCCTTGGTGGATGACCTTCTAGAGAGCTGGACAGGGGGAGTGTGACTCTGTTGGTTCTCTTGGACATCTCAGCGGCTTTCGATACCATCGATCATGGTATCCTTCTGGGACAACTCTCTGGGATGGGTCTCGGGGGCACGGTTCTGTTGTGGCTCCGATCCTTCCTGGAGGGTCGATCCCAGATGGTGAAGCTGGGAGATGCCTGCTCGGACCCCTGGCCTTTGACCTGTGGGGTCCCGCAAGGCTCTATTCTGTCTCCCATGCTCTTTAACATCTACATGAAACCGCTGGGAGAGGTCATCCGGAGTTTTGGAGTTAGGTGCCATCTCTACGCAGATGACACACGACTCTACTACTCTTTTCCACCTAATTGCAAGGAGGCCTCTCGGGTGTAGGACGAGTGCCTGGCCGCTGTGTCTATCTGGATGAGGACGAACAAGCTGAAGATCAATCCCGACAAGACAGAGGTCCTTCTGGTCGATCGTAAACCTGACCGGGGTATAGGGTGGCAACCTGTGCTGGACGGGGTACACTCCCCCTGAAGTCACAGGTCCGCAGTTTGGGAGTCCTCTTAGATTCAACGCTTACGCTTGAGGCTCAGGCGTCGGCGGTGTCTGGGAGGGCTTTCACACAACTGAGACTCGTGCGCCAACTGCGACTGTACCTCGCGAAGGCGGATCTGGCCAGAGTGGTCCATGCCTTGGTCACCTCCAGATTGGATTACTGCAATGCGCTCTACGTGGGGCTGCCCTTGAAGACGGCTCGGAAGCTCCAACTGGTCCAACGATCAGCAGCCAGGATGCTAACTGGGGCCCCTTACAGAGAGAGGTCAACCCTCCTGTTCAAGGAGCTCCACTGGCTGCCGTTTATCTACCGAGCCCAATTTAAGGTGCAGGTGCTTACCTACAAAGCCCTGAACGGTTTGGGACCAGCCTACCTGCGTGATCGCATCTCCGTCTACGAACCCACACGCGCACTTCGTTCATCTGGAGAGGCCCTGCTCGTGATCCCGCCTGCGTCGCAAGCGCGTTTGGTGGGGACACGGGACAGGGCCTTTTCCGTGGTGGCCCCCCAACTCTGGAACACCCTCCCCAAATATCTTAGACAGGCCCCTACGTTGACAGTCTTCAGAAAGAACTTGAAGACCTGGCTGTTCCGATGTGCCTTCTCTAAATAGGGAATCTCCAATACCAAGTCCCATAAGCACTTTATTAGAATTATGATTGCCGCACACTGCACACTGCACTTGCCCTATAAGCCTTACATATTACCTGTCACATCAGCACTTTTAATCCTGTACCCTTTACTCTGGCCTGGCCCAGTTTTACTGTGTTTTGGTGTATTGTTCATTGCTTGTTGTTTTTTTGTTTTAATATTGCTTTAACTGTTTTTAATTTGCTTTAGGTGTATTGTTATGTTTGTGTATTGAGGCCTTGGCCTTTGTAAGCCACATCGAGTCCTTCAGGAGATGCTAGCGGGGTACAAATAAAGTTTAATAATAATAATAATAATAATAATAATAATAATAATAATAATAAAATTACAACAGCAAAACAACAGAGAGGAAACAATCAAGGACATCTAATCGCCTCTCAATAAAAGATTGCCCCAGGCACTGCCAGGCCATCAAATGCTAATCAAGGTGGTCAGTTGAAACATTCGCACCTAGCTCCAACAGACTTCTTTGTCCCACTCTGGTCTTTCCACAGATATATAAACCCATTTTCCTAGTTCCAACAGACCTCACTACCTCTGAGGATGCTTGCCATAGATGAAGGCGAAACGTCAGGAGAGAATGTCTCTAGAACATGGCCATATAGCTAAAAAAACAACAACCCAACAACAACAACAATAGATGTTTCGGGGGGGGGGGGAGAAGATAGGAAGGGAAAGAGGCTTCCAACTTGTTTCTACCTCAGAGAAATAACAACAACAAAAATAATAATAGATGTTTCCAGGGGGGAAGAGAGGATAGGAAAGGAAAGAGGCTTCCAACTTGTTTCTACCTCAGAGAAATAACAATAATAGGTGTTTTCAGGGGGAAAGAGAGGAAACAAAGGGAATGGGGCTTCCAACTTGTTTCTACCTCAGAGAAATAAGAATAACAACAACAATAATAGATGTTTTCAGGGGGTAGGAGAAGATAGGAAGGGAAAGGGGCTTCCAACTTGTTTCTACCTCAGAGAAATAACAACAACAGCAACAATATATTGTCGAAGCCATTGAAATCCACAAGCATGTGGACAATTTCAACAGAAAGGAGGAAACCATGAAAATGAACAAAATCTGGCTACCAGTATTTAAAAAACTCTAAAATTACAACAGCAAAACAACAGAGAGGAAACAATCAAGGACATCTAATCACCTCTCAACAAAAGATTGCCCCAGGCACTGCCAGGCCATCAAATGCTAATCAAGGTGGTCAGTTGAAACATTCACGCCTAGCTCCAACAGACAAGAGTCCTTTGTCCCACCCTGGTCATTCCACAGATATATAAACCCATTTTCCTAGTTCCAACAGACCTCACTATCTCTGAGGATGCTTACCATAGATGCAGGCAAAACGTCAGGAGAGAATGCCTCTAGAACATGGCCATATAGCCCCAAAAAAAACCTACAACAACCCAACAACAACAACAATAGATGTTTGGGAGGGGAGAAGATAGGAAGGGAAAGAGGCTTCCAACTTGTTTCTGTCTCAGAGAAATAACAACAATGATAATAATAGGTGTTTTCAGCAGGAAGGAGAGGATAGGAAGGGAAAGAGGCTTCCAACTTGTTTCTACCTCAGAGAAATAACAACAACAACAACAACAACAACAACAATAGATGTTTTCAGGGGAGAAGAGAGAATAGGAAGGGAAAGAGGCTTCCAACTTGTTTCTACCTCAGAGAAATAACAACAACAACAACAACAACAACAACAATTTATTTGTCATGTCAGAGCAGCCAGTCCATTATATTACATTTCTAACAGAACAAAGCAAACAGAAAAATACACAACTTGTGAGTTTGGTAGCGTGGTTAAATGTCCTTTGACCAGTATCTGGCCACTTGGAGTGCTTCTGGTGTTGCTGCAAGAAGGTCCTCCATTGTTCCAGCGAGTGTCTCTGTAGATCTTAGAAAACTATTTCTAGATTTAAGTCGTTGACGTGCTGCCTGATACCCAAACAGGGGATGAGCTGGAGATGTCTCTGCCTTGGTCCTTTCACTATTGGCTGCTACTTCCCGGCGGATGTCAGGTGGTGCAATACCGGCTAAGCAGTGTAATTTCTCCAGTGGTGTAGGGCGCAGACACCCGTGATAATGCAGCATGTCTCATTAAGAGCCACATCCACTGTTTTAGTGTGGTGAGATGTGTTCCACACTGGGCATGCATACTCAGCAGCAGAGTAGCATAGCGCAAGGGCAGATGTCTTCACTGTGTCTGGTTGTGATCCCCAGGTTGCGCCAGTCAGCTTTCATATGATATTGTTTCTAGCACCCACTTTTTGCTTGATGTTCAGGCAGTGCTTCTTGTAGGTCAGAGCACGGTCCAGAGTGACTCCCAGGTATTTGGGTGCGCTGCAATGCTCCAGTGGGATTCCTCCCCAGGTGATCCTCAGAGCTCAGGATGCTTGTCTGTTCTTAAGGAGAAAAGCACATGTCTGTGTTTTAGATGGGTTAGGGATCAGCTGGTTTTTTCCTGTAATAGGCAGTAAGAACACCTAAAGCTTCAGAGAGCTTCTGTTCAACCATTTCAAAGCTCCCTGCTTGGGTGGAGATGGCACGGTTATCAGCATAGAGCAAACTCTGTCCCTTCTGGCAGATCATTTGTGTAAATATTAAACATTGGTGGAGCAAGCACACTTCCCTGAACCAGGCCATTCCTCTGTTTTCACCATCCACTTTTCTGACCCTGGAATCCATTTAAAAGATGCTTTCAGGGGGGAAGAGAGGATAGGAAGGGAAAGAGGCTTCCAACTTGTTTCTGCCTCAGAGAAATAACAACAACAACATCATCAACAACAACAATAATAGATGTTTTCAGGGGGGAAGAGAGGATACCAAGGGAAAGAGGCTTCCAACTTGTTTCTACCTCAGAGAAATAACAACAACAACAACATCAACAACAACAACAATAATAGATGTTTTCTGGGGGGAAGAGAGGATAGGAAAGGAAAGAGGCTTCCAACTTGTTTCTACCTCAGAGAAATAACAACAACAACAACAACAACAATAGATGTTTTCAGGGGGGAAGAGAGGATACCAAGGGAAAGGGGCCTCCGACTTGTTTCTACCTCAGAGAAATAATAACAACAACAACAACAACAACAATAGATGTTTTCAGGGGGAAGAGAGGATAGGAAGGGAAAGAGGCTTCCAACTTGTTTCTACATCAGAGAAATAACAACAACAACAATAATAGATGTTTGGGGGTGGGGGGAGAAGAGAGATTAGGAGGGAAAAGAAGCTTCCAATAACAACAATAATAGATGTTTTCAGTGGGGAAGAGAGAATAGGAAGGGAAAGGGGCTTCCAACTTGCTTCTACCTCAGAAAAATAACAACAACAACAACAACAATAATAATAGATGTTTGGGGGTGGGGGGGGAGAAGAGAGATTAGGAGGGCAAAGAAGCTTCCAACTTGTTTCTACCTCAGAGGAATAACAACAGCAACAACAGCAGATGTTTTATAAGCAGTTCAGGCTTCTCTGCCAGAGAACTCCCAGAATTGCTTTGGACAAAGGCATGGCAGTGAAAGTCCTACAGTGTAGATGCACCTTTCCTCAAAGAATACTCAAGCATGGTTTTGTCAGTTCCTTCCTCAAATAGAAGCATTGGCAGTCTCCCATCCAAGTATTAACCAGGTCTGTTGGAGGTAGCAACCTTCTCAAACCTCCTCTATTTAATGTTATGTCTGTTTACAATGTGTCATTTTATTTCCTGAAGTGAATAGTGGGTCAAACTGCTGAGCTGCTGAACTTGCTGACCGGAAGGTCGGTGGTTCAAATCTGGAGAGCAGGGTGAGCTCCTGCTGTTAGCCCCAACTTCTGCCAACCTAGCAGTTTGAAAACATGGAACTGTGAGTAGATCAATTGGTACCACCTTGGCAGGAAGGTAACGGCGCTCCATGCAGTCATGTTGGTCACATGACCTTGGAGACATTTATGGACAACACTGGCTCTTTGGCTTAGAAATGGAGATGAGCACCACCCCCCAGAGTTGGACTTAATTAGACTTAATGTCAAGGGGAAACCTTTACCTTTACTTTATGTCTTCTTTGGTTTGTAGTTTCCTTAGCTCTATTTACTTGAGGCAGTGGGAGGTGCTGCAGATTATGTGACTATTTAAAACGCAGTTTAAACATGATGACAAATGAGGAATGACAGTTGAGCCTTGAGTCAGCTTGAGTACAGAAGTCTGTTTTTCAGTCAAATGTCAGTGTAGGAAGTTAGAAAACTGTTCATGCTTAAATTTCTTTGGAAGTAGATTCCTATGAAAGAGAACTGTACAGAGCAATATAGTTTTTGAAGAGACAATAAAGACAATAAGTTAAAGTTACAAACTGAAACGTTTTAAAGTTTAACCTGGCAAGAAATGTGCCTGTATATTTAAATACATTATGTTATTAGTAAAACAAACAAGCTATTTAAAAAGAAATGTATTTGAATCTTTGTCTGCTGAGAGCATTGAATAGAAACAAGATATTTAAGAGCCCAGCAATCAACCATAACTAAATAAACTAAAGGAACATCTCCATATCTCTGCTACCCAATAGATTATGATCCTAAAAGGCCATAATCCATAATCCCAATAGGTTGTGATCCTAACAGGTCATTATCCTTATCCCAATAAGGGCTGTCCCTACTTAGTTTTACTCGCTCTTTTGTGAATAAGCACAATGAAGAGTCAAGAAGGTAGCAGTTGCTCACCATACAAACTTTCAAATTGATAGGATTTGTGTGTCCCTTCAGAGATTACTACAACTCCCAGAATTTTTCATAGACACTCGCCCTGATAGAAAATGCAATCCGACATCATCTGGAGTGCTGCACAATTCCTACCTTTGTTCTAAAAAAAGCTCAAATATGTTTAACATATTTAAACTACTAATAATGTCCAGGGGCTTTGTCAACTGAGGTTATAACTGTAATTTCTTGTGTTTTTATTATTATAAATTATTTTTTAATCTTGTTGTGAGCTACAATGAGTTTCACATCTGTAAAAAAAGCCTGTCAAAGAAACAGTGAAGATGAAACCCTTGTATCATACAATACTAAAGCAGGCATGGGCAAACTTGGGCCCTCTGGGCATTTTGGACTTGAGCTCCTACAAGTCCTAACAGCTAGTAGGCAGTTAGGATTTATGGGAGTTGAAATCCAAAATGCCTAGAAGGCCCAAGTGTGCCCATGCCTGCTTTAGATGTTTAAAACACAAGTACAAAAGCTACTTTAATTTCTCTCTTTTTATCTCTCTCCTTTGAATCAGTAAAACAAAGCCAAGTGAAATGGTTCGAGATGGCCCTTTGGATCGGTGGAAATGGATTTTAATGTTCCCTTCAGGACAAGAAAAAGAAAAGAAATGATCCTTTCACCTCTCTCCTTCCAGGTGTGAGTGGAGCAATGAATGAATTGTGTCATTTCAGCTGGCATCTTTGGCCATTTGCTTATCCAGGTGAGAAATACATGAAGATTTCTTAGTGATTCTCATTAACAAAGAAGAATCATTAGGGTATTCAAAAAGACTTCAGCTTCTCAGATTGCCATCCTTGTCCCTGTTTCAAGCAAACATCGTTAATACATTGTTGAAGGCTTTCATGGCTGGAATCACTGGGTTGCTGTGAGTTTTCCGGCTGTATGGCCGTGTTCCAGTAGCATTCTCTCCTGATGTTTCACCTACATCTTTGGCAGCCATCCTCAGAGGATTGTGGGAATTATGCAAGTGGGGTGTATATCTCCCTCACAAACAAAGGATGCCCCCAGGCATCAACAGCCAGGCTTTGTAGCTGCAAGGCTAATGAATACTAATCAGGCTGGCTAATTGTAATATTCATACATGCTTCAAACGGACAAGAGTTTTTTCTCCCACCCTGGACATTCCACAGATACACACACATCTCATTCCCACAGACCTCTGAACAAATCTCTGAGGATGCCTGCCATGAAACATCAGGAGAGAATGCTACTGGAACATGGCCATACAGCCTGACAAACTCACAGCAACCCATAGTTCATCCATACGTACCTTCGTCAGCTGTTGGCTTCAGGAGACCCCATGAATTTCATAGGGTTTTCTTAGGCATGAAACTCTCATAAGTGGTTTTGTCAGATCCATCCCCAGAAACAAAGCATACAGCACTGGTGTTTGTTGATGGTCTTCTATCTAAGTCCTTGCTTAGCTTCCAAGATCAGAGGGGATCTATTGCCATTAGAGTATTTAGACCCTGAAAGTGACGTTCCTGTTTACCAATTCAGATCAAAAGTAATATGGGAGATTGCAAGCTTTTAAAAAAGGTATAAAAATAAACATTAAATGTTCAAGTGAAGTGAGTTCATAAAATAACTAATATTTAAAATCACATCTTCATTTGTAACCATGTCTTTCACTGTGCATGGTGATTTGTAAGAGTTGACCTGGAGGATGAAAACGATTATGAGGCAGTGGTTCACCAAAATAATTTCTTGTACAAAGTTACTTACTCTCTTTCACTTTGGGGGCCATGCATGGTTGATGCAACTCTGAGAGTCTGTGTCTGTCTTTTTTCATGGGATTTTCAACATAGAAAGCATTTGGAGATTTGTTTCTCATTGTCTCCTGTGCACTACTAACAATTTTTAGCTAAAAGGGTCACTGCATTGATCTCTAAGATCCTCCACAGGTCATCCCTTCATTACACCTGCTTCCCAGTAGCTGTTTGGCCTATTTATTTTGGCTGCTCAGCAAAATCCAGTCTGCCTTGGGAGATCCTGCCAGTAGTGCTGTCAGCAAAGCCTCTTGCCTCAGAGGAGCATGCAGTTTTATTACCTTGGAAAGGTAGTACTAAAGTCTGCCACTTTGAGGGGCACTGCTTTTTATTACTAGACAATTGCCACTTCCCATGCAGCAGGATTGTGGAAACATATTGGGGAGGGGATATGAACCTAGATCCCCCCCACCCCACTCCAAGGACCAGATAATGTTAGGGGACTTGCCTGAAGCAATCTAGTCACAAGTTAAACTGATGGCTGAAGCATCTCCATCTTATGCTTCTGCCTGAGATTCAGTTTTGCTACTCTTCCTACACATGCAAGGGGGATAGAGCAGTAAAGCATATCTCAAAACCAAAGCTTAACCAGCACCTCTAAGCATTGGAGAGCAGCTGCCTTTGTTCATCCTTTTCCTTCCCTGCACAGAGAAGGGAGAGTATCTAGATCTTCAAGTCATTACAGTTACCCTAATAAAAAATGTGACTGTTTTTTTCTTGCCAAGATTTCTTCAGAGGGGGCCTAGCATTGCCTTCATCTGAGAAAGCATGACCTGCCCAGGGTCGCCCAGCGGGTTTTCATGGCTAAGGGGCAATTTGAACTCTGGTCTCCAAGAGTCCTAGTCCAACACTCAGAGCATTATTCCATGCTGGCTGTCATTTGGATCCCCTTCTTGCCACAATGAACGGGGCATTCCAAGACCATGATAAAAGTGCCTTCTAGAGAGATAGCATTGGGGCACAACACTAGTGAAGCAGTGAAGTAGGCATTTCAGAACCTTGGATAGGTACAGGCAGAGTGTCTTATCTGAAATGCCTGGAACTAGAAGAGTTTTGATTTTTTTTTTGGATTTTTGAATATTTGCATACACATAGTGAATGTTTTGGAAACAGGAAGCTAGCCTAAATAGGAATTTTATTTATATTTTGTAGATACATTTATACTCATAGCCTAGCAGTTTATGTACATGGAACTAGCAGAAAGCAGAAATGCCACCATCACAGCCGCTCATATGATTGCATATAGGTTTAGACCTAAATAAGTTGTCCCATGCTCCTGTTCCCCTTTTGCTAGAGAATTGATGTGTCAGGCAGGGGGTTGGACTGGATGGCCCATGAGGTCTCTTCCAACTCTTTGATTCTATGATTCTATGAAGGGGAAGTGATCATTTTTACCCCATTCATTATCACTTGGCTGGCATGCTGCTTATAGGGGTGAACATGTTTGGTTCACAGTCCCTTATAGGATGGCAAGGATGTAAGTTCTTCAATAGTATCCACTTCAGGAATGGCAGTGTCCAAAATATTATAGCTCGGGGTCTTAAGCATAGATTACTATTTTTTTTTATTTATCACGTCAGAAGCAAATTGAGAATACAGCATACGTAGATTACTACAGGGGACATGAGGGGAGCCTCCCTGCAGGATAGCAACACATCTGGGTGTCCCCTGGGCAACGTCTTGTAGGTGGCTTAGAAGCTTAGATTACTGCTGGACTAGTGTTCAAGAAACAGGATACAATCTGATGCTTCTCTAGGCAGTGCTGTTAGCTTTGCTGTCCTCTCTTTGCTCATTCACAGGTTTTAATATGCATTTTGACTTATGGCAACCCCATGAATTTCACATGGTTTTCTTGGTCAGGTAATATTTGTGTGGTTTCCAAGCTTTTTCTTTTGAAATACAGTTTATAGCATTTGCAAGGCATTTCATCACCACCACCTAAGCTATTTAGCTAGCTATAACATAAATTATACTTATTTGATTAAAATCTTGAAACAAGAATGTTTTCCTGAATTTCTGTGGAAATAAACCTGCAACAAAGTAGGCATTTAACATGATACATTTTGAGTCGGTATCTTTCTAGTGACTCTGACTCCAAGTTTGCTTTCGTTTCCAACTCCACATCACTTAATACAGTAGTTCTATTCCAAACATAGTTTTTTCCCTAAAATCTTGTTTATGTTTGCATCTTTTCTTTCAAGTGAGCACTAAAGTGAACATTATTTTGACTGTTTTAAACTGTCCAAATTCGTTTTATTGGGTATTATTTCATCTTCTCTTTTAAGTGAACACGGAATGAGAATAATTCTTATTGTTTCAAATTGTTCACATTCATTTTATTGGATTCCACTCAGAAACCCCTGAATTTAAGGTGAGTTTTAAATATTTTAATAAACCAATAAATAAAGAACGAAGGTT
Organism: Anolis sagrei ordinatus; assembly: GCF_025583915.1. NCBI lineage: Eukaryota > Metazoa > Chordata > Lepidosauria > Squamata > Anolidae > Anolis > Anolis sagrei. The sequence goes on along the minus strand of NW_026844366.1, from coordinate 333,375,302 downwards.
TGTTTTAATTTCCAGCATGACTAAACTGAAATTTCAACAAGGGTATGTGTTTGCAGCAATATGTTCTCCAGCACTACTTCACCCTCTCTCCTGTGCTGCCTATGTTCTAAATACAAGTGACTCGCCTTGGTTTTGAATCTCCCCAGTGTCTGAATATCAAAAGTAAAACAACATGGGCTAGGATGTGCATCTGCTTAAAAAAACTGTCTTCCTCTTTCGGTTTCAATCCTGTGTTAATAAAAGACAGGCGGAAGTGAAACGTGCCAGACTAAAAGGCACTCTTTTGAAATAGAAACTGCTAAATTCCACAGGCTGGTGTATTGTTTTTGGCTGCCTAATGAAACCATCATGCCAGCTCTTCAGTGTGTCTGTTGGACACATGGGCAACAGCCCTGGCCAAATTCACACTGCGATTCCAGGTCAATATTATTTTTAGCGTCTGTGAAATCCATCAGTTCAGATGAGATCTAGTTGATCACAGGGTTTCTCCTTCCCCAAACAAAAACGAGGGGGGGGATTTGGATCCACCTCCAGCCACATGTAAACAAGCAAACAAACAAAGGGAGGAGGGGAAGTTCAGTCATTTATTCTTCTGATTCCATTTCTTGCACCTGGATGGCATTTTCCCTACTTCATCTGTTTATGCAAACGATTTACAAACAGCTTACATCAAGTGCTCTAAAGCAGATCACTTTTTGATTTTGTCCTTTTCTGCTAAACATGCAGATTAAACAGGGGTCTTCTGATAAAGATAATTACAAGAGGACTGCGTATTAACTTTACATTATTAAAGAAAGACCCAAATCTCTCCTCGCAAGCTGTTCCCAGGATTAGCAAAACAATAACTTTCATTTAGGGTAATTGTGATGTGAATAGCTTGGGTTTTATGGTTTTGCTTTTGACGATTACTTTGTGATCATTATTGTTCTTGGTTTATAAGGGAAAAGCTGAAATCTCGTTTTGAATTAGTCAGGTGTGAAGGAGGGATCAAAAAGGGAGTTAGTAGCTTTCAGACAGACTCCTTAATGACAACAATACTATTAAAGCTGCTGGTAATTTTGCTAACAGCTCTGCTTATCCCATATTAGGAAGAGAGAAATGGCCGGTTTTTGCAGAAACCACAATAAAGGACAAATAGGTGGAAGGAAACAATGCATTAGACAATGCAAAATGTTGGATGGATGACATGTGCAATCTACACTCTTCCACAATCACCAAGCAAAAAACAAAACAAAACACTAAGCACATTCGCATGAATAGAAAGGAGTGAATCATAATTTATATTTCCAGCCATCCAGTTTTCGGAAAACTTTAGCTCTCTTGGACATAATGGACTGCTAATATTTTAAAGAAATTTATCTACTATTAAATCTCAATGAGTGTTTTTGACATCTTAAAATGATACTCTGTTTTTATAAAGCTAATTTACCTTAGCTGAAATTACTACCTTTCCCTGTAAAAATATAGGCTGAAGTTCTCTTAGGGTGCATCTATACTGTAACATTAATGCAGTTTGGCACCACTTTAACTGCCATGGCTCAATGATGTGAAATTGTGGGAGTTGAAATTTTACCAAGGTCTTTAACCTCCTCTGCCAAATAGTGCTTATCTTTCAACAAACTATACCTCCAGGATTCCATAGCGCTGGTAATGATATATAAAGTGGTGTCAAATTTCATTTATTCTAATGTGTAGATCAGGCATGGGCAAACTTCAGCTCTCGAGGTGTTCTGGACTTCAACTCCCACAATTCCTAACAGCCCATCGGCTATTAGAAATTGTGAGAGTTGAAGTCCAAAACACCCCAACGGCCGAAGTTTGCCCATGGCTGGTGTACATGCACCTTGGAAAGTCCCAACTAGAGAAAAGATCAATTGTTCAATGGTGAGTCAACACACCTGTAAATTCAGTGGATTCATTGGCTTTATTTTAGTCAGGAGTAATAATAGTATTTAGGTCAAAATATTTATTATCTTTAGCACTTTCCATCTTGTCTCAGGGATATTACACATCTGCAAAAGCTGCCTGAGTTTAAACCATGTGCAGCAGATCAATAGATTAAAAGTAGTCTCAAATAATCAACTTAAGCACACTTTGACTGATCTGTTAAGTGAAATACTGGAGAGAAAAAATAAGAATTATGTTGGAACCATTTTATAATGTCTTTTAAATTTTATGAACAAACAATGAGTTAATAACTTTTCATATCAGCAGTTGGAGATTGATGTTGTTGATTTGAATCATGTGCTATAATGTGGGCAACAATAATGGTTGTGATTGCCTGCATATTGACTTCAGAATAAATTCTGTTGTCCACAGTGGACATCTATGGGTCAGTGCTGAAAAATCTATAAAGAAAAGCCTGTTTTTCTGTATAACATTTTATTCATAATGAGGAGTGAATTGTGCTCTCACTTTTTCACAATCCCGCAATTTTGACTGATTTTTCCTGCTACTGACCTTTACAGCTACTTCAAGCATGGCACTCTTAACAGCAGTAACAAGTGTCTACCTCTGATTTTAAAATTGATCAAAACTGACTTTTTGTTTATGATACCTGCCATCTCTTTTATCAAAACTCAAGGCGAGGATGGCAAGTTTTCAATATTCAGGCAACCGAGTACTCACAGGACACTTATATAGGGATGTACAACATATATAGGCTGAGTATTCCTTATCCAAAATGGTTGAGACCAAAAGTATTCCATATTTTGGATTTTATTTAGTTATTATATTTTGGAGTACATGATATTTTATTATGTACTCCAAAAGATAATAAGATTTATTATTATATGTAAACATGAAATTCATGTATGTTTCCTATGTACCTTATACACATAATCTGAAAGTAGTTTTATACAAAATAATTTCATAACTGTGTTAATTAAAAAGTGTGTGTATGATACATTGTTATTTATAGAAAATATAGTGGAGAAAATGGATAGAATAAAAGAACATTTGGAGATATTTGGGAAAGCAACAGGTTTACAAGTTAATTGGAACAAGTCAGAAATGATGCTACTTAATTATACAAGAGAAGAAGAAAAAGATTTTATAGAACAGAGCAAAATGGGAATAAGAATTAAGAATAAATTAAAATACTTGGGAGTAATAATAACTAAGGATTTAAAAGAGATAGAGGAAGTAAATGTAGTAACATTAAGGAAAGAAGTCCAGAAAAAGTTAATAGAGTACGAAGGTATACGCTTATCCTGGTTTGGAAGAATAGCATTAGTAAAAATGAAAATACTTCCAAAAATAAATTTTATATTTAGGATGCTACCACTTCAAATTACAGAAGAAGAACTAACTAGATGGCAACAAATGATTAATAAGTACTGTAATGGAAGTAAAAGAAACAGACTAAATAAACAGTTATGGTACAGATCGCAAAAGGAGGGTGGACTAGCGCTACCTAATATAAAAAAATATTATGAAGCAAGTAGATTAAGTTTGGTTATAGAAGGAATGGTTAAAAAAGAGGGAATAGATTGGCTTAGTAATGATTCAGGAAAAGTGGAAGATGAAACTTGGAATATATTTTTTAAACAGTTTACTAGAAAAGAAATGAGGGAAATTAGAAACCCAATGCTGAGCAACATACTGAAAGTATGGAATAAATATAAGGGGAGGTTAATAAAGGAGGGATCAATTATAACCCCAATAGTGATGGAAAAGAAGTTCCCAAAAAATTTAAAAAAAGTAATGGATAAAAAGGTAAGGGAAATAAATTTAGATAGGATAGGGGATTGGATGAAGGTGGAAATGAAGAGGGAAATGATGTTGGAAGAGTTTAAAGAAATAAAATTGTCATGGTTTCATTGTATACAATTAGAACAATGGTTAATAAACTGGAAAAAAAATAGAAGTGGAAGCCAACTCAATCAATTTGAACAAATAATACAGAAGGGAAGGGCTGTAGAAGAACACGAAAACTTGAGAGGTATAATTAGCAAAATTTATAAGATACTAATTGAAATGAAGGATGAAAAAACAAAAAAGTGCACCCTTAAGGAGATTTGGGAAGAGGATTTAGGGATAAAAATAAGTGAAATAGAGTGGCAACAATTATGGGGACAAAGACATTTAAAAAATTTATCGATACGAGTTAAAGAAAACTATTACAAGTTAATATGGAAGTGGTACTTGACACCGGTAAGAATAGCATATATGAATAAAAATAACTCAATAAATTGTTGGAGAGGGTGTCAAGAACCAGGAACATATATACACATGTGGTGGCAATGTAAATATGTAAATAATTTTTGGGAGAAAGTATTTAGAGAAATAGAAACTATAATGAATATAAAAATAGATAAAAGTCCTAGTATAGCCTTACTATCATTATATAACAATAAGCAATTGAAAAAGGAGGATAAAGAAGCGATAACAAACTTACTAACTATAGCAAGACTGCTTATAGCAAGGAATTGGAAAAAAGAAATGAATATACAAATAGAGGAGTGGTATAAGGAAGCGTGGAAAATAGCAATAAATGATAAATTGACATGTATATTAAAGGTTAAAAAAGGTATATGGAAACAAAGCGATTTTGATGCTGTATGGGGAAGATTTGTGGTAAATGGATTAAAAAATAAGGAAGGAAAATTACCGTCACAAGAAGAAATGAAATTTTGGACAGATGAAATGTAAGAATGGTGGCTTGAGACAGGTGGAGGGGAGCACTGTGGTGAAAAAAGGAAAATTAAAAAAAAAGTGTGTGTACACTAAACCATCAGAAAGCAAACATGTCACTATTTCATCCACCCATATAGACAACTGTAGTTTTCAGAATATTTTCATAATTCTGGATAAAGGATTCTCAGCCTGAATTTACTTTTTTCCATTTTTGTTGTGTGCTAAAGAGAAGCCTCAATTGATCACATTCACTTTCCAAGTTTGTTGCAACCGTTCTGTGGAAACCAAGAGACTTTCACTGCAAGCGCCAAGGCAGGAAAATCTGCTATAGTAATTAGAGAAGCGGTAATCCGTTCACCGGCCACAACAAATTTCCTGTCCGACCAGATATTAGTGGATAAACCCCTAATTTTTTTTCTTTTTTTGACGTGGCACCAGAATCAGCTTAATTTCAGCAGTTGTATGTCCCAGGCTGAGCTCCTCGAAAGGGGTGGGCAGGAGGGCTGGGGAATGAAGCTGCCTTAAATATGCATATGGCCCAGTCATTTTGAAAGTTTAGGGATAAAGCACCTATAATTGCTCCTAATCAGTTTATAGAACATACAAGCTCCAAAGCGAGAGAAAGCCGATCTAGAGGGAGGAAAGGAAATCAGAGTTTTAAATCTCTTCCCTGCACTTTAGAAATAAAACACAGAGAGATGTGATTATACTTGCACACTGCAGTGAGACAGATGCAAATTGAAAACGTACCAGGCAGCTAGATGTAAAAACAAAAATAAATAAAAGAAGTGTATGGCATGCATAAGGGACCTGGGGATTTTGTAAGTGCAAGCCTGCTGTACCTTCTACCTCACATGCTGACTAACACGGTTTTGAACCTTATGGGTGCATCTATAAAAGTAAAGGTTTTCCTCTGACATTAAGTCCGGTCGTGTGCGACTCTGGAGGTTGGTGCTCATCTCCATTTCTAAGGCAAAGAGTGGGCATTATTCATAGACACCTCCAAGGTCATGTGGCCAGCATGACTGCATGGAGCGCAGTTACCTTCCCGCTGGAGGAATACTATTGATCTACTCACATTTGCATGTTTTCGAACTGCTAGGTTGGCAAAAGCTGGGGCTAACAGCAGGAGCTCACGTTGCTCCCCGGATTTGAATTGGTGACCTTTTGGTCAGCAAGCTCAGCGGTTAAACCAACAGTGCCACCGGGAGCTCCGGGTACATCTAAACCATAGAATTAATGTGGTTAATTCTAAGGTTTAGATAGCACTTTAACTGCTAGGGCTTGATGCTATAGAATCATGAGAGTTGTAGTTTGGTAATGCACCAAACTATCTTGCAGAGAAGACTGAAAACATCGTAAAACTACAACTCCCCTAACTCCGTAGCCACAACAGTTGAAGTGGTGTCAAATTGCATTAATTCTACAGATATACCCCCATATAAGCATGGGTTATTTTAAATCATTTTAAAATTCCTGCTTTCTATTCAGCTATTTGAGCATCCCCCTATGTGCATATTTGCAAGCACAGCGATTCACTTTCTTTGCTTCTGCACTTGTGCTTTCAAATACAAAGCTACCCTAAGGCAAACCTATCAATTTTTTTGGCCAGCTTTGTCCAGAGAGTCTTTGCCTTCCTATATGGCTGAGAGAGTGTGACTTTTCCAGGTGTCCAGAGTCCTAGGGTGAATCTACACCCCAAATTAGCTACAGTATTGATAGGATCATGTTTATTTGTAACTTGAAGATAAGGATTCGGTTTCTGGAAAAGTTGTAACTTTATAGCATGTCGCTTCATGTGATTCTCCAGGGATTCATCTACACTGCAGAATTAATGCAGTTTGCCACCACTGTAGCTGTCATGGCTCAATGCGATGGAATCCTGGAAACTGTCATGTTACAAGGTCTTTAGCCATCTCTGTCAAAGAGTGCTGGTACCTTACCAAACTACAATTCGTTTGATTCCATAGCAGTGAGCCATGGCACTTAAAATGGTGTCAAACTGCATTAATTCTACAGTGTAGAATGATGCACTATTAATCCAATGCTCAAACCACTACACTACACTGGCTTTTTTGCTTTTCCATCACTTCTTCCTTTATTTTTAGCTTCTTTCTTCTCCTAAAGCAACAAAAGAAAGAGGGGCACAAAGGGACCAGAAGTAGAGCGTGCTCTGGATTGAGCCTTTTTGACAGTAAATCAGTTAAAGGATCTCTTGATATATGCTCATCAGATCGGATTATCCGGAATTAAACTAATCAGTAAATGTTTCTCCCTGCTCATTATTTTTGCAAGGGAAGAGTTTTTTTCAGACCATTCTCCGAGGCCAAAAAAAGATGGTTAATCCTTTAAAGAGCAGGACATCAAACATCGCTCCTTGCTCTAATTTTCTGGTGCCCACCCCACAGGGCACAAGGATACTCACGTGCGAGCGAGAAGGGTGGCAGGGCTATTGTTAGCAGCCCTCAAGCCAAATCTTGGGAAGGTTTCTATTTGGACTTTTAAATCTCAGACTTCCCAAGGGAGCACAGCTTGGGGGGGGGGGGTTGCTGTGAACTGTAATACCCCCCCCCCCCAAATAACTTTTCCAAAATCTTATCTGGAACTTCTGGTCGGCTCCAATGGAGGAAGACATGGCCTGATCCTGATCCAATCCAGTTTTATAATCTTATTTTCAGATTTGAATATATGTGTGGTAGTCTGACACAGGTTGACTGAAATGCTTGGGACCAGAATTGTTTGGGATTTCAAATTTTATCTGAAAAATTGGGGTTTGGGTTTTTGGATGGGGGATACTTTCCCCATTGGTGTCATGGCCAGCCCTGAAAGTGAGGATGAGGAGTTGCTGGAGGGGCCAACAGAGGAGATGGAGATCAGCAGCTCCCAGCAGCCTCCTCAGCCTAGCTCAGCCACTGCTGAAGAAGAGCCTTAAGCAGAAGCAATCACTCCTCAGTACACAGAGGAAGCTGAAACAAACAATTCTGAAAAGGCTAGAGGAGGGTTAAATATACCCCATCTTTGGAGCTTAGAAGAGAGCGAGAAGATATAAAAATGACTATGGGGGAAAGTTCAATATGTTGGCACTGTGGGTTAGCAAAGGATGGTATGCTCACAAGTGGGAATGTTCAAAGGCAAAAGTCTTTTGGGTACAAATAACAAAGAAAATGGAGAAATTATTTAAAATACCACTTCAAGTAAATATGGAGTTGATGGGAATACTAGGGAACAAGGTAAAAAAAATATTCAAAGCGACAATTTTTGCAGGAAAGGTGGTATTATCATGGGGTTGGAAAGATGAAAAAAAGGGGAATATGGTAAATTGGAACAATTACTTGTTTGATCAGGTCCAATCAGTTTATCTTGTGAAGATAAGCAGGAAAATAAAATGGGGAAAAATTAAAGAGAAGTGGTCAATATGTATGGAATGAATAAAAAGTGGTGAAGTCAATGTAAATATTTACAGAGACTAGAAAAACTGTGCTCCTGGATGAAGTTAAAGTTATAACAGAAATTGGGGTTTGGGTATGGAGTAGAGGGAGGTGGGGAGGAGAAAAAAGAAAAAAGGAAGTACAAAACTAAGATAAGATATATTAGATAAATGAGTGGGTAATATAGAAATGAGGAAGAGTGAGAAACAGAAGGAAGATGGGAAATGTTGAGGTACAAAATCTACTCCTATAATGGATTATAATATTAAAAATCATTTTAAAAAAAGAGAAAGCGAGCAGAGTACATTGTAAGTCTACAACAATCAGTGAACAAGCAATAGCCGAGATCATAGGATAAAACCTTCAGGCTTGAGTCTTTTTGTGACAGCGTCCGTTTTTTCTTGTCTTGAAACCTGATTCTGCTACTGTTTGGATTACTGACATTTCTGATCCTGGACTGTGGCCTTGGCTTTGATTGCTATCTGACTCGCTTATTCCTGACTTGACTCTGTTGCTTCACCAGCTTGGCTTTAAGGCAGTGGTTCTCAACCTGTGGTTTGTGAGACCTAAAATAAGGCCTGCAGCTCTAGATTATTATATATGGTTTTCTGTGGGTGAGGAGATGTGACTACTGGATGGCATATGTTCTGTATGATGTGGTCCATCCAATGCAGTTTTCTGAATCAACACCCCAAATTACCAAACTGAATCTAAAGTTGACCAAAAACTGATTTGTAACCCTTTTGGCACTAATGCTGGAGAGTGATTCCTGGTCAAAGTGGTCTTTGGTCAAAAAAAAGGTTGGGAACCACAGCTTTAAGGAATTCTGACTTCAGCTACTTGAACTTTAGATGTTGGCATTGGCTCACACATCTGTTTGTTGTTGTACTTTTTATTCTGGCTTGATTTTCAAAGACTCCTGAATTTGGCTTCTCTGATACTAGACTCTTAACTTTGACTGACTCTTCTGTGTGTTGAAACAAAGCTCCTGATAATGGGGCTGAGTTCATGATAATCTTAGCTAGCCATCTATAGACAAACCATCTGAAACCTTTATGGCACATAGGGATGCCAGATCCCTAAGGGCCAGAACCTCTGTGCTTTTAATAGATGCATAGTAGGCAGCATTTCAGCAGGTTTTGCTTGCGTGCCTGATGAAATTCCTTTGCACATGCAACTATTTGTATTTATTTTTATTATCATCCACATAGTTTCTATTATAACACAATATTAAAGGGATATAAAAACATAAGAAAAAATACTACAGTATACAATCAATCTTCCAATTGTTAGTAGAAACGGTTTCTGTGTGTTGAGTAGAAAAGAAACTTGTTCTTTGTCACTGGTAGGAAAATGATAAGTCTGATTGATTATCAAGATGATAAAACACAGTCTAGTCCTGTTAAAAGAGGAACAGACAAAGCCACAGAGTATGAGAACCTCCGGTTATGGTGTCTATGTTCCACCTCAAGAATCAGAGACATTGCATGACTGGAAAGATCATAGACAGATGGACTGCAATAGTTTCACATTCTCTCAGAGGTTTTTGATGGCTCAGTTTGGACAACAAGATGTTGGGCACATCCTTGGAGTCAAGTGGAAAAGAGCTGCTTCATGGATTTTTTTCTTACTGTTGCAAATGTCTAGATATGAGCAGTAATGTGTACCATCTTGTCATTTTCCCCAATTTTGCAGGTTCCTGGCAGCCTTTAAAATTCCAGAACCATCCAATGAGAGCAACAATATTAATCAGTATAAACAATTGCTGATTAAAAAAGAAGCAGAGGGCCTTGTGTTTTCAGCCTGCACATTTCATGACAGTATATGTTTGCATATGTCTCTTCAAGTCACCTGACTTAGGTATCTCCATGAATTTTATAGAGTTTCCTTATGCAAGGCATACTCAGAGATACTTTTGCCAGTTCCTTCCTCTGAAATCTAACCTACCGCACCTGGTATTTGTTTGTGATCTCTCATCCAAGTACCTACCAGGTCTGATCCTGCTTAACTTCCAAGATGGCTCAGGATCTGGTACTTTGGGAGTATTTAGGCCCATTAAATTGTCTGAGTCATTGGTTATTGTCTGACCGATGAGAACCTGAAGGGCCCTGAAGAATATTCCTGTGGATGGAAAATTAAATAAAAAGGGGGAAAGTACATATTCTCTTTATAATTAATATAATTTATACATATCTGAAAGACTCCAGTAATTGCTTGCACACACCAGTTTTCAATTCCCCATTCGGCCATGGAAACTCACTGGGTCACCTTGAGTGAGTCACACACACTCTCAGCCCCAGAAAACCCTATGATTGGGTCGCCTTAGGGTTACCATAAGTCAGAAGGCAAACAACAAGTAGACATCCCTGCTAATTCCTCGTAACAGATTACTTTCTTAAGGCGTTTGTCTTTGATTAAACAGAAGAGCAGTCATGATTTAAACAGACTTGAAGAGCAAATCATGTGTTGACACACTCGACTTTTGCATCTGGAGTGTCACAGATTAATCAAACTGCTGGAAAGTGGAAGAGCAAGACAGCTGTCGGAGCAGTCCTGACTAGATCTTTTAATTAATTCTTGGAGAAATTCAGTGGGGTGGGGGTGACAGAGCTGGAAAGGAGGAAGAAAATGAACATCCAGCTCCTAATGTGGCAAGATATCCAAATAATTGCATTCGTGCTGCTGGGATATTTTACAGCCATAAACTGTGCCATGCACTTGCAGAGCAATCCTATATATGCCTCAAGCTGCAGTCCTGTACATGATTACTTGGGTATGTTTCATTTCATTCAATGGGACATGTGTGTGTGTGTGTGTATAATGCTATTTCACAGTTAAGGCAAATAAGATTGTAACTATATTTAAATATCATTTGGAAAGTATTTCTTCCACTCCACACCAGGCATGTAGCTGGGGGGGGGGGGGCTTGGGGGGCTTCAGCCCCCCCCCCCCGAAATTTTCATGGTGGTTCGCGAAAAGGCCTTATTGGTGCATTATTTAAACTGTTATGTTTATTCATATCATGATCTGATCACCATACTCAATATATCCCATATGCATGGGGGTATTGGGGTAATGATACAAAAGGTTTGCTAGGCTAGACCCTCTTCCACTCAGACTCAGCCCCCCCCCCGAAACTCAGCCCCCCTAAACCCCCTGAAAAAAATTCCCCCCCCCCCCCCCGAAACAAAATCCTGGCTACGGGCCTGCTCCACACTATGCAAAATTTTGAATGCTGGTCCTCCTCATCATAATCTGTATAACAGGGGTGAGCAAAGTATGGCTCGGAAGCCACATGCAGCTTAGGCCATTTTTGTGGGTCCCAAAAACTGTGAAACAATTTCTTTGTTCTGCAAGGTCCAAAGCCAGATAATCAGATAATCATATTCATCAATCCAGGATCAAGTCCAACTGTATTGTACAGATAATTATGCTGAGACAAATACTTGCTCCCAAAGCCAAGTTTTCACTTGTTTGCGAAATGACAGGAGGGAAGGAGCCGATCGAATTCCACTAGGGAGGGAGTTCCACAGCCAAGAGGCCACCACTGAAAAGGACCTAGTGTCACCACCAGTCACGCCTACGAAGGTGGTGGGATCAAAAAGCAGGGCCTCCCCAGAAGATGGTTCATAGAGGGAGATGCATTTGGACAGGTAAGTTGGGCCGGGGCAATTCAGGGCTTTATAGACCTAAGCCAGCACTTTGAATTGTGCTCAGTAGCAAACCAGTAGCCAGTGGAACTGGCCCAACAGGAAGGTTGTGTGTCCCCTGTACCCCGTTCCTGTTAGTAATCTGCCTGCCACATGTTGGTCTATTTGAAGTCTTCAAAGACAACCCCACTTTTTGGAAAAAGTTTGTTGTTTTTTTGCCTGAAAATGCTCCAACACCTCCCCCCCTTTCAGAAACTAGGATAGCTTCAAACACATTTTCATACCCTCTAATGAGCATTTGGCAGCCAAAATGTTGGATATACAATATATATTTTGCAAGACCAGTTGAACTCATGCAGCCAAGTCTTCAATTGTTGCCCACATCTTCTCAGTAGCAATACCACCAAGGATGTATTTTTAAAAATGCAGCTGGTGATATTGGGCGGTTTTTTTCCTTTGTTTAAAAGCATTTTTTCCAGTTTTCATATGCGACAGAACAAATAAACAACAACAACAAATATCCATCATAACTAGGTCCTTATGCAGGCAAAGGACCGAGCTCACTAAAACCCAAGCCATCTGAAAATACAATGGATTACATCAAGGATAGCTCATAACAATCCATAATATATTTTCTTAAGTACAGTACTGCACTTGCCTATAGCTAATTAGAGTTGATGGAAGGGACCGCAGGAGCTATGTCTAGGTTGGTTGTCTGGACACGTGGCAGAACTGGCTGGTGGATCTCCAACTGTGATAAGCTGTGGGACAGCTAAATGGATGTCCACTTTGGTTAGCCTTGCAAAAGACCTTTTTTTAATGCAACAAGCTTGTCCAATTGCTGCATCTTAGTATTTTAATCTCTTTTCTCCCAATGTTCTGATTAATCAGAAATGATAAAGACTATTAGTGAGACTCTAAAGGGAGGAGTCTTTGCTATTAAAAGAAAAGAAGCAAAATATAAGCAATACAAAAGCTTTGCTGGGGACTTTGAGCTACACATAATAGCTGTCATATTAATTATATCAGCTGCCTCCTAAGCAGCAAGTCTGTTCCCAACCACACACAGGAACTCTGCATGTAGTGGCAGCTGGTGACTCCCATGTCAGCAGGGTGCTGAATTATCTCTGGATTTTAGTCTGAACTTTAAATTAGTTCCCAAGATACTGAAACCACTGTGGATATAGGATCCAGGACCTTTAAGTTTTGGAATAAAATTTGGAATGCATTTGCAACCACAAGGAGACGTACCGTGCTGTAGCTTCCTGCCATTTCACAGTTCCTCAGACTCTCTCTATTTTGTGTTTTCCTGCTTGGCAGTGGGTTGGACTGAATGGTCCTTGTGGTCTCCTCCACCTCTATGATCCTGTGGCACTCCTTAAGTTCATCATTTATGTAAGGGCGGGGCAACATTTTACTATAACAGTGTATATAACGAGATTTGAGCACACAGTTATTGGTATACATTGTATATGGAAAGGTCCTAAAACCAATCCCCAGCCAATACCAAGAGTATGTTCTAACATCATGTTTTCTGCTGCCCTGGAGACTAGGATGCGGAACAATGGCTTTAAACTACAAGAAAGGAGATTCCATCTGAACATTAGGAAGAACTTCCTGACTGTGAGAGTAGTTCAGCAGTGGAACTCTCTGCCCCAGAGTGTGGTGGAGGCTCCCTCTTGGGAAGCTTTTAAACAAGCTGGATGGCAATCTGTCAGGGGTGCTTTGAATGCAATTTTCCTGCTTCTTGGCAGGGGGTTGGATGGATGGTCCATGAGGTCTCTTCCAACTCTATGATTCTATGATTCTATCTCTCTTGCTTAGGAATTTCCCAAGATCCTGACTGAAGAAGGCACTTTGTCATTGCTAATTGGAATGCATGTTTTCAGCCTTCAATTGCAACCTTTTCTAACTAAGCACCTCCCATCCATGTTACAGTATGGCAGTGGTTCTCAACCTGGAGTCCCCAGATGTTTTTGGCTTTCAACTCCCAGAAATCCTTACAGCTGGTAAACTGGCTGGGATTTCTGGGAGTTGTAGGCCAAAAACATCTGGGGACCCCAGGTTGAGAACCACTGCACTATGGGATTTAGTGGAGGGTGTCACTTTGGATGGCTATCCTATTCTGATGTCTGCTCATTGGTGCTGGGTCCATCCTACGATAGTTCATCCTACATCATTAAGTTGACTGCACCCTAAAAAGTCTGTCCTGCAGCCTCTTCTTCTCCTCCATATTTGCTCATCTTAGACTATAAACATCTAGAGAAACATATCCTATTCATTTATTTACAGAGTGAAAATAAAGGCACTATGTAAATTTATTTTATTTCCTATATTTCTATACCACCCCTCTCAGCCCGCAGGCGACTCAGGGCAGTTAACAAGGCAACAATTTAATGCCAACAACAGCATAAAACATTTAAAAACATTAACATATAATATCTTAACAAAATCAATTCAAAACATAAATCATGTGTCTCTTAACTAAAACGTTGTCCAAAATCATCAACCAGTTGTTCCATATTCCTATGTCTGTAAACAATAAGTGTACTTGCTTCCATCATAGACATGATGTTTACAGCTTTTTCAACCTGCTCCAAGAAGAGAGGAGGCAATTTTAGTCTATTCTTTCCCCACTCAGCACCCAAGACCACTCAGCACCCAAGAATACCAATTCAGGAGGCACAGGGGTCTACTGAGGGATGCAATAAAAAACCCCTTTTATCCAGTGAAGCATAGGGCCCTTCCATACAGCCATATAACCCAGAATATCAAGATAGATAATCCACAATATCTGCTTTGAACTGTATTATCCAAGTTCACACTGCCATCTGATCCAGTTCAATTTAGATTTTACACATCTGTGTGGAAGGGACCATAGTCCCATCCATGAATGGAAGGAGTTTTTCTATTCATGAAAGGACATATCTGGCACAACCTGAATCTTACAATCAGGGTCGGCTCAACCCATTACGCAAAGTAAGCATTCGCGGTAGAGTTGATTTTGCCCAGGGGCGCTCTTGAGGCGCTCTTGGGGGAAAATAGACCTTGACATATGCGAGTTGTAGTTACTGGGATGTATAGTTCACCTAAAATCAAAGAGCATTCTGAATTCCACCAATTATGGAATTGAACCAAATATGGCACACAGAACTCCCATGACGAACAGAAAATATATATCAATGATTGGTTGGGGGGGGGGGCAAAATACTGTTTGCTTACAGTTGAAAATTACCTAGGGCCGCCTCTGCTTACAATATTACAGTACAAATGTCCTTGGGGAGTGTTACTTAAGGTGGCTTACAGCTGACAATATGCTTGGATGGTATGAATGTTCTTGATTCATTTCAGTCTGGAGTTAGGTGCAGCCTCAGAAAACAATGCCAGTGTTTTGTATTGGCTGAGTGCTAGGCTATGAATCTGGGCACGGCCATAGAGATACGCTGGGTGATTGGCAAACCTCCTTAGAATAGATCTCATCAAGAACACCCTAAATTAGGGCCACCTTAAGTCAAGTCAGTGTCAACTTGAAGGCACATAACAGCAACAAATTTAATTCCATATGCATTTTGGACAAAATCATTTTGGGTTTTAGAGTTCCTAGTAATGGTTTAGCTTCTCTTTGGTCTCCCCATCACCACCCAAACACTGAAATAATACAACAAGGCTAAAAAAGAGAGGCACTATGATTTCAACTTCAAAGGTCTTTTATAAGAAATCAAGATTAAAGCCCTTTTCTGTTTTTTTTCCTCTTGAGATAGAGAAGTCACCCAGCAACATCATGATGTTCAACATCATAACACTGAAACCTAGAATCATAGTATTATAGAATTGGAAGGCATTCCAAGAGTGTTCTGTGAGAGCTGTTCAGCAGTGGAACTCTCTGCCCCAGAGTGTGGAGAAAGCTCTTTCTTTTGAGTCTTTTAAGCAGAGGCTGCATGTTGGGGGTGCTTTGAATGTGATTTTCCTGCTTGGGAGGGGATTGGACTGGATGGCTCATGAGGTCTCTTCCAATTCAATGATTCTATGATTCTATGAGTGAACAACTTTAAACCATGCAAGAAATTCACAGCTAAAACATCTCTGACAGATGGCCATCTAACCTCTATTTACGTCTTAAGTACAGCTATCTTCTGTCTAGCTATAATTGCTAAAAAATTAGAGAAACAAATCTAGAAATAAATCATATTTTTAAAAAGAATATGCTCTAAATTTTGCTAAAACAGGGACATGGTGATGGATAAAACACTAGTCTTTTGAATAAGAGCACAAATTATTTTAAACAGTTAAGCTATCAAGGAAAAACAAACGTATTATTCACATTCCCCATTAGCCTCCATGGTTTAGCAAACATCTGTCACCAAGTATATTTCAAAATGATATCATAACTGTGGCTTATAATTAATCAATTAATAAAATGGAGGGGATAATTGTACAGTATGCAGATGATGTGATGCTAGTGGTTGCTAATCCAGTGTAATCTCTGGGCAACATTTTCACTGAATTAACAACATCAGTAAAATATCAGCCTATAAAGCAGGAGTGGGAATCATGCAGCCCTGCAGATGTTGTTGGACTCTAATCTCCAGTAGTTCTCAGCATTGTCTTTGCTGACTCGAGCTGCTGGAAGTTGTAGTTCAATATCATCTGGGGGACTTCAGGATTGCCTGCTATAAGGGCACATGACCCACCAGTTGTAGATTTGGTAGAGTTCTCACTATGGTGGCAAAAGGTTAAATATGCTACCATGACTATTATGTGGGTGTGTGTGTGCCTTCAAATTACTGTCAGCTTATGGTGATCCCATTTTTATTGGGTTTTCTTAAGAGGAAATATTGTTGGCAGTCTCCCATCCAAGTTCCAACTGATGTCTGATCCTATGCAGATTCCAAAATCAGAAACTGTTGCCTTTATGATATTTACCAATGAAATATCTCAGATGCACTGCTGAGCACTTCTACCAGTGAAGTAATCATATAGAATTGCTGAAACAGGACAGAGTTGTGGATGTGATATGAGAGGCATGTTTATGCCACAACATTTGATCATTTCCTGTGGCTCAACTGCTGCCACAACTTTACATCATTCCAGATAGGATATAAGATAGTTCCCTCTCACTGACATCAGTGGGAGAAAAATGGTAATCAAAATTGTTTTTAAAAATCAATTATAATTTTAAGAGTTAATAATAATAGTTCAGCATCTGATCACAGAGGAGACCCCAGTGATGCAATGTGTTAAACCCTTGTGCAAGCAGGACTGAAGACCAACAGACAGGCCCGTAGCCAGGGTTTTGTTTCGGGGGGAGCTGAGTTTGATTTGGGGGGGGGGGCTGAGTCTGAGTGAAAGAGGGTCTACCCTAGCAAACCTTTTGTATTGTTACCCCAATACCCCCATGCATATGGGATATATTGAGCATGGTGATCAGATATGAATCAACATAACAGTTTAAATAATGTACCAGTAAGGCCTTCTCGCGGACTACCATGAGAATTTCAGGGAGCCCCCGCTACATGCCTGCCAACAGATCAAAGGTTTGAATCCATGGACAGCACAGATGAGATCTCTCTGTCAGCTCCAGTTCCCCATACGGGGACATGAGAGAAGCCTCCCACAAGGATGGTCAAATGTCAAAACATCCAGGCGTCCCCTGGGCAATGTCCTTGCAGACAGCCAATTTTCTCACACCAGAAGTGACTTGCAGTTTCTCAAGTCACTCCTGACATAAAAAAAAAATCTGATCACGGTATTGTTGTGTGCTTTCAAGTCATTTCTGACACCAAGATAAACCTGTCACAGGGCTTTCTTGGAAAGATTTATTCACAGCAGGTTTGCCTTCGCCTTCTTCTAAGGCGCAATTTGCCCAAGGGTTTCTATGGCTGAGCAAGGATATGAACCCTGGTCTCCAGAGTTATTGTCCAGTGCTCAAACCACTATACTGCACTGGCTTTCTAATCACACAACATGCCACCAAAGAAGTTGTGGCACAACCGGGAAGATAATTAATATCTTTGCCTTGTAGGATCATGATCTGGGCAAATGGAGCAGAACCATCAGGCAGTGATGCACAGAAAGTTTCACCACAACCCCCAAATACACTCACTCACGTTCATTTCAATCTCCTCTTTCTCCTGCGCATAGTGGGCAGTAGTAAGATCAATAGATTATGTATCAGAGATTAATTAAAATCTACTCTGAGCTGATATATTAAAGCAATGCTGTTCAAAGCAATGGTCCATGAACTGATGCAACAGTATTGCATATTCTTAACCACCCTTCCTTTGAAAACTTTCAGTTCTCAATATTCTATTAGAAAAAGAAAAGCAAGTATTTACTTGTTGACAGAAAAAATATTCCAGTTGACTCAGGAATGAGATTTCAAAACCTAAGAGTAAGCCCTGAGTCTCTTTGGGGAGATGGAGGTGGGATACAATAATAATTATAATTATAATTATAATTATTATTTGAAACACAACAAGATTAGTACACAGCAAACAAGATCACTATGCTGGTTGTTGTATTGGATCACACATCGGACACTTCCCAAGTGTCTAGGAATATGTGATGTATTGGCGAATAATGCATGCAAATCCCAGTAGGGTGGCCTTTTGCAGCTGATAAATGGTAATTTTGTCTGTGCTGATTATGTTTAAGTGCAGACCAAGGTCTTTAGGCACTGCACCCAGTGTGCCGATCACCACTGGGACCACCTTGACTGGCTTGTGCCAGAGTCTTTGCAGTTCGATCTTTAAATCCTTGTATCATGTCAGCTTTTTCAGTTGTTTCTCTTTAATCTTGCTGTTGCCTGGGATTGCAACATCGACAATCCTTACTTGCTTTATTAACATGATCATGAGGTCAGGAGTATTGTGCTCCAAAACTCTTGTCAGTCTGAATTCGGAAGTCCCAGAGTAGTTTGACATGTTCATTTTCTGTAACTTTTTCAGGCTTGTGATCCCACCAGTTCTCTGTCGCAGGCAGATGATATGTGTGGTACGAGTTCCAATGAATCATCTGAGCAATGGTGTTATGCCTCTGCTTGTAGTCTGTCTGTGTGATCTTCTTGCAGCAGCTGAGGATATGATCTGTTGTTTCATCTGCTTCCTTGCAGACTCTACACTCGGGATCTGTCGTCGACTTTTCAATTTTGACTTTGATGGCCTTTGTTCTAATGGCTTGTTCTTGGGCTGCCAGAATTATTATTATTAGTAGTAGTAGTAGTAGCCACTGCAAAAGCTGTATCATGCATCCTTTTATCTGTGCTCTAAATCTCCAAGGCACAAGACCCCTCTTGGGATGCCTGATTGTCTACTCCACATGCATTTCCTCCCTATTCAGAATCCCCTGTGTCCTAAATGTTTTTTTTCCCAGAAATGAACATTGCCACATATCTTTCCTTTGTAAACTGACAGCACCTGAGTGCCATATTTCATATTTTACTATGTTCCAATCCTTATCCATCCCACCCTCATTGGTGCAGCTAGGCAATTTTAGGCAGAGTTAACAGTTTACAGAGAATGAGATATTAGAATCATAGAACCACAGAATTAATGTGCATTGCTGCATTTACTTCAAGTTTAGTTAAACTATCTTTACATTGGTTTCTATATCCAAGTTCTACCTTGACAACATCACTGCTATTACCAAACACTTCTATTGAGTTTAGTGCCAGAGGTGATACAATATAATGTACTTAGAACATATGGTGGCTGTTGACTAACAATACATCTGGATGTCTTAAATTGTTTTGTCTATAATTCAATAAAACTGTTTTTAAACACAGAATATTACCAATGGTAATGAGGATTAGAAAGAGGCAAAGATCTTGAGTTTCTAATGGGCATAGAATTCAGCACAGCTCAAAATCTGGGTTAAAGTGTGTCTGATCCTTTCCATGTCTCCTGACCAGTTCACCCATCTCTAATTGGCATACACTGGGCGACAAGCATCCTCAGAAATACTTCTCTATTAATTACTTTCCAAGTTTGATAACTGGATGGCTTACCAGATGGTATTAATTTTCAGAGGGAAGAGCCCCCTTATAAAACAGTGCTTAGAGTGAATAAGTTACCCAGTCTAAAAATTTAAATAGACATATGACCATAAGATAACCGTAGCTTCTGTCACATCTTGACTTCACCAATAGCTGTCATTTTCTTCCAAACGCAGTCTGACACCCCAACTTGAATTAACAGTTGTGCGTTACTGCTTCCTTCTGGTGGTAACAGCTATATATGTGCACCATCTTTAATTCACTTCAGTAGAAAATATCCTGGCTAATTGTAGGAGACAGGGAGATGAGTTCAGTCCAATCTTTCTTACAACTTCATTCATTGTATCTCCAAATAATTACTGCAGACGCAGACTGCATCCAGGAAATCAGAAGACGTTTACTTCTTGAGAGGAGACCAATGGCCAACCTTGATAAAATAGTGAAGAGTAGAGACATCATACTGGCAACAAAGATCCACATAGTTAAAGCAATGGTATTCCCCGTAGCAACCTATAGATGCGAGAACTGGACCATAAGGAAGGCTGAGCGAAGGAAGATAAACGCTTTTGAACTGTGTTGTTGGAGGAAAATTCTGAAAGAGCCTTGAACCTCAAGAAGATCCAACCAGTCCATACTTCAGGAAATAAAGCCCGGCTGCTCATTGGAGGGAAGGGTATTAGACACAAAAATGAAGTACTTTGGCCGCATCATGAGAAGACAGGAAAGCTTGGAGAAGACAATGATGTTTGGGAAAATGGAAGGAAAAAGGAAGAGGGGCTGACCAGGGCAAGATGGATGGATGGTATCCTTGAAGTGACTGGCTTGACTCTGAAGGAGCTGGGGGTGGCTCTGGCTGGTCCATGAAGTCATGAAGAATTGGAAGCGACTGAACGAATAAACAACAATCTCCAAATAAACTAAGCTATCTCTTTGTCACAGCTGATCCATCTTAGAAATGGACATAAAATATGACACTCCCCACAAGAGGGGATGGAAACCCACCAAAAGTTCAATAGGTCCTTTGTTCTACTGTCCACTTTGGACTGCAAAAATGGTAATGGTAGGGAGCTCTGTCACACATATAGCAGAGAAATGGGCTGCATCTCCAAGGAGGAGGGAGGGATGGGATTTGAAGTTTATTTCATTTTTATCCAATTTTTTTTCTTCAACAACTGGGATTCAAAACAACTGCCAGCAAATACAATAGATACAAATGAAACTATGCAAAATGAACGCAAAAGTATTGCTAGAATCAACAACTGTAAGAACATATCCATTATGGATATCCAGTCAGCTCTTAGCTGACTGGACAATATTCATAATTCTCACCTTTACCTGATTTGCAGGATTGTAGTGAAGGAGAGCATTGGAAAACACTACACCATTCAGAACTCTTTGGAGGAATAGTGAGATGTTGTTGTTTGTTACGAGCCTTCAAGTTGACCCTGAGTTATGGCAACTGGGGACGCCCAGATGTTTTACCATCCCATGGGAGGCTTCTCTCATGTCCCCGTATGGGGAGCTGGAGCTGACAGATGGGAGCTCACTCTCTCACTGGATTCAAACCACTGACCTCTTGGTCAGCAGTTCTGCCAGCACAAGGGTTTAACCCATTGCACCACCGAGGGCTCCTGACACACACACACACACACACACACACACACACACACACACACAAACATGATGCAGTTTCTCAAGTTGCTCCTGACGTGAAAAAAAAAAGATAGTTATTTGATGAGATTGACATGTAAAATAAATCCATCAATAGAATTGATTTAATATAATCAAAGGAAATTTCACTGAAACGTGTTCCTGCATTTTGCCAGATTGCTGTAGCACAATTGTGAGCTCACACATAATCAGGCTACAGCTTTGAGACTCTTTCCATTAGTATAGGAGGCCCTTGATATCTGCTGAGGTTTGGTTCCGGTTTCCCTGCTGGATACCCTCTCGCCAGCATTCAAACAGCTGCATTTTGCCTTCTTCAAAGGTAGCCTCATGTAAAACCTCTCAATGCCATGCATTTTGTTGCATGATGTTGGAGAATGCTGGCTGCAATGTCTTACGAGTTGTTGGTCCAAAAAAGTGTCCTTTCTGAACTCTGGGGAACCGGGCTTCATTACTTAATGATTACCTTTTTAATTGGATCCAGGTTATTTGAAAAAATGCTTACAACCATACAATCTTGGAACTTGAAGTTGGAAAGGGCCATAAGGGCCACTCCCTTTGAAAATCCGTATTTTCTCATGTGAAGCAACATGAGCATTAAGATTTGCAGGGAAGGATGTCAAGATTAAAGATAAATGTTCTGGGGGGGTCAGTGAACTGAAATGAACTGGAATGCACCACTTCACAACAAATGACCACCAGATCTAATACTGTGGATGAGAGGAACACTGAAGAAATGGAGTAGCCTTCATAATTAATAATAAAGTCACTAAAACGGTGCTTGGATACAATCCAAAAAATGATAGAATTGTCTCAATTCGAATTCAAGGCAAGCCATTTAACATCACAGTGATCTAAATATATGCCCTAACCACAGCAGCTGATGAAGCAGAAGTAGATCAGTCCTATGAGGGTCTGCAGCACCTACTGGATAATACACTATCATGATAATATACTGACAAGACTATAATATTTGGAAACTATTTTTAAAAGGTGTCTACCTGAACCTGTCATTTTCTAAACCTGTAATTCTTCGTTAGGTTTAGATTAATTGCATCTCACCTGTGTCTCACTTACAAGGCATCCAAAAATCTGATGTTTTATTTAGAGCTTTTTAAATGATATATGTTATTTTCTGTTTGCTGGTGTTTTTTATGGCACTGTTGTATTACTGCAATATGCCTACTATTTTTGTTAACATCTTTAAATGCTAATGTTGATATCTTTCGAACATGCACAAACATACATATATGTAGAGATGATTTATGTTATCTTGGGTATGCATAGTCATATAAATTGAAGCAAACAAATTATAAAATGATCCCTTTACAAATCAAGGCAAAAACAAGGATTGGAAAAAGATAAAACATGTATTTAAAATAATAATAAAAATCTGTAAGCATTTATTTTGGCTTTTTGGTTCTATCCATTCGGAATCAGCCCGATTAGGGATTCACTTTTATTGCTTTTTGTCGTTATTATTTAACAGCTGCACATTAATAATAACTCCATTTATTGAAGGATTTGAGTTGGGATTGCTATAATAAAATATACGGATTTATACTGGTCACTAAAAGAACTCTTTGCAAAAGTAGAATTTTCCCCAAGTGATTATGAGTCCAGAACATATTGTTTTTGCTCCGAGCGGCCGCAAAGCCCCATCACAGCTGAGTATGGTGACAGATGTCTTGTGTTAATGTTGAATGATTAAATGTCATCTCTGTAGCCACTCCCTATCTATGTGGCACCGCAGCGCATCGTCTGCACAATCTGTCTTCAATCTGTTCTTTTTGCTGAAAGCCTCAAGTGTCACCAATTGTCAAGGAACTGACACTGCTGCATGGCCCCTGCTTGTTGCTTCTTGCAGGTGAATTCCCTCCACAAAACTGTTGCAGTTTGAGAAATGCATGCCAATCTATCAACACTGAAAGTTTGCTCTCACAAACTTTTGAAAGAATGTGCAGAGGAAGAAAGTCTGTGCATATTGAGTTCTTGGGCTTTGCAATTCCCTATTTTTCCAGTGGGAACCCACCCTGCTTCTTCAATATCATAAGGGTATCACAAACAGACAGATTACATCCACAAATACCTTGGTAGGCCAGTTTAAGAAGTTACTTTTTGGAACAGCACCTCCTAGAATATCCAAGGCCATGCCAGCTTGAGGATTCTGGAAGTTATCATCCCCAAAAGTAACTTTCCCAAATTCAGGCCCTACTGCGGATTGGTGCACGTGACACTTGCTCTACTAGTTTGCTTGCTATTAAGGGGAGCCGAATGAGACACAGATCTGGCATAAGGTGAACCTGGAAGGAATAGATTTGGAGAACATCCCAGTCATTTCAGGAAGAACTGATCAACATCCCTTTCCAAAAGATTGTGCCACATGGTGAAAGCGAGGAAAGAAGTTGGCATTACTGGCATTTTCCACTTTAGCCAATGAATACACTTGCTATCATGAGTTGCAATTCATACTAAGAATTGAGGATCTGCCTTTTACACAAACTCTTTACACACTTGCTGTGGGTAACCTGTCAAAACAATCTTTTGGATAATCAGGGGAAACATTTCCAATACGAGACAATTTAAGTCCAATCTTAGAAGGTTTTTTACTGTTTCCATTTTTTTCAGTGGGTTTCATGAACTGCATTGTGATTTCTGCTCTTTGTCCCTGTCTGACACCAACAGCTTGGTTTTTACGTATTCCAGAGGAAAGGCAGCTTCAAATAATCAGATTGCTTCTATTTCCTAGCCCCAGATAATGGCTTCTTCTTCTAGCTTTCTAATCAAGTAAACCAATCAGTTAGTGAAGAGATTTGCAAAACTAACAGTGTCTCACAATCAAGTCAAATACTGTTTTTTCACTTCATGCGTGGGCTGTCTCCATCCTTTCCACGCAGTGCATGAAAAGAGACAGAGATAAGGGCACTCCATTTCAAAAGGATCATACCAAATGTGTCCTTTGGCCTCTAATCACCATTTATATCCAGATCCATAGAAGTTCATAAAGCACATTTCAATCCAAACCTTTACCCAGTGGTTCTCAACCTGTGGGTCCCCAGGTGTTTTGGCCTACAACTCCCAGAAATCCCAGCCAGTTTACCAGCTGTTAGGATTTCTGGAGTTGAAGGCCAAAATATCTGAGGATCCACAGGTTGAGACCCAGTGCTTTACACCAAAGGCCAGTCAGTATGATATTATTAACTGAAGAGAAGAGGTGTGAGTAACATCAATATCAAAGAATTACCACACATACTTATATATGAGTTGACCTCATGTATAAATCAAGGGTGATTCTGAGGGTCAAAATTATGGATTTGACCCAAGAATAAGTCAAGGGTCACCCCATAGAGAGAAGAAAGTGTCAGCACTGTCACAAGTGGCAATTTTCTCACCCAAGCATTCCAAACGGCCAGAAGCAGCACCACAGCAGAAACAATAGAAAGGATGAGTGCTTCTTTTAGGTCCTCCTGGAATGGACTAAGCTCTCAGTTTTCTCCCCTCTACACAGAGAAGGGGATGGTTCCTTTTTTGGATAAAAGTTAAGGTACAGGACTTACGCTGAATGTGGATAAAGATCTCATCCCATGAGTGTGGCAGGGGACAGGGAGAGTGGGAGAAAGCAGAGGGTACTGTTTGTTCCCTCCCATCTTCCCCCTCTTTTGGGATGGCAAATCATAAGATCTCATCCCATGAGTGTGGCAGGGGACAGGGAGAGTGGGAGAAAGCAGAGGGTACTGTTTGTTCCCTCCCATCTTCCCCCTCTTTTGGGATGGCAAACTATCCCACATCCCTTCTACGACAAGGTCTGTCTCTCCCCCACTTTGTGACGCTTTCTCCCATTTGAAGTTGGTGTTACCTGACTCCTGAAAACAGCTTTAGGGCTCTGTTTCCATGCACTATGGAAAAGAAGCCCTACAGAGTCCCACTAGAAGTTCCCTTACTGGCTTCTGTGGGACTTCTGTGTGGCCCCAATTCCAAAGTGCATGGAAACAGAAACCTAAAACTGTGGGATGAAGTCCTAAGTCAACTAAAATGTCTATACTTATACATGAGTGTATACAGTAAATGATATAATTTCACTTCTTTTCTTTTCTTTTCTTTCTTTCTTTTTTTTTTTTTTGCTATTGATTTATCAATGAGAGCCAATGTGGTGTAGTAGTTTGAGACCAGGGTTCAAATCCCCACTCTACCATGCAAGCATGCAAATCACATTATCTCAGTCTCAGAGGAAAGCAATGACAAACAAATCTTGTCAAGAAAAACTCCATTGCAATGTTCACAATGAATTGGAAACAACTTAGTGTTATCTTGGGACAGGCACTGGCAGTCCTTCAGATTCTGAAATCGCCAAGCCCATTAGTGCTTGAATATCATCACCACTATCGTGCCCCATGAAGACCCTCACTGTTTACCTCTAGTTAAGCCCTTTTTAGTTAGTGGGATTAATACTTTATGTAGAGTTTCTGGGGGTCAGTCTAGACAGCTCTTTGTATTTGAATCCTCTGTTGCTCTGTCCCTTTAACAGTCCCCTCAGGGGCGGAACCTCGGGTAAGGCACTTTTGGTTCTTGCAAGAGTCAGCCTTTTTTGTGACTGGAAGGTGAAGATAGAGGAAAGCTGGAAGGTCTACAAAACAGTATGTTCAGTTGGAGCAGTATTCAAGTCCAGTCAAAGCTGTATTCAGGTTTAGTCAGAACTATATACAAGTCCAGTCAGAGTTACATTTTGAGACCAACTTAGAGACAGTTGAACACCATAGAAGAAAGAGACAATAAGAAGAAATAAATATCCAAGAGCCTCAGATCGGCCAGACTGTGTCTATTTCTCAAAGATTTTACCTCTCCTCATAAAGACTTTGTAGTGAGGCTCAGGAGGAGAGAAAGTCTAACATTCTTTTTTATTGGTTAATGTTTTTTTATTGATAAGATTGATAAGATTAAAAACTTAAGAGGAAAGGCTTTTACATCAAAAGTGGGAGCACATATTCGTTTTGAATAGGAAAGTGGGAAAAAGAGAGACAGGTTCAAAGAAGAGAAGAAAAAAAACAAGCATCAACAAAGACGAGCCCCTCCCCCTAAGGAAGAAAAAATAAGAAAATATAAAAACCTCAAAAAAAAAAAATGTAAATTGTTGACTTCCATCTAGTCTTTGGTGGTCTTTAAAACCTTCTTTCTTCAAGTTACCTATGTTCAAGAGTTATCTGCTTCCCCTCTGTTTACCCCTTGTTTATGATTTACTATTTTTAGGTAATATTTTCTATTTTCCATTGTTTAAAGTAGTCCTTTACTGCGTCCCAGTTTGTTTGTTTCTTTGGTGTCCCTTGATTTGAAGATAGCCAGTAAGTTAATTTATCCATATTCATTATCTCCAGAACCTTATTCTGCCATTCATTCTAACATTCTTCTCAGTTAATAAATTCTTGTTTGATTCAATTATATATTGTCTCCAGTCTGTTTCCTGCACAGCCAGTTCACCTTCCAAGTAGTTAAGATAGTGTGGGGGCAAAACAACCATCTTGAATTGTTTTTCTTATTCTTTTCTTTCCTTTCCCCAAAGGAAAGCCTCCCATCAGTGAGGAGTATATTGATATTACTTTTCTGACCTTACCTGAAAAATAGGACATGGGCTGGACAGAAATTTCAGATCACAGCTTCTTGTAGAAGTTGTCAGAACCGAGAACTACTGCAGTAACTTTGAGGCTTGAATAGACATGAAGCCTCATTTAGAGTCTATAGTACGAACCCGATTCATTTGCTTCTTTATTTTTCCTTAAGCATTGCCTTGTAATGTGTCAGATCACTAAGCATCTAAATCAGTCCTGTCTACACCAAGGATAAGTACTTGTGACTCTTCAGATGTTTTGGCCCTTAACCCTGCCAGGACATCTAATGCTAAGGGATCATGATTGGTCCAGATACTGAAAGTACCACAACTTCACACTCCAATCTGTAGCAACATTGGGGAATGAATGATCATGTGTGGTCATTTCTGTATTTCTCTTAACTTTTTCCCAGACTTCTACAAAGATCTCAACCACCATCACTAGTGGCAACAATATTTGCTGTGCCTTGAAACAAAGTGTGGGAAGACTACAAATTTTGTTGGGAGCCTATTAATGCTTCTTGAAGTTAGCCGAAAGAGCTGATTTGCTTCCAAACAAAGTGTATGTGCTTTGATTTATATAAAGAGGTGTTCTTTATTAAGAGGTGTTGTACTTTAATAAGATTATTATTATTATTA
The DNA here is from genome assembly GCF_025583915.1 of Anolis sagrei ordinatus. Lineage (NCBI taxonomy): Eukaryota > Metazoa > Chordata > Lepidosauria > Squamata > Anolidae > Anolis > Anolis sagrei. The sequence goes on along the minus strand of NW_026844366.1, from coordinate 333,347,687 downwards.
TTATTAATGACAAGTGATATTTTGTTTTTTGTTGCAACTGTTCTGAAAAGTTCTTGCATAGCAATGGTGGAGAGGATGCAATTCCCGATTGGTTGGGTTCACCAGGCCTTTGGAAGGGGCTAACCCTTGGTCTATACCAATTGAAAGCAACTCTCTAAAATCTCCAGCCTTTTCCTGGAAATGCCCAGAACTAAACATGGATCTTCGGCAACACATGGGATTTCTGTCACTTGGTGAATGCACTCACTGCTCTAGAAAAACAGGCCAGTTCTCAAAAGGTTGTGTTGGTTCAAGCGTCACTAAAAGCAAATGGATATGTGCTGTCTGAGAGTAAGATTTCTTGCAACACCACCTCCTCTCCCTTGTACAGAACATCTGTATAATCTGGAAGTATATTGTCTTCCCAAAACTATTATCTGTTTGGCATCTGTTGCAATGACCTACTGCAGTGACAAGTCACACGCATGTACCCCCCCACACACACACACGGAGCCATATGTGAAGGACAGATGAGAGTTTGTTTAGGGTTTTTTTTAATGAAAAAGGACCGATGTGGGGAGGGAAGCTGGTGAAGATGCGATCAGTTCACATGCTTTTACACATGCCACTTCAATTCCTGAAAAGAAGAAAACAAGAAACCTATTAAGAGGGCACTTAACTATGTCGGAAAGCAGAACAGATTGGCCCAAGGGCTCTTCTGCCCCCTCAATGTTAAGTCTTGTTTGATTTACAACATTTAGTATCCCTGTCATGGCACTCAGCGTTACTATGGCTGGACTGCTGTACAATTCCTTTTCATTATTTGAATGGTATTCTTGCTTGAAATGACAACAGTAATATTTTTTGAAAGGACATTACCTTTTGGCAGAGTGGTGAGTTGCCCCTGGAGAGTAGATAAGGGGTGATGTGGACAGAGCAATTTGTCAGTAGTGGCTCTTTGTTTCATATGGAAGACAAAGCTGTGTTCTCCATGTAGTCTGCTCTGTGTCCCCTAAGATAAATTGAAGATCTTAGTTGGTGTAAAGGTTGTTGTTGATGTGTGCCTTCAAATCATTTCTGACCTTCAGCAATTCTAAGATGCTCCTATCAGTGTTGAATTGCTGAAGTGTTCTCTCAGGTTTAAAAATAGTAGGTTCTTCATTCGTGGTTTTTCCATTTTTTTGCTGGGGTCTTTCACCCCTAAACTCCACAAAAGTGGAGGACCTACTGTAATTGAATCTTGTGCACCAGCTGCAACCGTACGTCAAGAAGCCTGACTTGGCCACAGTGGTCCATGCCTTAGTTACATCCACACTGGATTACTGCAATGCACTCTATGTGGGCCGGTTATAGTTCAGCCTGTGATGTCAATGGCAATGAAGGGTTTTCTGGGCCTGTGTCCAATGTTAATGGGGATGTCAAGCCCAGGCCTTGCTGAAAGGTATCTCATGAATGAAGTGCTTCTCCTACAGATTCCTGGGGGTCAAATTCCTGGGGGAGGCCCAGAGTCTTTCTCTGAGAAACTGTCTTTGGAGGATGATTTGTCAGGTGCAGAATTTAATGAGGGTTAAGACAGAAACAAGACTTTTGTAAAATGAGTCAGAGTTCTCAGGATCGACGAAGGTCAATCCATCTGTTGGAAAAGAAAGTTAAGAAATCCTTATCTGGTTGTAAGGGCAAGCGGAATGCTTTCCTTTCAGTTCTTGGGCCAGGAAAAGCTTTATATTGATACAAAGGAAAGGTTTTAGCTCAGTCTCATCAATATTGAAACTTCATGACAGTCTTGTTTCCAAGTGGATTTCTAGTTTCATGTCCCAAGTTTTGCCATATTCTTGCATCATATATTGGATTCCCGTGCTGTCTTGTTCTCTGGATTTTGCATCCTTGGATCTTGTGCTTTTACCTTTATATCTCAAAGTTCATGGACTATCTTATATCTTTGGACTATATTGTTTTGGACTATACTGTTTTTACAATTTTTACTGCTTTGCTTACATATATCCTTCAATAAATTGCTTGCTGATTTTACTATACTGATGTGGTGTTTAAGGACTGAAGTGTTTCTTTTCTGGGATACAACAGTGGCTACTTTTGAAAACGGCCTGGAAACTGCAACTAGTGCAAAGGTCGGCAGCCAGATTGCTGCCTGGATCTAATTATAGGAAATGGACAATACCCCTATTAAAACAGCTCCACTGATTGCCAATAAGTTTCCAGTCCCAATTCAAAGTGCAGGTTATTACCTAAAAAGCCCTAAAAAATTTAGGCACTACCCACTTTCATGAGCACATTTTCCCTATGAACCAGGTTGGTGGGGATGAGAGAGAGGGCCTTCTCAGTGGTGGCTTCCCAGCTCTGGAACCTCTTTCCCAGGGAGATTAGGCTAGCACCAACTCTGTCCATCTACCACAGGGACCTCAAAACCTGGATGCTCTACTATGCGTTTGATAATGGTTAGGGCCCTGTCCATGAATGCCCAGCCCAAATTCACCATTAGAGTGAACTCAGCGCTTTACCCCAACCCTGGCTCTATAATCTGCTTTTTGCACAAACCCATGTCCAGCCCTCTCAAATTTCTAGTCTTGCCCATCTTATTCCTGGTTCTAATACCAACATGTCTGGAGCACTGCTGGAGTCCCCTCAAGTCAAAATTAAATTTTGTGAAATTTTTGGGGGAAATGCCATGGAGGAGCCCAGAAAGGCCTGAAAACATATCTCCATGCCCCAGAGGACATTTGCAAGCAAATCATTTTTTATTTTGATT
>NW_026844366.1:333247447-333343680 GCF_025583915.1 Anolis sagrei ordinatus | reverse complement strand
AGACAAAGAAGAGGGAGAGAGAACTCCCCATGTGTTTAAACTGTCCTATGGGGGAAAGCAAGCAGAGAGAGATCAAGTTTGTTTAAACTATCTTTGAGGGGAGCTCTGGTTTTGTTTTGCTTTATTTAACACTACCCTTACAAATATACTTTTTTTCATTGTTATCTCATCCAGAGTTTTATCATTTTATGTCGTACATTTGGCCCCACCCACTGTGTTTGATTTTTCACTTTGTTATTTTGCACTGTTTTATTTTACTTGTATGTTTTACTTATTTTATTGTGATGTTATTTTTGCCATTCTGTATTTTTTTGCTGTAATGTATCAATGGGCTTGGCCTCATGTAAGTCATTCCGAGTCCCCTCTGGGGAGATGATGGTGGGGTATAAATAAAGATTATTATTATTATTATTATTATTATTATTATTATTACCTTCAATTATTGTGTGAAGAAAGGGGAAACAGTCTATTAAAATGGAGGTGCGACTATTACGTGATGGCAACTATTATACAATGAAATACAGTATTTTCCTTTTGAAAAGGAAAAGAGTCCACGTTCACAAACCCAGCCACTCAGCTTCAGCTCTAGGTGGAGTTTATCCATCTAATAGGTCATGTTAAAAGTGGGCAATCCATTCTCTTTCACTTTCTCTACACCTACACTTACAAGTTAATAATGCGTTCCCATTAATTATTGATTTTCCTGATAATACTTGTTAAAGTAGAATTAACGCTATTGTTCGTGAACAAACACTCTGCCTAAAGACAGTGTTTAGTGGGCTTGTAATCAGCTTTACCCACTTTTCTTCTAATCTGATTGAAACAGATTTCCTACCCAAATCTTTTTTATTATTTTGTTGATATTAAAAGGTCACATATTCACGATCCTTCAACTTTAATTTGAGTTGCTGGGAGTGAGTTGCCATTATGGGCAGATGAACGGAAAATTCCAAATAGCTCACGTTTTAATTAAAACGGAACAAGGAGACAGTAAATGAGTTTAATAAAAAGTAAAAGACAAAGAAGGCATGGTCCACGTCTGATGGAATTCATGGGTTCGCATTTGGTATCGACCACTGGATGCATTTTCACCAGTTTCCCAAGCTGAATGCTATGTAGCTGTTCATCATAATGCTTTGTGACCCTCCGCATTTACTCCATCATAATTATCCTTTAATACTCTTATAAATGAACTTTTAGCTTATCTTTCATTAATTCTCAGAACAAGCAAAGCACTAAAATGTAACAAACAAAGCCATCTAAATAAAGTGTTTAACCCTTTGGAGAAAGGACTTACTGCTCAAAAGAGCGAGGTATATTTCGAAAAAGGACAATAGCCCACTTTTAAAAGGGTTTGACTCCACTTACAAATGACAACAGGGTTTCAAGTTGTCCCGGCTACAGATGCCCTTCATAGCAGAAAACAATCTAAGGGTGAAAGCAAACATTACATTTTTAAAGGCAGAGGAAACCTTGCTTTAAATACTTACAACATTCAGTCCATCACCTCTCAACAAAGGAGTCCCCCAGGCAGTAAGAAGCCACAACTTGAAACTGCTAGGCCATCAAATGTTGATGAAAGTGGCCAACTGAAACATTTACACCACTTCTGGCCCATCCCCTGTTTGAATATCAGCCAGCATGTCAACAACTTAAATCAATAAATTGTTTTCTAAAATCTACAGAGACACTCGCAGGAACACCTCAGCAAGTGAGAGTCCAAAAGTGGCAGGCTAAAACCCAGAACCTCAATCCATAGCTGATACCAAATGAGAGACTCCCCCCTGAGCACACAGAAAACTGGGTGATTTGGAAGGCACTGAACAGACTGTGCCCTGGCACCACAAGATGCAGAGCTAATCTTAAGAAATGGGGCTACAAAGTGGAGTCCATGACATCCGAGTGCGAAGAAGAGCAAACCACAGACCACCTATTACAATGCAACCTGAGCCCTACCACACGCACAATGGAGGACCTTCTTATAGCAACACCAGAGGCACTCCAAGTGGCCAGCTTCTGGTCAAAGGACATTTAATAGAATGCCAAGTTTGTAAACTTTGTTGTTTTTTTTAATACAATACAACTGTTTGGTTTGCTCCTGATATGATAAATACCTACCTCCAACAGTCTCCCACCCTGGACATTCCACAGATATATACACCCCATTTTCCTAGTTTCAACAGACCTTACAACCTCTGAGGATGCCTGCCATAGATGCAGGCAAAACATCAGGAGAGAATGCTTCTGGAACATGGCCATACAGCCCGAAAAACTTACAACAACCCACATTCAGTCCATACTTTTCCTGTTCAGAGCTGCAGGGAAGGGGTGTTTGCACTGTAATTGTTTAAAATGTTCAATTTTTTAAATTGACAAAAAGATTAATCAATAGAATACCTTGAAAAATAATTTTAAAAACTGATGTTGGAAACTATGATTGATTGGCTTGCACATGTCTTTGCTATCTTAATAATGAATCCCAAGAGGAACCTTGGCTTTGCCTGCAACTACCATTAACTCCAATTCCACCCATTGTGAGATGACAGAGGACACAAACAACAAGTGGAACCAACCTGGACTCAAGACTATTATTTGAGAACACAGAAATGCTGGACCACTCTCACAACCACCATGCCAGACTACACAGAGAAGCCACTGAAATCCACAAGCATGTGCACAATTTCAACAGAAAGGAGGAAACCATGAAAATGAACAAAATCTGGCTACCAGATTTTTAAAAAATCTATAATCAGAACAGTAAATAAAGAGCAACTTTTGAGTGTTGCTCTTTATTTACTGTTCTGATAATAGAATTAATCAAGGCCAGCTAACAACTCCCAACAAAGGATTCCCCCAGGCAGGAAGCAGCCACGCTTTGAAGTTGCAAGGCCATTCAATGCTAATCAATGTGGCCAATTGCAGCTTTCAAACTTGCCTCAAGCATACAAGAATTTTTTCTCCCACCCTGGACATTCCACAGATATATAAACCTCACTTATTTAGTTTCCAAAAGACCTCACAACTTCTTAGGATGCCTGCCACAGATGTGGGCAAAATGTCAGGAGATAATGCTTTTGGAACATGGCCATATAACCTAGAAAACTCACAGTAAGTGGAAGGACTTAAAAACATTTCTTTCACACTGTACAGTTAGAATATTTAGATACCAATTTAGCTGCCATGGTTCCACCCTATAGAATACTGGGATCTGTAGTCATTCCACAGATATATAAACCTCACTGGTCTAGTTTCCAACAGACCTAGTTTCCAACAGTCAGAGCACAGTCCAGGGTAACTCCCAGGTATTTTGGTGTGCTGCAATGCTCCAGTGGGATTCCTTCCCAGGTAATCCTCAGAGCTCGGGATGCTTGTTTGTTCTTAAGGTGAAAAGCACACATCTATGTTTTAAATGGATTAGGAATCAGCTGGTTTTCCTGTAATAGGCTTCAGAGAACTTTAGGTACTGTACCTTTAGGTATTGTAGGGTACTGAATACCATACATTGTACATAGCAAGGATCTAGCTGTACTCAGATTCCATTCCTGAAGAAAGCTCCAAAGAAAAGAAGCAGAACTTGGACTATAGCCCAAAGAGCCCAATGCCACTTACTCACATAATAACCTATCCAAAAAGGTTGCAGTATCAATAATCACCCCATGATGGAACCATACACTAGTTCTGAAAGCTTCATTGTCTACCCCAGGATCCAAGGGTAAGAGGCACCAGTGGTGGAGATAAGCACAGTATATCCACAATTCACTTGGCAGCTCAAAGCCTCTCCAACCTTATGTCAATGCAAACAACAATTCTATGACTTGGAAATTTGTGGTACATCAACATTTGTCTGCCAATTGCTAGAATAAAATTTCCAGGAAGGACAGCTCCTTTACACAACTTCAATTTCTGCTATTTATTTATTTATTTATTTATCGTGTCATCAGCAACCATTGTATTACAATTCTAACAGAGCAAAACAAACACAGAGATTAAAAAGAAAAAGAAAAAAAAAAGAAAGAAAAAAAAACCACACAGATTTTGTAAATTTGGTATTTGGTTAAATGTCCTTTGACCAGTATCTGGCCACTTGGAGTGCCTCTGGGGTTGCCGCAAGAAGGTCCTCCATTGTGCATGTGGCAGGGCTCAGGGTGCATTGCAGCAGGTGGTCAGTGGTTTGTTCTTCTCCGCACTCGCATGCCGAGGATTCCACCCTGTAGCCCCATTTCTTAAGATTGGCTCTGCATCTCGTGGTGCCAGAGCGCAATCTGTTGAGCGCCTTCCAAGTCGCCCAGTCTTTCTGCTGAATTCTAGTTGCTCCAAAGCTGAGTCTGATCTCATATCTCTGTTTCTGTTGGACAGCTCCCTAGTTCGTCCAGGTCTTCTTATTTATGGCCTGGTTCATTCATACTAAGATCCAATTAGAGCTTTTTAAATATCACTTTAACCAATATGGATTTGAGCACAAAGAAGGCTAGGAGACATGGACTGCATTCTGGCACCACGAGATGCAGAGTCAACCTTAAGAAATTGGGCTGCAAAGTGGAGTCCATGACATGTGAGTGTGAAGAAGAGCAAACCACAGACCATCAATTACAATGCAGCCTGAGCCCTGCCACATGCACAATGGAGGACTACCAGAGGCACTCCAAATGGCCAGCTACTGGTCAAAAGACATTTAGTATAATGCCAAGTGTAACTTTGTTTGTGTTTTTAAATACATTAAAACTGTAGCCTCAATTAGCTTTCAACACAATAAATAAATAAATAAATAAATAAATAAATAAATAAATAAATAAATACCCTACAGATGAAAATTTTCCATTATTTCAATTTTAGAGAACTCAAAATTTGCTGAAAGATAATGGGAAATCTCTTCCCCTGTCTCCTGTAAATACTATCTCTGCATTCACCTCTATTTTAATTGACAAAAAGCAGAATACCAATCCACTCAAACTGTGAGACTGAAATGGTTGTGGGTGCTTTGGCTATGAGGTTATTTGACGGTGTAGTATTCATAAACTTTTTAAATAGTTTCCTTGCACTTTCCTCATCCAATTCTTCAGTATGTTGCTGGAAATCAATTGGTTTTTCACTGAGGTTTTTGTGATATTCAGTGAAAAGGTATTGCATTCATAATAGGAAAATACCTAATTCTCTGGGAGAGGAGTTTATGCCCATAAGTGCATTGACATTAACCTGGGAGGGCTAGATTATATCTAGTAATGCTCTGCAGAGCTCTAAAGAAGATTAGGTCAAGAGTATTGCTAGGGCAGGTGTACTCCTCCTGATTTCCAGTAGTAATAGAAATAATATTAGTAATAAATAATGTACTCATAAAGAATCATAAAAGATTAGCAGCTCTGCCCTGAGCCCCAAGCCAACTTGACAAATTGGTAGCTTTTCCAATATTAAAATGTTCAAAGACGACAAATTACACAAACTCTTTATCTGTTCCCCTCATGTCCCTGACCTACCTTATTTGCTCTGTAATATGATTTGCTTTCATCAAATCCTGTTATATGATTTCCCATGATTCTGATAGCAAGGTGATGATTTGCAAAGAGCCACAGGACCAAATCGTCCATTTACGGTAATACTATTGGATGCAATAGAGCTGTGCCGATTTACACCAGGAGAATTTCTTTACACCAGGAGAATATCCGATCCCTTCTTATGCTTTGCTTGGGGGGGAAAGAGATAAATAAACACTGTTGTTATTTAGCTTTAAGGGTATTACAATTTTATTTACCCTAAAAGCATTTTTCTAAGCAATTCTGAATAACCCAATCCTCTATTTAAGCTTAACGGCATACCTATTTCTTTCCTGATTACCCATCAGGACAGTGCTCTACAGACTGAAAAAAATGTATTTTTTTCTGACAACAGTAATTCCACTTTCCAGAGAATTTGCCATGATAATACATTTCCTTTTTCTAAATGCAAAAAGTGTTAATGCAAGAGAATAAGGCAACAAAGCTGGTTTCAAGCTGACAGCTTTGGGAAAAGAGAACTAGATGGCAAAAGAGTGCAACACAGTCATCCAGCAGGAAAAGTAACCTTTTTGTGGCCAGTTGATTCCATTGACTTAATTTCACTAACATGACAGTTGCAACTCTTATCAATACATTTGATAATCCAAACTGAAGAATATTAATTTTGTGAGGAAACATTCATCCTACAAATTAGTTTCAGCTCATACATTATAAATAGCAAACACAAGTGATTATTTGGACTCAGCATGAGTCATTTTTCCGAATGAAGCAGAGAGTGTTTGAGGACTGGGACATCCACAGGGAGGCCAAGGTGCTTGTTTATAAAGCCATTGTCCTCCCAACCCTGCTATATGCCTGCAAAACGTGGACTATCTACAGACGCCAGAGGCAATTCCTTGAATGAGTTCATCAGTGTTGCCTCCAAAAAATCCTGCAAATCTCTTGGGGAGACAGGCGGACAAATGTCAGCATGCTGGAAGAAACAAAGACTATCAGCACTGAAGCAATGCTCCTCCACCATCAACTCCGCTGGACTGGCCACATTGTCCAAATGCCCGATCACCATCTCCCAAAGCAGCTACTCTACTCCAAACTGAAGAACAGGAAATGTAATGTTGGCAGACAGGAAAAGCAATTTGAAGATGGGCTTAAAGCCAACCTTAAAAACTGTGGCATAGACTTCGAGAACTGGGAAACCCTGGCCCTTGAACGCTCTAACTGGAGATCAGTTGTGACCAGCAGTGCTGCAGAATTCAAAGAAGCACAAACAAAGAGCAAAAGAGAGAATCATGCCAAGTGGAAGGTGCGTCAAGCCAACTCTGACTGGGACCACCTTCCACCTGGAAGCCAATGTCCTCACTGCAGGAGAAGATGCGGATCAAGAATAGGGCTCCACAGCCACCTATGGACCCACAGCCAAGACACCACAGCTGGAAGACAATCATCTTTGAGCTACAAGAGATCCCCTAAGTAAAGGAAATTTATATTGTAAGCATTATGTTTTCAGGCTTTGAGATCGCAGACAATTTCTGTTTTCAATTTACTTACTTACTTACTTACTTACTTACTTACTTACTTTCTCATTCCTGGGGTGACTCAAGGCGGTTTACAACATGTAACAAAACAGTTTCCCCAATTCTTTCCCAGCTGTTTCCCTTTCCCCCTTTTCCATTCCTGTCTCCCATCAAGTATTTCCAAAACACCCCTGTCTCATTCTAATACTACTTCTAATTGGGTAGTCCTCTAGTCCTCCTTTCTTTTCTTATCCTGTTGTTTTTAATTGCTTTCAAGTCAACTTGAACTTATGGTGACCCCATGTCATCAACAGTCCTGCTCAGGTCTTGCAGACTCCGGACCCTGATCTTCCTTGTTTGAGTCTATCCACCTGGGGTATAGTTGTTCCCTCTTTTCCTACCTAGTTGGAATCACTGCCGTGTAGTGGGAAGCCAGTAGAAGTGAACAAGCAGTGCCAGTCATCAGTAGCTCATCAACTGGCATTGTAGTGAAGGTTAGAGATGACCGTCCTCACTGTTTCCCTCCAAGCGTGAAGTTCTCCCTGTAATACACTACCTAAATGCTAAGGGCATGAATGCTGCTGCAATTCATAGCGAAATCGTTTCAGTTTATGGAGAGCATGTAATGTCAAGACAGCATGTGACAAAATGGGTGTGGAATATATTGTGAGACCATGAAGAAACTTTGCAAAGCCATCCAAACCAAACGTTGTGGCATGATGACAGCAAGACCATGTCTCCTACATGGCAATGTGTATTCACACACTTCTCATGCAACACAAACGTTGTTGACTTCATTTGTTTTGGATGTTTTAAGCCATCCCTCTCACAGCCCCAATCTTGCACCCAGTGACTATCATCTGTTCACTAAATTGAAGGAACACCTGGGTGGAAAACACTTTCCCAACAATGCTGAGGTGAAAATCGAAGTGATGAACTGGCTGAAAAAGGCAGAGGGAAATTTCTATGACACAGGCAGCAAAAACTCATCCCACTGATGACAAAATGTATTGAACTGAATGGTGAACATGTGGAAAACTACTGTAATACCAATGCTACAATCCATGTAAGTTTTATTAAAATATATTTATTCTTTGTATTTTTTAAAAAAATCTTGTAACCTTATTTTCCAGATAACCCTTATATATATCGACACTTCTGAATCTTTTGTAGCTGTCCATCTAAGTCCTAGACTTATTCGAATTTTTTGTCACAGTGTCCATTCTGAATAATGACTGAGCCATTACAAATCTTGAGCTATTTCAGTGTTTTAACTTTACTTTAAAGTTATGGAAATCATCTAGTTATTATGTTTCATTTTCTTATCTATCTTCTATCAGTTTGTCTCTCTATTTATCATCTTTATGTACTTTTTATAGCATGTAAAAAAAATTATAATAGAAATTAATAAAATTTAATGAAAAAGATAATTATCTTTCCCTTGTTTAAACAAACACATTTTGCCAAGTTTGGATGCCACGGGGGAACCGTAAATTGGTGAAACTTCTCAATATTTTTTGTTAATCTCCTCTTCTGATTCACTAAAGAAGAGACAGCTGAGGAGGGAACTCAGAAGCTTAGCTGCAGTCATCATTTTGATTTACATCAGCATTTCTCAACCTAGGGGTCGGGACCCCTGGAGGGAGTCGCAAGGGGGTGTCAGAGGGGTCACCAAAGGCCATCAGAAAACACAGTATTTTCTGTTGGTCATGGGGGATCTTTGTGGGAAGTTTACCTCAATTCTGTCACTGGTGGGGTTCAGAATGCTCTTTGATTGTAGGTGAACGATAAATCCCAGCAACTACAACTCCCAAATGTCAAGTCCATTTTCCCCAAACCCACCAAGTTCAGTCCACATCCATCATTGTTTGAGCCCACTGTGCTCTCTACAACTCCAAAACTGAAGGTCAATGCCCACCAGACTCTTCCAGTATTTTCTGTTGGTCACTGGAGTTCTGTGTGCCATGTTTGGTGGAGTTCTAAATGCTCTTTGATTGTAGGTTAACTATAAATCCCACCAAGTACAACTCCCAAATGACAAAATCAATCCCCCCCCCCCCAGCCCCACCAGTATTCAAATCTGGATGTATTGTGTATTTGTACCAAATTTGGTCCAATTAATGAAAATACATCCTGCATATCAGATATTTACATAACAATTCATAACAGTAGCAAAATTACAGTTGTGAAGTAATAACAAAAATAATGTTGTGATTGGGGGTCACCACAACATGAGGAACTGTATTAAGGGGTTGCTGCATTAGGAAGGTTGAGAACCACTGATTTACATCTAAATAAGAACATGATTCAAACAAGAGGCACTCAATTTTTTCCAGGGTTAAACATTTTATGATAGTTGAATGTAGGTAGATGCTCATCTCTGTGTCATTTGACTGTATCTTTTTTTTTACATTTTGTAGGATTTCATAGGGATCCAAAACTCAGAAAACTCTGCTTGACTGAAGACAATAGCAAGACAAAGGCATTAGCATGTACACCCGGGGCAACAATGGCTTAATTGCACTGCTCAAATCTCTTACAAATTGCCCGACTCCAGACTAAGATTCAACCCGAATGTTTCAAGTGCAGTCCCTGCTATTCCTTTCCTCCGCCCCTCCAAAACAATCTGTCTCTTCTTCCACTTGTTAAGGCAGAAACAATCGCTCTATTTATCCAGCGCTTCTCATCAGATTACCCTACTTATTCATGGGACTTCCTTTAATAAAAAAAACAATGGTAATTGAAAATGAAAGCACAGTTTGGGGGAGAGGAAGGTAACTAATTTGGGCTGGGATCTGCAAACAGGCAATTTGCAAATTAATTGCCCCCAAACAATATGTTCTGCAGACAGGTTGTCCGCACAGAGAGGCTGCATCCTTTGCGTTGTCTGGCGGCTGCCTGGTAATGGGCAGTTGAGATGCCTTTTTAAAAGTGGACAATGTGTTTGCTCATGTGTGCAGCCATTTAGTGGGGAAGCTGCAACGCCCACCCCGGGTGGCAAAGGCTTGTTCTGTTTGCGTCCAGCTGCCACGGCCCGCTCTCAAGAATACAGGGGCCATGTGTACCCAACAAAGCACGCTTGCCTTACTGCCCCTTCTGGCCTGGAAATGCCAATAGCATATGGGCCTTAAGGGAATCCCCGCGTTTAACAAACGATACATTCTCCGCGGCCAAATGAAAATGTTATTGGCCTTTCGATCAACCAAGTTGCCCCAATTAAATTCCCTAGATGACCACAAATGGGATGCTAATTGGCTTGGCTCATAGATTTTCCACGCACCTTCCCAAGAAACAGATTGCGGCATTTTTCAGGCGACTAATCGTTAATTGAAGTAATGAATGGAAAGCTGGAGGGATGGATCATTTAGGTTTGGTAAATTTACATCCAAGCTATTCATGAAGGTATTGTACCAACTAAGTCCTTTTCATGGGAGATGGGTCCGCCATAGATTAGCTGGAGCCAGTCTCCAGACTTGGTTGTATGCTTCTGTCTGCTGGAGAACAGCCCAGAAAACGTTTGATAAAGATATTCTAGAGACAATTGTTTCTGTTGTGGAGGACTTATTCCAAATGTTAGATCTATCTGCACTCTAAAATACTTGTTCCTTTTGATATTTTCAGTAGTGTCTAACTTCCACCTGGTAACTGAATTGACCTGTTTATTCCAGCAAGCAAAAATATTTGTTTATTGTTGTGGATACCAGTATTCAGATATATGTGGGTCCAAAGGCCTTGTGTAGACCAACAAGGCTTCGGCATGCTTATATAATTATCTATTATTAGAATTATTTGATGCAGTTTAAAAACATTCAGCTAAAAATGCTACTATTCAGTGCCAATAAAGAAACACACTTGATCCAGGACTTGATCAGACTTCCAACAATTTGAATGCAACATTCCTGCTTCTTGGCAGGGGGTTGGACTGGATGGCCCATGAGGTCTCTTCCAACTCTTTGATTCTATGATTCTATGATTCTATGACCACACCACCTTGGCTCGGTATTAGAGCAGCATTTCTCAACATGGGAGCTACAGTTAGGAAGCAGCAATGAAAATAATTTTATAGCTGGGAGTCACAACAACATGAGGAACTGTATTAAGGGGTCACAGCATTAGGAAGGTTGAGAACCACTGACCTATATGTCCCAGGCCCAGGCTATCTCACTATATGAACCTGACAAAACCCTAACATCTACAGAGGAAGGCTTTGTATTGCTCTCAGCACCATCACAGGCTTTGCTTGGTGAGGACACAGGAGACAGGCTTCTCAATTATTCCAACTACCCCCTGGAATTCCCTTCTGCAGGAGGCTATGCTGGCCCTTTGCCTTTTGATATGTGATTACTGTGGCGCAGTGGGTTAAACCCTTGTGCCGGCAGGACTGAAGACCAACAGGTTGCAGGTTCGAATCCAGGGAGAGCCCGGATGAGCTCCCTCTGTCAGCTACAGCTCCCAATGCAGAGACATGAGAGAATCCTCCCACAAGGAAGGTAAAACATCAAAACATCCAGGCGTCCCCTGGGCAATGTCCTTGCAGATGGAAAATTCTCTCACAACAGAAGCGACTTGAAATTTCTCCAATTGCTCCTGACATGGAAAGAAACTGTCAAGGGGGAAATTGGGTTCTGTGTTCTTTTTTATGTTTAAACTTTTGTATCTTTTGAAAATAATTTGTACTGTTTATTGTTTTCAAAATTGCATCTTTTTTTAAAATAGTGTTTATTGAATTTTTAAGTGTACATGAATAAAAAAATGAAGAATAAAGACATAAACAAAAATAAATTGATCAGACAAAACACCTATTCTGGTTTCTCTTCAGATAGTATAAATCTTTCGCCTTTTACAAAATTGCATCTGTGACCTGCCTTGATCTCATTTAGGGAGAAAGGAATATATATTAAATAAAAATGGTTTGACAATTAAAATAAGGCTTTTTCACTCATTACACAGAGAGCTCGTTATCTACAAGGCAGAAGATTTTTTTATTGAACAATGGGTATAATGTCCAATGCTCTTTATTCCTTTTTTTGTCTAAAAGGACTACAGAAACGAGGGCCATTCATTAAAGACTTCCCCTGACCCACTTCTATTTATCACAGGATGCTGAAACTGCACATGTGTAATGATATAAATCTCTATAGGTTACATGCCAATTTACAACTCAGAACTGATAACGGTCTTGATTTCACAGGTGCTGAAGTGGTGTGAGGTTTGATAATGGACCCAGTGGAAAACAGAGCAGTCTTCAAGTTCCTTTACTTGAAAGGCCGCACACCAAAGGAGGCGTTCAATGAGATGAACAAGGTTTATGGTGATGATTCCCCATCATATAACGCAGTCAAGAACTGGCAACGTCAATTCAAATGTGGTCGGACTTCGGGTGGAAACAGCTCCAATTCCAGGGAGACCCCACTCTGCTATTGATGAATGCACCATCCAGCAAGTGGAGGTGGCCATTTTGGAAAATCACAGCGTAACCATTTGCCACCTAGCCCAAAATGTCAAGATTAGTGTTGGGTCCATGGAAAAAATAATTAAAGATCATCTTCACATACATAAGGTATCTACTCGCTGGGTCCCCTGGCTGCTCACACCTTTCCGGAAGCAGGAATGAGTCGAATGCTCTCAGGCTCTATTGACGATGTGCCATGGAAACCAGGAGGACTTTTTCCACCAACTGATCACACAGGAGGAAAGCTGGGTCCATCACTATGATCCTGAGACTAAAGTCCAGTCGATGCAATTTTATTTATTTATTTATTTATTTACTTTGCTTCTATACCGCAGTTCTCAGCCCGGAGGCGACTCACCGCGGTTCACAACACACAAAAAACAGCAAAAATTCAATGCACCAATATAAAAACAGTTAACGACCTAATCTAATACACAGTTAATACACAATTACTATAATAACCATTCACTAGTGTCTCATCACTAAAAACACGATCCAGATTCATCATCCATTGTTCCATTCCTATGTCATCACCAATCATTGCACTAATTATTCGAATGCCTGCGCAAATAACCAGGTCTTTACTTTTTTGCGGAATACCATTAGAGATGGTGCTAATCTAATGTCTGTAGGAAGGGCGTTCCACAGCCGGGGAGCCACCACCGAGAAGGCCCTATCTCTCGTCCCCGCCAGCCGTGCTTGTGAAGCTGGCGGGATCGAGAGCAGGGCCTCCCCGGAAGATCTCAAAGTCCTGGTGGGTTCATAGGCCGAGATGCGGTCGGATAGGTAGCTTGGGCCGGAACCGTTTAGGGCTTTAAAGGTCAACGCCAGCACTTTGAATTGAGCCCGGTAGCAAATCGGTAGCCAGTGGAGTTGGCGCAACAGGGGGGTTGTATGCTCCCTGCGTTCCGCTCCTGTTAGAATCATGGCTGCCGAGCGTTGGACTAGTTGAAGCTTCCGAGCCGTCTTCAAAGGCAACCCCACGTAGAGAGCGTTGCAGTAGTCTAGGCGGGATGTAACCAGAGCGTGGACTACCGTGGCCAAGTCAGACTTCCCAAGGTACGGCAATGAAAGCATCATGACTCACCACCTCCAAAGAAGGCACGTGCCCAACTCTTGGCAGGCAAAGTCATGTTCACAGTATTTTGGGACCAGCACGGAGTAGTAATGATGGATTTTCTAGCAAAGGAGACCACGATCACTGGGACATACTGTGCATCACTGCTGCAGAAAATGTGGAAGGCCATCAAAACCAAGAGACGTGGCATGCTCACCAGTTCACAACGCACATGTTGCCCAAATGGAAGCATGCTCCTGTGGCTTTGGAATTCTACTACATCCCCCTTATTCACCCGATCTCACACCATCGGACTTCCAACAATGAAGTTATTTTTGAAAGGCAAGCATTTTTCAGATGGTGAGACTCTGATTTCTGAAGTCACAACATGGCTTTTGGAGCAACCTGTCGACTTCTGCAAGCAAGGTGTTTACAGTTGCTTAAAAAGATGGGAGAAGTGTTTGCCCTTAGCACCTATGGAGAGAAGGACTCATAACTGTGCCAAGTTTCATTGCTCTCAGTCCACAGGAAGTGGGTCAGGTGAAATATTTAATTAACACCCCTCATATACTGTTTTAGAATAAAAACATTGAACTAAAGGAGGCCTGTATGCTCCCTATCATGGCCACAGCCCTATTCAAAGGTGGGGAGGCCTTGAGTACATGAAAAGAGCCCCCATCAAGGAGATCAAGATGTTCTCACTGCCAAAGATGGGGGAAACTAGATCCCGGTTCATCACAACAACTTGCCAAATCCTCAGACCCAATTCACTCTAAATTAAAGCCAATGTTTCTCCCCTGATCAACAGCCTGCTTTGTGGATAAGTCAAATTGCAGCAGCTGTGGCTATTCAGTTCTGTCTTAATGATTAATTGAGAGCTAGAGCTTAATTGAAGAAGCGTGTTAAAAGTTAAAAGAGCCAAAGACCAACTAAGGAGCTGAAGGTTTTGCTGGACAAACAACATAACACTGTGTTCTGCTGCTTAGGGAGCTTTGATCCAGCTTGCTTTTTTAAATAAGGGAATGGCTGCTCAGCCCTAATCCTAGTAACAGTTTATTTACGAATTGCCAGGCTGCTTACATTTACACACAGTAGCAGCATGCTTATTCAGAAGTATAGTCTGATTTCAAGAGATGTAACTCCAAAATAAAAATGATAACATAAGTCATCATTTTTTCTTTTCTCTCTCTCTCTTTTTATTTTATTTTATTTTATTTTTTGCCACCAGCCACCAAATTGTAATGCTGGCAGTTGTTCCGATCAGCCATTTGCAAGATGGAATTGGGCAACTGGTAAGCTCCCCAGAGATTTCCTGTACTGTATCCCTCATCATAACTGTATCAATAATAATACCACTTTATTTATATGCTGCTCTATCTCCCCGAGGGGACTCAGAGCAGATTACAACATACACAGATAGGCAAACATGCAATGCCTTTTAATACAGTAGAATAACAATGATGTCCAACTCTGTCACTCCTTTCCACCTGCTACTAAGGAGGCTGTCCAGGTCCTGAACCGGTGCTTGGCCGCTGTGACGGTCTGGATGAGGGCAAACAAATTGAAATTGAATCCAGACAAGACAGAGGTACTCCTGGTCAGTCGCAAGGCCGAACAGGGCATAGGGTTACAGCCTGTGTTGGATGGGGCCGCACTCCCCCTGAAGACGCAGGTTCGCAGCTGGGGTGTGACCCTGGACTCATCGCTGAGCCTGGAACCCCAGGTCTCGGCGGTGCGGGGAGCATTTGCACAGCTAAAGCTTGTGCGCCAGCTGCGCCCGTAGCTTGGGAAGTCTGACTTGGCCACGGTAGTCCACGCTCTGGTTACATCCCGTTTAGACTACTGCAACGCTCTCTACGTGGGGTTGCCTTTGAAGACAGCTCGGAAGCTCCAACTAGTCCAACGCTCGGCAGCCATGATTTTAACAGGAGCGGAGCGCAGGGAGCATACAACCCCTCTGTTGCGCCAACTCCACTGGCTACCGATCTGCTACCGGGCTGAATTCAAAGTGCTGGCGTTGGCCTTTA
Source organism: Anolis sagrei ordinatus (assembly GCF_025583915.1). Classification (NCBI taxonomy): domain Eukaryota; kingdom Metazoa; phylum Chordata; class Lepidosauria; order Squamata; family Anolidae; genus Anolis; species Anolis sagrei. Next base: position 333,328,141 of record NW_026844366.1, on the reverse strand, counting down.
AAGCCCTAAACGGTTCCGGCCCAAGCTACCTATCTGACCGCATCTCTGCCTATGAACCCACCAGGACTTTGAGATCTTCCGGGGAGACCCTGCTCTCGATCGCGCCTGCTTCTCAAGCTCGGCTGGCGGGGACGAGAGATAGGGCCTTCTCGGTGGTGGCTCCTCGGCTGTGGAACGCCCTTCCTACGGACATTAGACTAGCACCATCTCTAATGGTATTCCGCAAAAAGGTGAAGACCTGGATGTTTGTGCAGGCGTTTGAGTAATTTAGTGCAATTTGGTAATGGAACATAGGAATGGAACAATGGACGACGAACCTGGACTACGCTTGGATGATGAGAAGATTGGGTACGGTTTTTTTTCGTAATAATTGTGCATTGTAATTGCTTATTGGTAATTTATGGATAATGTGTTAAGTCAATTGTTATATGTTGTATGGAACCACTGCTGTTTCTACTGTTTTTACTGTTTGTGAACCGCTGTGAGTCGCCTTCGGGCTTGAGATACAGCGGTATATAAGCAAATAAATAAATAAATAAATAAATGACGTACAAATACATAGAGCAAAGGTAAAGGCTTCCCCTTTCATCTCCAGCTTTCTGGAGGCAATGCTCATCTCTGGCTACGGGAAGGTGCTCTTGTTCCATTTCCAAGACAAGGAGCCTGTTGTTCGTAGACACCTCCTAGTCATGTTTGCCAGCATGGCTGTAGGGACGTCTTTATTACCTATTGATCCACTCACATTTGCATATTTTCTTTTTTTCTTTTTGTAAATAATTTTTATTAGTTATGTATTTACAGTATTTTAAAAGATGTTGGCAGACAGGAAAAGAGATTTAAATATGGGCTTAAAGCCAACCTTAAAAACTGTTGCATAAGCATCAAGAATTGGAGAGCCCTGGCTCTTGAGTGCTCTAACTGGAGGTCAGCTGTGACCAGCAGTGCTGCGGAATTCAAAGCTACGAGGGATCACCTAAGTAATGCTGAATACCCTGACCATAGGAATTGGCTGTTTTTTAAAATGGCGTGTTCATATATACACACACATACATACATACACTGTTTTTAGAGGGCTAAATAGTCTTTTAAACTTTTATTTATTTGTGTTTACACAATTGTGCTATTTTTTATTATTTGATATCTGATTGTTGTCTGTGTTACATCATTTATTTGATTTATCATGTATTTGTTTATTTTGCTGTAAGCCGCCCTGAGTCCTTTCAGAGAGAGGAGAGGGATGTAAATAAAATAATAATAATAATAATAATAATAATAATAATAATAATAATAATTGGAGGGAAGGATATTAGAGACAAAGATGAAGTACTTTGGCCACATAATGAGAAGATAGGTAAGCTTAGAGAAGACAATCATGCTGGGGGAAATGGAAGGAAAAAGGAAGAGGGGCCAACCAAGGGCAAGATGGATGGATGGATGGTATCCTTGAAGTGACTGGCTTGACCCTGAAGGAGCTGGGGGTGGTGATGGCCAACAGGGAGCTCTGGCATGGGCTGGTCCATGAGGTCATGAAGAGTCGGAAGCAACTGAATGAATAAACAGCAATTATTATTATTATAATAAAAATGCAAATAGTCACAAAAATGTCAAATATATACAATAAAAGAAAGAAATTAGTTTTCTATATTTGTTTTCATTTCATGTGGAATGAAATTAAAGTTTAGCTGTGACATTTGAGTCTTGACAGGCCATTGTATGCTGCTTTGAGTCCCACCCAGTGTAGAAATAAATAAACAATAATAATATTAATTATTTTTATTTCATATCAAAAGCATTGCATAAATTAGTATAAAAACTGATAAAAATAGAAGGAGTGCAGGTGGCTAAATATCTTTTGACCAAAAACGGGCAACAGTAATGGCATTGTCTGTAGCCTCCAACAACTCTTCCTCTGTACATGAGGCAGGGCATAGTGGACAAGCATACAGATGTGGAGTTGTCTGTTCTACTCCACAGTCACACAAGGTGTGGGATTCTTCTAGGTAGTGCCATTTTGCCAGGTTGTCTTTTGATCTGCCCACTCCACTTCTGAGTCTGTTCAGGGACTTCCAAGTTGCACATTCCTGGTTTGCCCCTGGAGGAAGACCCTTGTGGGGGGCAATGCAGTTGTGATTTCCTCGTTTAGCTGCCCAGCGGGATACCCTTGCTGTTGCTGGGGGGACACCAAGAGGAGTGGTAGTTCTCATAAAGCTTTTCCTTGATTTGAGTCTACTGGGAGGAGGCTGGTAGCCATGCAGTGGATAGTTTTCACAGTGTTGAGCCTTATTTATCTCACATTTAGCAGCAATTATGTTGTATTAATTTTGGGTTTGGCCTCATGTTAGCCGCCCCAAATCCCCTTTGGTGAGATAGTGACGGGTTATAAATAAAGTTTATTTATATTTATTATAACTTCCTGTTGCACATCAGGGGGGCAACGCCAGGTAGCTTGTAGTGTTTATCAACAGGTGTAGGTTTCATCCTGTGAATATTCTGCATGTTTCATTCAATGCAATATTATATTCGTTTATCAACAGGTGTAGGTTTAAGACATCCTGTGAATATTCTGCATGTTTCATTCAATGCTATATTATATTTATTATTATTATTATTATTATTATTATTATTATTATTATTATTAATGCACTCCTTTATTATTATGGCACCAATATAAATATATGGGAGGCTCACAAAGCACTCAAAGGTGCAAACATGCAAAGTACAGAAAGTGCAAAGACAGTAACACAAAAGCAATAACAACACAAAAAAAAACCCTGGTTAAGATCAGTAAAATGCAACAATAGCTGGAGAAATAAAACAACTGCAGTCACAACACAACCCCCTCCCCTACTTTTTCAAATTTATTGCAGGCTTTTCCTTGAACTTAAAATTGCAACAGTCTCACTCCTAACTGCAAAAGTGAAATTGCAACATCTGTTCTCCCTCCTTCACATGAATTGCTATATTGAATTGTATCCACTAGATGTCAGAATGCTACAAGTAATAACAGGCTGAATCCAAACATGGGCAAACTTTGGCCCTCCAGGTGTTTTGGACTTCAACTCCCACCATTCCTAAGAGCCGGTAGGCTGTTAGGAATGGTGGGAGTTGAAGTCCAAAACACCCGGAGGGCCCAAGTTTGCCACTCTATGTTTACCCGTGACGTTTGAGTCTTGGAAGCCCGGGCAGGCACGCGCCCCCAGATATGGCGCGTGCCCGGCGTGCGCATGCGCAGCTGCTTCCCAGGCTTTCTCCTCTTCCTTTTCCTCCTCCTCCTCCTCCTTCCAGGCTGAAGGGCAGAGATGGAGGAGCGCCTTCCTCCAGACACCGGAGCCGGGAGCTGACAGGAAGGAAGGCAGGCAATGGAGGGCCCGGCTCTCCGTATGAGGAGCCGGCCGGGAAGTCTCTGGGCCTCCCCCTTGCAATACCCCCAAGGGAGGTGAGTGCCGGTGCATCTACACTGTAAGGTTAATGCGGGTTGGCACCACTTTGGTCCCAACCTTAACCCTTTTGCTACGCCTTCTCTCGGCCAAGAGAGATGGTTCCTACCTGTCTCTCCAGATGCAAATCGCAGGAGCTCAGTCATTCAGCTCTTTCAGTGAAAGTGGTATTGAACTGTGTTAATTCTGCAATATAGGATGCACTTGGAAAAAAAAGAAAACTCTTCCACTCTGGAACTCCCTGCCACAAGGTCTGACCATGAAAGAGTGATGATTCCTACTTCACCAGACAACAAATCCCAGGAGATCAGTCATTGAGCCGTTTCAGTGAAAGTGGCATTGAAGTGAGTTAATTCTGTAGTGTAGATCAGGCATGAGCAAACTTTGGCCCTCCAGGTGTTTTGGACTTCAACTCCTACCAGCTCATGGGCCATCCAATCCAGCCCCCTGCCAAGAAGCAGAAATATTTCATTCAAAGCACCCCTGACAGATGGCCATCCAGCCTCTGTTTAAAAGCTTCCAAAGAAGGAGCCTCCACCACACTCTGGGGCAGAGAGTTCCACTGCTGAATGACTCTCACAGTCAGGAAGTCCTTCCTGATCTTCAGATGGGATCTCCTTTCTTGTAGTTAGAAGCTATTGTTCTGCATCCTAGTCTCCAGGGCAGCAGAAAACAAGCGTGCTCCCTCCTCCTTATGACTTTTGCTCACATATTTATACATGGCTATCATGTCTCCTCTCAGCCTTCTCTTCTTCAGGCTAAACATGACCAGCTCTTTAAGCTGCTCCTCACAGGGCTTGTTCTCCAGACCTTTGATCATTTTAGCCGCCCTCCTCTGGACACATTCCAGCTTGTCAACATTTCTCTTCAATGGTGATGCCCAGAATTGGACACAATATCCCAGGTGTGGTCTAACCAAGGTGGAATAGAGGGGTAGCATGACTTCCCTGGATCTAGACACTATGCTCCTATCGATGCAGTCCAAAATCCCATTTGCTTTTTTTGCTGCCGCATCACATTGTTAGCTCATGTTTAACTTGTTGTCCGCGAGGACCCCAAGATCTTTTTCACACGTACTGCTCTTGAGCCACACGCCCCCCATTCTGTATCTTTGCATTTCGTTTTTTTCTGCCTAAGTGGAGTATCTTGCATTTGTCACTGTTGAACTAGTTTTGGCCCATCTCTCTAATCTGTCAAGATCGTTTTGAATTCTGCTCCTGTCTTCTGGAGTATTGGCTCTCACTCCCAATTTGATTACAATGTTCTCTCTAGAAATCGCTAGTTTTTCAATGCAGGTAATGGGCCAACTTGGGGCCTCTTGATGTTTTGGACTTCAACTCACACAATTCCTAACAGGCTGTTAGGAATTGTGGAAGTTGAAGTCCAAAATACCTGGAGGGCTCAAGTGTACCCATGCCTGTTGCCTCTAACCCTATAACTCTGTGATCCCAGTATTCTTTACCATGAGCGTCTTGTATGAGCATTTCTCACCCTTGGCCTAGGACAGGTTATACTAGGTTTTAAAAAAAGACACAGAAGCAATCCCATCTATTCCAACAATTTTACAAAGTCAGGAGGACATAGGTCTTGCTTCTATAGATAGAAATGGTTGGTACTTGGAGACAGAGCAGCAAGATGGATTGTTTATTGAATTCTACCTAAGGCTATGAATCGGGACCATCTGTACTCACCATTTAACACCATTTCACAAACCACAGAGCACTGATGCGCATTAAGGGCTTTCTTCTGTTACCTGGCCACTGCAGTTTGAAACTAGCTTCGAACTGCATTAAATAGCTAGTGTAGATGGGGCCTAGGATGCCCAAATATAGAGGATGTATTTCATTCTGTCTCTTGCTGTCTCTGACAGTGCAACTGCATTGTAGAATTGATGTAATAAACCTTTTAAGTGTTGGGTAGGAGGGGAAGGCTTTTTGAAAAGTACAGTTTCTCTTGCATCAAAAAGAGGGAAATGATAATGAACCTCCTGAATGTTCTTTCCTACACAGCTATGGAAGGTACACCTGTATATCTGTGTACCTTACCTTTTGCTTTGATATACACGGATTGTCTTGCGTGTGTGTGGGTGCAGACAGCTTTCAAAATAGCTAACCTCTAAGTCTACGTGGAAAAAGAAAGAAAGAATAGGAAATAATTTGAAATCACATATTTGTTGGTAAGTTGAATGTAACTGGGAAAGCATGTAGTCTTGTCAGTGTAATTATCCCATACAGTTATCTCTTTGTACACTGAGTTGCTGAGAGTTTGTAAACTCTCTCTCATGTGAAAGCCCATGTAAAGTTAAATTTCTATGCAATTTGATGGGGGGGGGGGGTTGTGTCGTGTCAGGAGCGACTTGAGAAACTGCAAGTCGCTTCTGGTGTGAGAGAATTGGCCATCTGCAAGGATGTTGCCCAGGGGACGCCCAGATGTTTTGATGTTTTATCATCCTTGTGGGAGGCTTCTCTCATGTCCCCGCATGAGGAGCTGGAGCTGATAGAGGGAGCTCATCCGTACTCTCCCCGGATTCGAACCTGCAACCAGTCGGTCTTCAGTCCTGCTTGCACAGGGGTTTAACCCACTGTGCCACTGGGGGCTCCAATTTGATGCTGATGTTGTGTCAATAACATCTATAACAGGCATGGGCAAACACTGGCTCTCCAAGTGTTTTGAACTTCAACTCCCACAATTCCTAACAACCTCCGGCCCTTTCCTTTTCCCCCTCAGCCACTTAAGCTTTATAGTTCACCTACATTCAAAGAGCATTCTGAACTCCACCAATGATAGAATTGGTCCAGACTTATTTATTTATTTATTTATTTAAAACATTTATATTCCACCCTTCTCACCCCGAAGGGGACTCAGGGTGGAGCACAGCATATATACGGCAAACATTCAATGCCAGGACACAAATTCACATACAATACATAAACATTAAAAAAACATTTATCAAAATATTAAAATACTCCATTTAAAACTGTCCTAGTCATCTGTGTAAAATCTAAGTGGCCTGGTCATCTTTCCTATTGCCGCTTTATTGCCCTGTCCCGAAAGCTTGGTCCCACAGCCACATTTTTACCATCCTTCTAAAGGACAAGAGGGAGGGGGCCGACCTGATCTCACCAGGAAGGGTTTCCATAGCTGGGGAGCAATCACAGAGAAGGCCCTGTCTCTTGTCCCCACCAATCGTGCCTGTGACAATGGCGGGACGGAAAGCAGGGCCTCCCCAGAGGATCTTAATCTCTGTGATGGTTCATAGAGGGAGATGAGTTCGGACAGGTAATTTGGGCCAGGGCCGTTTAGGGCTTTATAGGCCAAAGCCAGCATTTTGAATTGTGTCCGGTAGCAAACTGGCAGTCAGTGGAGCTGGCATAACATGGGAGTTGTATGCTCCCTGTTTGCCACCCCAGTTATTACCCTAGCTGCCTCTCGTTGGACTATTTGAATCTTCCGAACAGTCTTCAATGGCAACCCCACATAGAGTGTGTTGCAGTAGTCTATCCTAGATGTAACGAGAGCATGGACCACCGTGGCCACGTCTGACTTCCCAAGGTACAGAACCCCATGCTTTGAAGGGACTCACTGGTGTGAGCGTCCCTCCAGCCTTGCATGCTCTCCCTTGCCTGCACATGCGCACACCTGTTCTCCCCTCCCCACTTGGAGTCTTAGAAACAGCCCTCCCCTTGTCTGAGAGGCTGGCCAATCACAGTGTAGAAGGGCTTTTGGTGGGAGGATTCACAGCCTGTTTCCAAATAGAAAGAGAAGGACAGGAGGAGAGATCTTCAGCCTTCTCTACCAAATATGTTTTCTGATGGTCTTTGGCGACCCCCCTTGATCCTCCCCCCTCTGGAGTCCTGACCTCCAGGTTGAGAAACGCTGGCTTAAAGCCATCTTCATTGCCTGAGATGAGGCCACTGTATGCCTCTTGTAATAGTAGACTAAGCTCAAAAGTCCATTAACTTTTTTAAAAAACCAGCTTAAAAAAACCAAAGTCAAGTAACTGATTTTTATCTATTGCAAAAAACTATTTTTGCAAAAAAATGCTATGAATGTTTTGCTTTTTAAAAAAAAGCATTGCGTGTACTCAATAAGAACATCAGAGATCAGAACTTAAAAACACAGAGTGGAGGAGAAGGTCATTTTAAATTGAGAGCACATTCTACTCAGTATACTTTTTCCATTTATAAGAAAGATGTGGGAAATGCTAACACTGATGTGGTGTTCGTATTAAAGGAATTTGGATCTATATCTCCCTGGACTGGTTCCATCTGGCTCTTGTGTTGACATTTTTGAAGTTCTCAAAGCCACTCAGTCTTGTAGTCACCTTAACTGACTGTTCACCATGTTGCATTTTAATATTTTTTTTCCTGTTTGCACTGATGTGGATGCCAACCTGAGCAAACGGTTTACGCACCTTGTTTTGTTTGGCATCCTATAGGGCTGAGCTCAGGTTAAGCTTAAAAAACTCAGATAAATATCAAATTATGCATATAATTTTATTTTATTGCAGTGCTGTGTATGATTTTTAATTATTTGTGGGCCAGAAAACATCCATAAACTTCTGACATTTCATGAAGAGGCCTTTATTCTCAGAGATGGAGATCTGGACCAAAATTGGCATGGTATGGACCTGTGTCTTCTGTGCCCACTGCATAGGAACAGTAAGATTTTGACACGACAGAGAATAACTAACAGAGACCATTGTTCTTAAAATCCTGGAGAACACGGCCCTGATAATATGCTCAATATGTTCCCATAAAACAGATCAGGAAATCTATTTTCCAAGAGTTGCTGATTAATTGTTGAAAGGCCCTTCCCCAAGGAAAGGGAATAAATAGATTTTGGGGCTAGTGGAGCTTTGCATTGGCATAATCCTCTGACGGTGCCACAAGAATTAAAGCAACAAGAAGAACTCCAGAGTGGTCTTGTATTTGGTCAACAAAAAAGACTTTGAGAAGATTCATCGGCTGTATACCATTGCAACGTCTCTTAATAAACTAGCTTTAATAGCTTAACAGCATGTATTAAGTATTTGGGCAGGTACTTTATCATTCTTTTCTCTTTTTTTTACCCTTAACCACTCCTTATGATGTCAGAAATCTGGGCACCACAATTCTGGGCACCACAATTAAAGAGAGATATTGACAAGCTGGAATGTGTCCAGAGGAGGGCGACTAAAATGATCAAGGGTCTGGAGAACAAGCCCTATGAGGAGTGGCTTAAGGAGCTGGGCATGTTTAGCCTGAAGAAGAGAAAGCTGAGAGGAGACATGATAGCCATGTATAAATATGTGAGCAAAAGTCATAAGGAAGAGGGAGCAAGCTTGTTTTCTGCTGCCCTGGAGACTAGGACGCGGAACAATGGCTTCAAACTACAAGAGAGGAGAGTCCATCTGAACATGAGGAAGAACTTCCTGACTGTGAGAGCCGTTCAGCAGTGGAACTCTCTGCCCCAGAGTGTGGTGGAGGCTCCTTCTTTGGAAGCTTTTAAACAGAGGCTGGATGGCCATCTGTCAGGGGTTCTTTGAATGAAATATTCCTGCTTCTTGGCAGGGGGTTGGATTGGATAGCCCATGAGGTCTCTTCCAACTCTATGATTCTAGTAATAATAATAACAATAACTACAACACTTTATATATATTCCAGCCTATCTCCCCAAGGGGACTCAGGGCACATACATGGCAAATATTCAATGCCGTTTTGGATAGACAGAACAGAGACAGGCAGAACAGAAAGGAGGTAAGAAAACAATGTGCTGAACTCAGAAAAAGCCCTGCCTGTTTCTTAACATCTGGGTAGACCCATTTGTTGGTTTAAGTTCATCAAAACTTCAAAATATGAAGGCCTTCTTTGTTACAGCGGTTATCTGTAACATTTCCTTTATAGATAATGCTGTTTTGATAAATAGGTCTTTAAGGGCAACGATGTGAGGAAGACTAAGAGGTTGTTAGTGATTCACAATACGTGGTGACGGATCGGCTTTTCATTGCGTCTGTACTAATAACCATTTGGAAGTGAACAGAAACTATCAGCAACTTCCTAATAATTTTAGGGAAATATTGAGAGAAAGCTCAAGATAAGTTCCCACGTCTTATTTCAACAGCTTAATGTTATTCTTTTTGCATGTTTACTCATGTATCTGCTATTTTTTTGTTTTCAATACAGAGGTGCCATGATGAACTCCGGTTTAAAGTAAAGGAGAAGGATTCACAGAAGAAATGAAGATACCAAAACTGTTCTGGGTTTTTGCAGTTTTCATGTGTGCTGCTCTGTGTGCTGTGTATATAAAATGGAATTTGAATGTTAAAGCAAGAGATCTTCCTGATGACTTGAACAATCAACCTGACGGCGAGACGATTTTCTATGGCATCATGTTCGATGCTGGAAGCACTGGGACACGCGTACATGTATTCAAGTTCTCACAGAAACCAAAAGGTAGGATGACCTTTTAAAAATGAACACCCTTTGCTAACATTTACTAATCAGATTAAAATGTAGGTACGGACATCACTTTGTACAGTAATGCCAATAGCTATCTCTTGTAACTGTTCGTATTACGAAAACATTGAGAAAGATAGTGTTCTTCCATGTTCAGTATGAAATTCAGTAGAAGGGACAGGATATCCCCAAACATTGGAGAAGTTGATCTAGAAATTTTATTTATTGTGTCAGAAGCGAATTGAGAATACAATTATAATACATTAAAAAACCACAAACAAAATTAAAAGCCTGGCATGATGCTAAATGTCCTTTGACCAGAAGCTGGCCCCTTGGAGTGCCTTTGGTGTCACTGTGAGAAGGTCCTCCATTGTGCATGTGGCAGGGCTCAGACCGCATTGTAGTAAGTGGTCAGTGGTTTGCTCTTCTCCACACTCGCATGTTGTGGACTCCACTTTACAGCCCCATTTCTTAAGATTGGCTTTGCATCTCAGGGTGCCAGAGTGCAGTCTGTGCAGCACCTTCCAAGTTGCCCAGTTTTCTATGAGCCCAGGGGGGAGTTTCTCATCTGGTATCAGCCATTGATTGAGCTTCCGGGTTTTCACCTGCCACTTATGGACTCTCGCTTGCTGAGGTGTTCCTGCAAATATCTCTGTAGATCTTAGGAAGCTATTTCTTGATTTAAGTTGTTGGCATGCTGGCTGATATCTGAACAGAGGATGGGACAGAGATGTCAATGCCTTGATCCTTTGATTATTGGCTTCTTGACAAATGTCAGGTGGTGCAATACCGGCTAAATAGTATAATTTCTCCAGCGGTATTGGCACAGACATCCTGTGATAATGCAGCTTGTCTCATTAAGTGCCACATCCACATCGACTTGCAGTTTGTGTACAGTAATGGCAATTGCTATCTCTTGATATTTTGCAACTGCTTGAACTCAGTACATTATGATAGCATTGAGACAGATAATATTCTTCAATGTTCAGTGTGAAATGAAATGGAAGGAACATGTTATCACCAAATACTGGAGAATTTGATCTAGACATAAAACAGGAGAACAATTCACAGAGTTGTTGTAGGTTTTTCCGGGCTATATGGCCATGTTCTGGAGGCAATTTTTCTCCTGACGTTTCGCCTGCATCTATGGCAAGCATCCTCAGAGGTGGTGAGGTCTGTTGGAAGTAGGAAAATGGGTTTATATATCTGTGGAATGACCAGGGTGAGACAAAGGACTTTTGTCTGCTGGTGCTAGCTGTGAATGTTTCAGCTGATCACCTTGATTAGCATTCAATGGCTTGGAAGGGCCTGGGGGGAATTTTTGTTGAGAGTGATTTTATGTGCCTGTTTGTTTCCCCTCTGTTGTTTTGCTGTTGTAATTTTTGAGTTTTTTAATACTGGTAGCCAGATTTTGTTCATTTTCATGGTTTCCTCCTTTCTGTTGAAATTGTCCACATGCTTGTGGATTATGGCTTCTCTGTGTAGTCTAACATGGTGGTTGTGAGAGTGGTCCAGCATTTCTGTGTTCTCAAATAATATGCTGTGTCCAGGTTGGTTCATCAGGTGCTCTGCTATGGCTGACTTCTCTGGTTGAAGTAGTCTGCAGTGCCTTTCATGTTCCTTGATGCGTGTCTGGGTGCTGCGTTTGGTGGTCCCTATGTAGACTTGTCCACAGCTGCATGGTACACGGTAGACTCCTGCAGAGGTGAGAGGATCCCTCTTGTCCTTTGCTGAACGTAGCATTTGTTGGATTTTCTTGGTGGGTCTGTAAGTGGTTTCTATGTTGTGTTTCCTCATCAGTTTCCCTATGTGGTCAGTGGTTCCCTTGATGTATGGCAAGAAACACTTTTCCTCTGGGTGGATCTTCATCTTTACTCTCGTGGCTTGTTCTCGGTCTTGCAGCTCTTCTGATGTCTGAGGTGGAGTATCCATTGGCCTGGAGAGCCCAGTTGAGGTGGTTCAGTTCATCTTGGAGGAGGTGGGGTTCGCAGATTCTTTTTGCACGGTCTGCCAAGGCTTTAATTGTGCTTCTTTTTTGACTTGGGTGATGGTTGGAGTTGGGTCACACCGTTTACAGAAAACCCACACACACAGATAGATATCTACATAAAAACTCCAGCTAAGGAAGTACACTAAATTAATCTTAATATGTGTAAAAAAAGAAGCTTTTAAACTGTTGGGTTTAATAGCATTCTACTGATTCAGCTTTAGATGATTAGAAGTGTCAATTCAACAAGACTTTAATTTAAGCAGTACATTGATTTTTAAAAAATCAAGTTTAAAAAATATAACAAGTTAAGTAGTTGAATTTTATCTAAAGTTTTGGGTGCATACATTAAGAACATTAGGGAGAGGAACTTAAGAACATAGAGTGCAGAAAAAGGTCATTTTAAATTGAATGCACTTTCTACGCCAGGTATGGACCAACACATTTTGGTGTTGTCTGAATTTGGAAACCATTTGATTGTGTGTTGATTACTTTTATTAATATTTTTGTTTCCTTTTTAACAGAAATTCCTCGACTAATCCATACCACATTCAAAGCAATAAAGCCAGGACTTTCTGCTTATGCTGACGATGTTGATAAGGTAATTTGAGATGTACAGTCCAGGAGGACATGCATATGCGATTCTCACGTTCTGTGCTCTATCAGTTAAGCACTTTAAGCCATACTCCTGTGTACACTTAACCTCTTGGGCACTGTGATAATTGTTTCTGAATAAATAGTGTACAAATATTCTGTCAGATTACAGACCGCTTTAGAGTAGACAATAGAATTAGTGTACATTATGCTATGTTGAATGGTAGTTATTTCTGTAAGCTGCTAAAATCTTACAATTTGTAAGGTTTCTAGATTTATTTATTTATTTGTCATGTCAGAACCAAAAACTGAGAATACAATTATAATACATAGTTTAACAAAGTTAAAAACCTGGCATTATGCTAAATTTCCTTTGACTAGAAGCTGGGCACTTGGAAAAGGAAGGGACCTGAGGCTGTTAGGAATGGTGGGAGTTGAAGCCCAAAACACCTGGAGGGCCCAAATTTGCCCATACCTGATCTAAAACATCTGGGAGGCCAGTTGTTCTTCAAACCTGTAGTTCCTGAACTTCCTACTTGGAGATGATGCCATATTCTCTCATATGTCCCTTCCGCCTAGATTATTTGAAATGGGGTTCAAGCGCAGGTAATATCAGTATTTGAATATTAGTGTATGCCCATCTTTTCCAAGTAGGTTCTTCTCTTACACTGCTAAAATACTGTCCTCTTTTGCATCTCCAGAGTGCTGAAGGAATCAATGAGCTACTGGCAGTTGCTAAAGATGATGTCCCTGAGAATTTGTGGAAGTCAACCCCTGTGGTCCTTAAAGCAACCGCTGGGTTAAGGCTGTTGCCCGGAGAAAAGGCTCAGGAACTGTTGGACAAGGTAATTCCTTCTTCTTCTTTTTTTTTACTGTTATCTTCCTCACTATATAGGTTGTTGAAACCATCCTAATGAGAAATAAAGGACAGAAACATACAGATAGAAACTGCATTAGAAATGTATTCTGATCTTAGAGGACCCCATTAATATTCATATGCTACCCAAAATTTTGAAGTTTGGTAGTGTAATGTAACATAGAATCATAAAATCATGAAGTTGGAAGAGACCTCATGGGCCATCCAGTCCAACCCTCTGCCAAGAAGCAGGAATATTGCATTCACAGCACCTCTGACAGATGGCCATCTAGCCTCTGTTTAAAAACCTCCAAAGAAGGAGCCTCCAGTTGGAATTTTTTCAGCAACAACAAAGAGGCATTGGGGAAGCAGCATTCATAACCATGGCTAGCTACTCTGTGGTTGTGGCTTAGTGTTTCTTGTATCTTATAGATTCCAATCCAAAGCAGCACTTGCTGTGCATCTATCCCAGGCATGGCCAAACTTCGGTCCTCCAGGTGTTTTGGACTTCAACTCTCACAATTCCTAACAGTCTCAGGCCCCTTCCTTTTCCCCCTCAGTGGGGGAAAAGGAAAGGGCCTGAGGCTGTTAGGAATTGTGGGAGTTCGTCATACACCAAAGCAGGAACACCTCTGACCTTAAAATACCACACCAGCTCAATAAAATCAGCAAGCAGTTTATGGAAGAATATATCTAAGCAATGCAATAAAAATATCAAAAACAGTAAAGTTCCAATACATAAAATAGTCCATAAGCTTCAAGGGAAAACAAATCCATATGTACATAAAATCCATGAAAACTGGCACATGAATCCATTAAACAAGACAGCAGGAAAAATCCCAAACACAAATTTGGAGCTTGGCAAAAACTTGGAACATGAAACTAAGAGCACTTGAAAGCAAGATCATGATGAAATTCCAACATTGGCCTGACTGAAGCAACTTTTTCCCATGAATCAATATAAGGCTTTTCCAGATCTTAAAACTGGAAGAAAAGCATTTCTCTTGACCTTCCCACCAGATGAAGGTTTGTTATCTCTCTTTTCCTGTAAATGAACTGATCGTCTTAGCCTATGTATGCTCTGTCTCTGTTTACAACTTTGCTTTCTACCTAAGCTCTCGTTATCTTCTCTCTCATTAACTTCTGCACCTAACAAATCATCTTCAGACAGTTTTTCTGAGAAAAGCTGTGAAGGGCCTCTCCCAAGAATGTGGCCTTGTGAATCTTCCTGAGATAGCTCAGGCCTCTCGTCTGAGCTTAATTCATCCCCAATGCCAATAGACTCAGGCCCACCATCAGGAACATCACTCCCATTCCCATCATGAACATCAGATACAATCACAGGATGAACATGCTGACATACAACAGAGTTGAAATCCAAAACACGTGGAGGGCCGAGGTTGGTCCATGCCTGATCTACACTGTAGAATTAATGTAGTTCAACACTACTTTATCTGCCATGGCCCAATGCTATGGGATCCTGGGAGTTGTAGTTTGGTGAGCCACGCCAACAGACTTTGGCAGAGAAATCAGCAGACCTTGTAAAATTACAGTTCCTTGTATTCCGTAGCATTGAGCCATGACAGTTAAAGTGGTGTCAAACAGCATTAATTCTGCAGTGTAGATGCATCCCTGAAGAATCATGTGAAGCAACATGGTATCGTGTTAAAGCTTTCTGTCTTCAAGTTTACATATAGAAAAAAATATCAACAATGTAGCTAAGATAGGCTTGGTTATTTTTCCCCCCTTGAAGGTCATAGATACTCTTCTGAAAGATAAATCTATTTCCTGTGTGTGTGCAAGAAACTGTTTACTCTGTATCTACATTTCAAAATAAGGAAGAGCATTATAGTGTGAGAATATTTGCTAGAGGTCAAGAACCTAGCTTCCAAAGGACATCATATTTTCTGGAGGATGTTTCTGCTTTACATACATTTCTAAATAAGTCTTATTTTACATTTAGGTGAAGTCTGTCTTTCAAAAATCTCCATTCTTAGTAGGGGATGATTGTGTCTCCATAATGGATGGAACGGATGAAGGTACGGTGACTTTGTTTTCCAGTGAATTCACACAGTGACTTTGGTTTTAGGGCAGGGACAGTTGTGTGCCTGCAAGTGTTTTCCAGCTTATGGCAACCCTATTGTGGCAAGATTTCTTCAGAGAAGGTTTTGTTTTCACCTTCCTCTGAAGCTGAGAGAGTGAGATTCAGCCAAGGTGACCCAGTGGGTTTCCATGACTGAGCAGGAATTTAAAGCCTATTCTCCACAGCCATCGTCCAATGCGCAAAGTGCTATACCAGGCATGGGCAAACTTTCTAACTTAGGGGCCACGTGATGGGCTCTTCCTAAGTCTCCTCCTTGCCCTTTCCTCCCCTTCCTCTTTTCTTTCGGAGGCAGAAAGTGAAGGAAAGATGGGAAACGTTTGGATCCCGAAGAGGTTGGTCTTGGTCAGGATGAGATGGTGGACAGGAGAGTGTATCCATTAGACCCTGTATTGCCTACTCCTGATATAGAATCCTAGAATCCTAGAGCTGTAAGAGACCCTCAAGGGCCATCCAGACACAATCAAAGCACTCCCAATAGACAGCCCACATGGAAAAGCCTCCAGAGAAGGAGACTCCACCACGCTCCGAGGCAGCCTGTGCCACTTTCCAACAGCTCTTACTTTCAGGAAGTTCTTCCTAACCTTTTCAGTCCTGCCATTTGAACCCATTGTTCCTTTGTGCCCTGGTTCTCGTGTTCCCTCTCTATCTTCTCTTCTCCCAGTTAAACATCCCCCAAGAGGGAAGGAGGAAGGAAAAAAGAGAAGGAGGGAAGGAAAGGAGGAAGAGATGGGTGGAAGCGAATGGAGGGAGGGAGGGAGGGAGGAAAGAGAGAAGGAAGGCCGAAAGGGTGGAAGGGAATGGAGGGAGGAGAAAGAGGGGAGGGAGGAGAGGAAGAGAAAAGGAGGAAAGGGGAGGGAAGAAGGAGAAAAGGGTGGAAGGAATGAAAGAAGGGAAAAGAGGAAAGGAAGAAAGAGGGAAGAAAAAAGAGGGAAGGAAGGAGGAAAGAGAGGGAAGGAGGGAGGAAGAGGGAAGGAAGGACGAAAGGGTGAAGGAAATGGAAGGAGGGAGGGAAAAGAGGGGAGGGAGGGAGGAAGAGAAGGAAGGAAGGAAGGAAAAGGGAAGGAAGGAGGAGGAAAGAGGAAGGAGAAAAGGGAGGAAGAGAATGGAGGGAGGGAGAAAGAGGAGAGGAGAAAGGAAAGAGAAAGGAGGAAGGGAAGGAAGGAAGGAAGGAAGGAAGGAAGGAAGGAAAAAAGGAGAGGGAAGAGGGAGGAAAAAGGGAGGGAGGACGAAAGGGAGGGAGGAAAGAAGGAAGGATGAAAGGGGAGAAGGGAATGGAGGGAAGGAGAAAGAGGGGAGGGAGGGAAGAAAGAGAGAAGGAGGAAAGAGGGAAGGAAAAAAGAAGAGGGAAGGAGGGAGGAAAGAGGGAAGGAAGGATGGAAGGGAAGGATGGAAAGAGAAAGAGGGAAGGGAGGAAAGGAGGGAGGAAAGAGAGAAGGAAGGAAGGATGAAGGGATGGAAGGGAAGGAAGAAGGAAGGAAAGAGAGGAGGAAGGAAAGGATAAGATGGTGAGAGAGAGAAGGACTGAGAAAAGAGCCCAAGGGGCCGCATCCAGCTCCCAGGGCTGGGTTTGCCCATACCTGTGCTATACCTTGTTGACTTTCCCTCCCTGGGAGCTTTAGCGAGCAAATATGATTTTGTTAAAATAAACCCAATTTTTCAGAGATGGGATGCAGGCTGGTGTGTGTGTGTGTCCTTTCAAGATCCTCTGACCTACCCCTGATCTAGTGCTGAACAGACAAGGGTGAGGTGACGGAGAGAAAATGAAAAAGCTGCAAGTGATAAGGAAATAAAGTGATTATTACTTCCTCAAAGGCAGATAATCTGGTGTTCATGCCTGTTTCATGTACAGCTTTCAGTCAATTGCCTCAGTACGTCAGGGAAGTAAAGAGAGGCAACATCCGGTAGATAAGGTATCTTCTGTTTATTCTGTGTTTTATTTAAGGAGTAACTTAGCATAGTGTAACAAACAGTCCTTTCCTTGTGCACATATCAGTGATGTGCCAGAAAAAGCCGTTACACCCTTGCTTTAGACAAACATGGCCTTGCGTACATAAAAGCAGGATTCTTCACCTCCATTCCTAGCTGTATAAAGAATCCTGCCTTCAAAGAGCCTCCTGTGATGATGATATTTTAAATAAACATTTCTTTTAGCTCCAAAGTCTTCCTGTTATAAGCATGGCCAATTTAGACTGCATCTTTGGTGACTGACTTCAATTTGATTTGATTTGTATCTTTTCCCTGGAGTTGCAATCCAAAATTACTGCCAACTGAATTTTTAAAAAGTGCAATAAAAACATAATTAGTTATACAAAATGAATCTGTTGCAAACCCAAATTATGGTTAAATAGTATAAAGGCTTACCATATATACTTGAGTATGAACCAAGTTTTTCAACCATTTTTAGTCTGAATAGGCTTATACTCGAGTCAAAGGTATTGATTATTTTACTCTGTTATTGTTATTATTATTATTATTACATTTATTATCTTAGTCTATTCATTATTATTATATTTACATTATTTTACTATGTTATTATTTTTATTACATTTATTATTTTACTCTATTATTTTTATTATTACATTTATTATTTTATTGTTATTATTATTACATTTATCATTTTACTTTATTATTATTATATTTATTATTTTACTCTATTGTTATTACATTAATTACTTTACTCTATTTATTATTGTTATTACATTTATTATTTTACTCTATTATTGTTGTTATTACGTTTACATTATTTTGCTCTATTATTAATATTTTATTCCATTTATTATTGTCCTCTATTATTATTACATTTATTATATTACTCTATTATATGTATTATTACATTTATTATTTTATTGTTATTATTATTACAGTTATCATTTTACTCTATTATTGTTATTATTATATTTATTATTTTATTCTATTATTGATATTATTGCATTTACAATATTTTACTCTATTGTTATTACATTAATTATTTTACTCTATTATTATTACATTAATTATTTTACTCTATTTATTATTGTTATTCCATTAATTATTTTACTCATTATTACATTATTTTGCTCTATTATTAATATTTTGATTACATTTATTAGTGTCCTCTATTATTATTCCATTTATTATTTTACTCTATTATTACTGTGATTATTACATTTCCATTATTTTACTCTATTATTATTATTATTATTATTATTATTATTATTTAATTTCATTTATTTTGTTCTGTTATTATTGGAACAATACATAAGCACATTTACATTGAAGAAGGTTAGAATAATGGTTTAATCAGAGTTGGGCAGTCTGATCTTAAATTACAGCTTTACGTAAATATTTAAAAACATTTAACCTACTGATGCCTCAATTCATGTAATTTTATTGGTATCTATTTTTATTTTGAAATTGACCAGTAGCTGCTGCATTTCCCACCCTCAACTTATACTCAAGTCAGTATGTTTTCCCAGTTTTTGTGATAAAGTTAGATGCCTTGGCTTATATTCGGGTTGGCTTATACTCGAGTATATACGGCATATAAGTTGCAAAATATTTTTTAAGAATTTTGCTTGAATCTCTTTACTTTTTTACAACAGGTATTTCTGCATGGGTTACTGTCAACTTTTTAACAGGTAGGTGTTTAAGTAAACTGTAATATGTTACTATTTTTCTTAAATATCTGTATTGAATTGAAATATACTATATTAACCAAGAAGTTACTTCTTCGAGCTATAAGTTGGTAGGTTGCTGTGAGTTTTCCGGGCTGTATGGCGATGTTCCAGAAGCATTCTCTCCTGACATTTTGCCCACATCTATGGCAGGCACCCTCAGAGGTTCTGAGGTCTGTTGGAAACTAGGCGAGTGAGGTTTATATATCTGTGGAATAAAGTCCAGGGTGGGAAAAGAACTCTTGATAGCTTGAGGCAAGTGTGAATGTTGCAATTGGCCACCTAATAATAATAATAATAATAATAATAATAATAATACTTTATTTGTACCCCGCTACCATCTCCCCAAGGAACTCGGTGTGGCTTACATGAGGCCAAGCCCAAAGTACATCAAACTAAACATCAATAACATAACATTAATAAAACAGTCAATAAAATACAAATCATATAAATCACATAAACAAAAAACAATAATCAATAGTGACATATAAACAGTTTTAAAATATGATGAAAATATTCTTCCCTCTTGTACCTAATATTAACTTTATTCTTTTTTTAAAAAAAAATGGAATAACTATTGCTATATTTCATATCCTTGCTGCTTTGGCTACTGTCGTGTTGCCTTCTATCTTAACAAGCATTATTTTTATTTCTGTTGCGTCATGTCTTCTCTTGATTAGCATTGAATGGCCTTGCAGCTTCAAAGACTGGCTGGTTGCTGCCTGGGCAAATCCTTTGTTAGAAGACATGAAACATTCAAAGCCAGACATGAAACAACTAGACATGAAACAATCAAGGCCATTTAACACCTCCAAACAAAGGATTCCCCTAGGCATCAACCAGCCAGTCTTTGAAGCTACAAGGCCATTCAATGCTAATCAAGGTGGCCAATTGCAACATTCTCATCTGCGTCAAGCAGACAAGAGTTTTTTTCTCCCACACTGGACATTCCACAGATATATCAACCCCACTTGCCTAGTTTCCAAGTGGGAGTTGCAATGCAGCAGCACCTGGAAAGCTGAAAGTTGATCATTCCTTCACAAAAACTGTATCTGCTTCTCTCTTTTTCAATTTTCTTTGTTCACATGCTGAGGAGTAACAGTGAATTATGATTCTGCCACTCTTAACTTGGGAAATTGCTCATGTTTTTGACTTCAGGATGTTTACTCTGTCGGGGGTGCTTTGAATGTGATTTTCCTGCTCCTTGGCAGGAGGTTGGACTGGATGGCCCATGAGGTCTCTTCCAACTCTATAATTCTATGATTCTACTCTGACAAAACGTGTAGATTTCATGACTAAACTTTCTAGTAATTTTGTTGTTTTGAAACTGTATTTCAGATAGTTTGAATGCTCCAGAAAAGAAATGTGTAGGAATGCTGGACTTAGGAGGTGGATCAACTCAGATCACATTTCATCCAAGCACCAAGGTAACAACAGTATTTATTTACTTATTTATTTACTGTATTTATATACTGACTTTCTCACTCCTGGGGGGACTCAAGGCGGTTTACAATATACTAATGGCAAAAAAATGGAGCCCCCGGTGGAGCAGTGGCTTAAACTGCTGAGCTGCTGAACTTGCTGATCAAAAGGTCGCAGGTTTGAATCCAGGGAGCCCCAGCTTCTGCCAACCTAGCAGTTCGAAAACATGCAAATGTGAGTAGATCAATAGGTAATGCTCCATTAGGAAGGTAACGGCACTCCATGCAGTCATGTCGGCCACATGACCTTGGAGGTGTCTACAGACAACGCCGGCTCTTCAGCTTAGAAATGGAGATGAGCACCAACCTCAAGAGTTGGACACGACTAATGTCAAGGGGAAATGCAAATATGAGTACATCAATAGGTAATGCTCCAGCGGGAAGGTGACAGAACTCCATGCAGTCATGCCGGCCACATGACCTTGGAGGTATCTATGGACAGTGCCGGCTCTTCAGCTTAGAAATGGAGATGAGCACCAACCCCCAGAGCTGGACATGACTAATGTCAAGGGGAAATATATTTGGTATATTTGGTATTTCCAAACTCACAAATCCTATCAACAAACATGATAGTAGGGACAAAGTGGAGAACCTTACACATAAAAGGGAGCGGAAACAAAAAATGGAAAACAAATACAATGAATGTTTGAATATTTTTGCTCCTTTTTCCCTCTAATTGTTCATAAAGGTTTTTTTTCTAATTGTTCATGAAGGTTGGAAGTTTAAATCTGCAAGATGGGATGAGCTCCCACCTGTCAGCTCCAGCTTCCCATGCAGGGGCATGAGAGAATTTATTTATTTATTTATTTATTTTACTATATTTGTATACCACCCTTCTCAGTTCTCAGGCGACTCAGGGCAGTTTCAGAGAAGCCTCCCACAGGATGGTAACACATCTAGGCATCCCCTGGGCAGCGTCCTTGCAGACGGCCAATTCTCTCACACCAGAAGCAACTTGCAATATATTCTTACTTCACTTCTGACACAAAAGAAAAAAAATCATTTATTTATTTAAAACATTTATATTCCACCTTTCTCACCTCAAATGTTTATTTGGTGTAACTGCTGACAGCCCTTTAACATTTGGGGGGGGGGGTTTGTTTGTTTGTTTGTTTGTTTTACTGTGTGGAATATTCAAAATGTTTTCTTTTCCTTTGCAGACCACTCCAAAGAGCACCTCTTCTAGTCACATCACTTCTTTTCAGATATTTAGTACCACGTACCAACTGTATTCTTACAGGTTTGTACATTTTAAAATATAATAATTACAGCTAAGTCATTGCAGCATTCAATTATAACTCATCAGAAATGCACACCAACTTGATTCCAGCTACTGCATTTTAACAGGTTACCAAATAATTTGAATTAACAAAACTTCAGTGTTGTTTTGATCTCACTTTCGTCTCTTTCTCTAGTTACCTTGGACTTGGGTTAATGTCTGCAAGGCTGGCGATTTTAGGAGGAGTTCAAGGACAAGCCTGTAAGTATCAAATACATATGACTTTTCTCATGCATAGAGATTGTTAGATTATTTTTATTTATTTTGCTGTTTCTAACTGTCACCCATACACTAACTCAGAGTGGGTTATGCTATATTTATAAATATAGTCAACCTTCAACATGTGCTGGGTCCCGGGACCCGGTAGGCTGTTAGGAATTGTGGGAGTTGAAGTCCAAAATACCTGGAGGGCCAAAGTTTGCCCATACCTGACTTAGACAGTAATTCATCTTTCCAATTATACACTAAAGGTAAAGGTTTTCCCCTGACATTAAGTCCAGTCGTGCCCGACTCTGTGGGTTGGTGCTCATCTCCATTTCTAAGCCAGAGAGCCGGCATTGTCCACAGACACCTCCAAGGTCATGTGGCCAGCATGACTGCATGGAGTGCTGTTATACACTAGCTTCCCTTTATATTCTAACTCTATGTCTGCTAAAAAGGTGATGCCTACACTGCCATATAATCCAGAATATCAAGGCAGATAATCCACGTTATCTGATTTGAACTGGATTATCTGAGTCTACAATGCCATATAATCCAGTTCAAATCAGGTAATCTGGATTTTATACAACTGTGTAGAAGGGGACTTAAGATTGTAGCTATTTAGATTATAAAGTCTGAAGATATGAAGACGCCGATATCTTCATAAATAATGGCTGATGGATGTTCAATTAACGAGGCAGTCTTAAACATGTTGAGATTTGTATGGCTGATTGAACCGGAATGAAAGGGAAGGAGTGTTTGACTTATGAAGAATCGGATCTCTATGCAACATCTTCTCTATTTCAATCTACTTTCTCACTTCTTACAGTACCTGAAGGTGAAAAACTAACAAGTCCCTGCTTACCGCCAGACTTCCAGGGTGAATGGGAACATGCTAAGATAACATATAAACTCAAAGGGCAGAAGGCAGGTAGTAACCTGATCATTTCCTCAATTACTACATTGTTTTTATCAAAGTAGTGAGATTAAGTGTTGGTGATGATTCTTTGATATAGTAACCAAATACATTTCCCTATAGTGTAGGCTGGGCTATATAATCTTCCACAGTTCCAGAACATAATTTTGAGGACGTTTTGTGGATTTCTGTTTTTCTGAGATTTTTTAAAAGCTGGATTCTAGACATTATAGTGGTGTCGATGTTCTTGAAAATATCTGAGAAATTGCACAGTGAAATATTTAATCTAACGTTCTCAGTGGACGTGAGGTCCCCCATATCATTCTAGGAAGTGCTTTGCTTATCTCACTTGGAAATAATCAGTTTATTCATGTATGAAGATGTACATCTGATGTTCTTCTTTGAATGCTTCTGCTACTGGGAGCAAGGTTAGTGGAAAGCAGTACAGAAAACTGGCTCGGAAAGCTCAGGGCATCAGGGGCATTCAGAGGAGTCAGAAGTAGCAACCTCAGATAAAGAATCGAGTTAAGAGCTGAGTGATAAGGAGAATTCCCATGGGAACGGAGATCAACAAAAGTCTGGGAATGGAGATCAACAAAAGTTTTCATTTACAATGTATTTCCAAAGGCTTTCACGGCTGGAATCACTAGGTTTTTGAAAGTTTTTTGGGCTGTATGGCCATGTTCTAGAAGCATTCTCTCCTGACGTTTTGCCTGCATCTATGGTAGGCATTCTCAGAGGTTGTGAGGTCTGTTGGAAACTAGGAAAATGAGGTTTATATATCTGTGGAATGTCCAGGGTGGGAGAAAGAAGTCTGTTGTAGGTAGGTGTGAATGTTTCCATTGGCCACCTTTATTAGCCTTTAATGGCCTATCAGTTTCAAGGTGTGGCTTCTTACTACCTGGGGGAATCTTTTACAAATCAGAACTGAAAATATATTGTGTCATTCAGAGAGATTATGTGGGAAAGGTGTGAAGAAAATTCATGGGAAACAGCATGATTTCATGGGTGTCTAGACTTGAATTTCCCAGGGCCCATCGGTTTGTGCCACAGGAAAACTCACAATCCTCTTTATTTGAAAGGATGTCACATTGAGGAGAAGGGTTTTCCCCTTGTTTATCAGTATTGTGCCTGAAGAAGAACCTCTCCTGATGATCTGAAGGGGAAAATCACTTGCAGATATTTGGTTTCCAGACTATAAGACTTATAGAGAGCACTAGTACATTGAATTGTGCATTTGATTCCACCTGACTGCCTTAGGTATAACTCTGGTGGTTGTATTCTGCAGTAACTCAAGCTTCTGGTTTGGCCACAAGGCCAGTCCCATGCAAAATGATTACAATCTAATTCCTATAGTACATTTCACATTAGTGAGAGCATTGGGCGATGTTAGAATAAATGTTCAGAGCTTTTGGGAAAGAGCAGGAAGGCTTCTTAAAAGGAGGACAGCAAGGAAAACTTCTTGGCAAAACGATCAGAGAATTCTCCAAGTGTCATGGGATTTGAGTGAAAGGAACCGGAAATAAGCAGAAACTGCTGCCCTACCATTAATTACAATTCAGAAATTATTGTTACTTAGTGAAAACTACAAATACCATGCCTGGATTAAATAGTAGAAATGTTTTCTTTGCCTTTTTCATATCTTTGTAAAACTTATTTCCCACTCAGCCTATTCCAAAAGTCTTTGCTAAATGTGCAACCATAGTAGACCACTTTCACAAACTTGAATTTCATCAGTAACACTGAATTATTAAAGGGTGTTTTTTGTTTTTGTTTTTGTTTTAGGAAAGTCGTCTTTTAAATCATGTTTTGATGAAATAGCTAAGCATCTCAGCAAGAAGATTGACAAGGCAGTTGAAGTAAAGGACTCGGAGTTTTATGCTTTTTCCTATTATTATGACCGGGCCGTGGATGCTGGCTTAATAGGTAACTCTAAGTTTGATATTTATTAGCCACATGGAGATTATTGATAGCAGGGTTCTCATACCTTAGTTGGCCTTCAGTGCACAAACATACTGAGCTAGATCTGAATTTTAATAAGTACAACAATAAAATAATTCAAAATATTGTATTGTTTTTTATTAGATCTGACCTTTGAATGACCCCAGTCCTTCCCACCGAAATGGAGAGCACTGTTTGCCCTCCAACATAAGAGGACAAAGAGTGCTAGAAACGATCTCTATATTACTTCTGAACTAATACCAAGGGATAATTTAGGGATAATGGAATAACTGGAAATGGGCCTCATGGAGGAGAGTGACCAGGTGGCATTGGGAGGGTGGCTTGGGGACCGACATCCCATGCATTTTGCATCTTATGTTGCTTACATTTCATGCTCCGTCGTCATGGAAGACACTTCAGATCTTCTAGTTCTAGTTCTGCATTATGTTAACATCCCCATACCAATTGACTGATGATATACATATGTGAAATAGACAAGGAAAGTTCAGTAATGAGAGGATACAGCTCCTTTTAAATTGTTATTGCACTGTCTTTCTTGTCTAAATGCACTTAATTGTTTTTGCTTTTTGAATGTATGTATTGATGGCATCAAATTGTGCTGATATGTAGACCGCCCTGGGTCGCCTACGGGCTGATATGGGCGGGATATAAATAATGCAAATAAATAAATAAATAATAACGCAGAACAAGCCATTAGAACCAATGCTATCAAAGCCAGAATTGAAAAGTCGACGACAAATCCCAAGTGTAGACTCTGCAAGGAAGCAGATGAAACAATAGATCACATCCTCAGCTGCTGCAAGAAGATTGCACAGACGGACCACAAGCAGAGGCATAACACCATTGCGGAGATGATTCATTGGAACTTGTGCCACAAATACCATCTGTCTGCAACAAAGAACTGGTGGGATCACAAGTCTGAAAAAGTTACCGAAAATGAACACGTCAAGCTACTTTGGGACTTCCGGATTCAGACAGACAGAGTTTTGGAGCACAATACTCCTGTTAAAAAACAAAATATGGATTGTCAATATTGCAGTCCCAGGTGACAGCAGGATTGAAGAGAAACAACTGGAAAAGCTGACACAATATGAGGATTTAAAGATTGAACTGCAAAGATTCTGGCACAAGCCAATCAAGGTGATCCCAGTGATGAACGGCACACTGGGTGCAGTGCCTAAAGACCTTGGCCTGCACTTAAACGCAATCAGCGCCAGCCGCAAAAGGTCACCTTACTGGGATCTGCACACATTATTCGCCGATACATCACACAGTCCTAGTCACTTGGGAAGTGTCCGATGTGTGATCCAATACAACAGTTAGTAGAGTGTCATCTGTGGACTCATCTTGTTGTGTTTCAAATAATAATAATAATCTTTATTGATATTTCACTCTATCTCCCCAGGGTGGATTACAGAACACATATATGGCAAACATTCAATGCTGTTATACGATTGACAAGGATAGACAATACATAAACAGAGGTATAGGCTTTCCCATCTTTTTCCATCTCTGGCATCTGGATGCTATGCTCGACTCCGGGGGGTGCTGTCACTCCATCTTCCATGCCAAGGAGCTTTTTGTTGTCCATGGATGACATCCCAGTCGAATTGTTGGCATGTCCTTATGGGCACCTTTTATTGTCTTTCCGCTTTAAAACAGTACCTGTTTATCTACTCACATTTCTGTTTGCAATCTGCTAGGTGAGCAGAAGTTGGGCTGACAGCAGGGAGCTCACCCCAACCCGGGCTTGTACTGCCACCCTTTCAGTTGGCAAGATTTTCTGCTGCTTGGGGTCAACCCATTGTGGTAAAACCCAACCGAGCAAATATGTTATTTAGGACTGCTTTGTAATTTTGTGGTGTTTAAGCCTGTTCCTGGAGTTATTTGGAGTGTTTATTCAGAAAATTGCATTGGATAGGCCTCTTGGTGGTGCAGCAGGTTAAACCACTGAGCTGCTGAACTTGCTGACTGAAAGGTTGGCAGTTCGAATCCAGGGAGTGGGGTGAGCTCCTGCTGTTAGGCCCAGCTTCTGCCAACCTAGCAATTTGAAAACATGCAAATGTAAGTAGAACAATAGGTACCACTTCTGCAGGAAAGTAACAGCACTCCATGCAGTCATGCTGGCCACATGACCTTGGGGGTGTCTACGGACAACGCCGGCTCTTTGGCTTAGAAATGGAAATGAGCACCACCCCCCAGAATCGGACGCGACTAGACACAAAGTCGGGGAAAAACTTTACCTGTCAAAAGCCTAGTTTTCACCAGCAAGAAGCCATGGGAAATAGTACTATTTCAAGTATCCTGGCCCAAACCCATTTAGGGCTTTGCTGATCAAAACCAGCGCTTCGAATTGAGCGTAAAATGAATTTGATGCCAATGCATTGAATTCCAGTGGTGATATGTCATCTCTAAAAGGTATGCCAGATAACAGTATGGCTATATTTTTCATTAGCTGTAGCTTCAGAATGCTTTTCAAGGGTATTCCCACTTCTTAACAGTTTCAAATATGTGTTGTCGAAGGCTTTTATGGCCGGAATCACTAGGTTGCTATGAGTTTTCCGGGCTGTATGGCCATGTTCCAGAAGCATTCTCTCCTGTTGTTTTGGCCAAACTTAGTTTCCAACAGACCTCACAACCTCTGAGGATGCTATCCATAGATGTAGGTGAAACGTCAGGAGAGAATGCTTCTGGAACGTGGCCATACAGCCCAGAAAACTCATAGCAACCCAGTTTCAAATTTCCTTCCTTTTTTCTTCTCAAAACTGAAGAGCTCTTTTATTTGCCATTTAGATGCTGAAAAAGGAGGAACTCTAGCAGTCAGTGACTTTGAAACTGCTGCAAAGAAAGGTAAGCTGATATTTCTTTCTTCATTGTTACCTTGGCTGAGCCAGGAAACCATAAAAAAGATTTCGCTATGAGATCCACTCTCAAAGAAGAATGTACTCTAAAATTAAACCACGAATGGCATTCCACTCTGATTCGCATAGCAAGGACCACAAAAAGCACATCTACTAAATGTTGGTGTGGATGCAACACTGAAGGCACTTACATCCATATGTGGTTTTTGTGGCATAATGTAAAATCAACCTCGTGTAGTTCACATTTGATCAGCCTACATACTGTCTTGTCAGAGAAAGAAAACATGCCATACATATGAACAGTAAAGAACAAGTAGTTTACTCTCTGTAGTTCAATATGTACAATGTGATCAGTGGCATCAACTCACACAATGTCCTTTTATGAGAGATTTAAAATGGTCTTTCTCTGTCCATGTGGACAAACTCCTTCAGCGGCTCATGAAGCAAGAGTACACTCCAAACTCTGTCTCTCTTTGCTTCTCTCTTCTTCTCTCTGAGTACTTACAAGTCTGAACAAAAATGTAACTGTATCCAAAAGTCCCAGGCTCAGCCTGCTCCCCAGGCATTGCCCGACCAATCAGCTTCATGCATCTTATTTTATAGTTGACACACACGCATTAACTGTTTCCTTGCATGCTTCAACAGTTTTCCTGTATGAAGGTGAATGCATTCTGGATGAAAGTAATTCCTATTATCATAGATATCGCTGAACAAGCTATTGTCCTATGCCCTACTCTTGTTCTGTTGTCAGTATCACCAGGTAGGAATGAGAACCTGCAACATAAATCATAGATATGCTTTCTGATCGCAGCCACCAGAATAGAAATTGCTAAAAACTGGAAAACAGGAGCCCTCTCGCTGTGTGATAAGTGGTGCAGAGTCTGGGATACTTTGTTAATGGAAAAATTATCAGATTATTTGTGATTCTGTCACCAGCCTGTTAAACAAATTGCCTTTATTGAAAAATGGATTCCCATCTTAGAATAAATTAGTGAGAGCATCCAGCACCACCCGCTTACCACTTAAACCTCTAGAGCAGGCATGGGCAAACTTTGTCCCTCCAGGTGTTTTGGACTTAAAAAACTGTCAGGGCATCAAATGCTAATCAAGGTGGCCAATTGAAACATTCACACCTACCTCCAACAGACAAAAGTTCTTTCTCCCATAAAAAAAGAAAAAGACGACAAATGACGACGAAGAAGCAGCTCGGAGAATTAGTATAGAATTAGACTTAGATATATAAACCCAATTTTCTAGTTTCCAATAGACCTCACAACCTCTGAGGATGCCTGCCATAGAGGCAGGTGAAATGTCAGGAGAGAATGCTTCTAGAACAGTGGTTCTCAACCTGGGTCCCCAGATGTTTTTGGCCTACAACTCCCAGAAATCCCAGCCAGTTTACCAGCTGTTAGGATTTCTGGGAGTTGAAGGCCAAAAACATCTGGGTACCCCAGGTTGACAACCACTGTTCTAGAATGTATCCATACAGCCCGAAAACCTACAAAAACCCAGTTTTCAAGTTAGTTCTTTTTCTTTCGGTTTTAATCTATTTATATTGTAAAACCTATAATCGTTTTTTGAAAAGATCTGGCCACAGCAGCAAATAAACAGACAGTAAAATGCTTCATGGTTATCATTGCTATTGACAATATAAACTGCTTTTTATACCTCCCTTTTTTCTTCCCCAAAGCGTGCAAAGCCATGGAAGTTGATAAAGGAGAGCATCCATTTCTCTGCATGGATCTCACTTACATAATTTTTCTATTGGAAGAACTAGGCTTTCCAAAGAATTACGTTTTTAAGGTATGTATTCTTAGCTATATGTTTAGCCTGAGGTGGACGGGGTTACACTCCCCCTGAAGACACAGGTTCGCAGCTTGGGAGTGATCTTGGACTCATCGCTGAGCCTGGAACCTCAGGTTTCGGTGGTGACCAGGGAAGCATTCACACAATTTGGAATAGTCTCGAATATACTACTACAATGCGCTCTGCGTGGGGTTGCCTTTGAAGACTGTTCAGAAGCTTTAAGTAGTCCAACTAGAGGCAGCCATGTTCCTTACTGGAGTGACATACAGGAAGCACACAACCTCCCCTGTTAAGTCAGCTCCACAGTTTAAAGTGCTGGCTTTAGCCTATAAAGCCCTAAACAGTTCCAGTCCAGCTTACCTATCCGAATGCATCTCCCTTTATGAGCCAGTTAAAGCAGTAAGATCGGCTAAGGAGGTCCTGCATTTGGTCCTATCACCTTCACAGGTGCAGTTGATGAGGATAAGAAACAGGTCCTTCTCAGTGGTGGCCCCTAGACTGTGGAACTCCCTCCCCACCAACATTAGATGGCCCCCTCCCTCCTGACATTCAGAAAACAACTTAAAACTTGGCTATGCAAACAGGCATTTGACGAATGATGGCAATACTCAAGCAGCTAAGGGAAACCATGGGAGTGATGCTTTAATGTTTTAATGTTTTATGGTTATGTCTGATGGTTTGTATAGTTTTAAACTGAGCTTAATTTATAGTTACCCTCTAGTGGCACAGCGGGTTAAACCACTGAGCTGCTGAACTTGATGACCGAAAAGTTGGTGGTTCGAATCCAGGGAGTGGGGTGAGCTCCCTCTGTTAGCCCCAGCTTCTGCCAACCTAGCAGTTCAAAAACATCCAAATGTGAGTAAATCAATAGGTACTGCTCCAGCAGGAAGGTAACAGCACTCCATGCAGTCATGCCATCCACATGACCTAGGAGGTGTCTATGGGCAACGCCGGCTCTTCAGCTTAGAAATGGAGATGAGCACCACCCCCACCCCCCAAGGGTCGGACATGAGTAGACTTACTATAACATCAAAGGTGATGCTCAACCCTGGCCATGGGGAGGTGTTCTTTTTCCATTTTCCAAGCCAAAGAGTCTGTTGTCCATAGACATCTCCTGGTTGTTGGTTGTAGAACTCAGATTTAGATTTGGCCAACTTGTTAAATTTGCACTTTTTAAAATGGTTTTAATTTATATTAATGTTTTATCTATTTTGTAATTGCTGTTTTTTTCTGTGTGTATATGGGGGGGGGGAGAGGCGGCTCAACCCATTACGCAAAGTAAGCATTTGCAGTATAGTTGATTTTGCCCAGGGGCGCTCTTGAGGCACTCTTGGGGGAAAATAGACCTTGACATATGCGAGTTGTAGTTACTGGATGTATAGTTCACCTAAAATCAAAGAGCATTCTGAACTCAACCAATGATGGAATTGAACCAAATATGGCACACAGAACTCCCATGACGAACAGAAAATATATATCAATGATTGGTTTGGGGAGGGTGTGTGTGCCAAAATACTGTTTGCTTACGTTGAAAATTACCTAGGGCCGCCTCTGTGCATGAATTGTTGCCAGCTGTAAACCGCCCTGAGTCCCTTTTCGGGGGGTAGAGAAGGGCCGGGTGCAAATATTTTAAATAATTAAATAATTGTTGCGTTACCGGCATGGCTGCAGGGGCGTCTTTATTACCTTCCCACCGAAGCAGTACCTATTCATCTATTCATATTTGCGTGTTTTCAAACTGCTAGGTTGGCAGGAGCTAGGGCTAACAGCGGAAGCTCACCCCAACCCGGAGCCTTGAGCAACCAACCTTCAGGCCAGTAGTTCAGCAGCATGGTTGAAGCTATAGTGCCAACTGAGTGAATGGGCCATATAACTGTCATATCAGCAGAGCCACAGTGCTTTTTAATGGAATTGAGTCCTGCTTACAATGACCTATGTTTTTTTTGTCGTGTCAGGAGCGACTTGAGAAACTGCAAGTCGCTTCTGGTGTGAGAGAATTGGCCGTCTGCAAGGATGTTGCCCAGGGGACGCCTGGATGATTTGATGTTTTTATCATCCTTGTGGGAGGCTTCTCTCACGTCCCCGCATGAGGACCTGGAGCTGATAGAGGGAGCTCATCCGCCTCTTCCCGGATTCGAACCTGCAACCTGTCGGTCTTCAGTCCTGCCGGCACAGGGGTTTAATCCACTGCATCACCGGAGGCTCCATGGCCTATGATAGACAATACAGTAATCAAGTGATAAATGTATACAGCAGTCAAGGGAGACGTAGCCATTTACAAAGCCTTGTCCATTTCTCTTCCCCTTCTAGCTTGCTCGAAAAATCAAAGACTCTGAAACCAGCTGGGCCCTGGGAGCAATCCTTCACTACATGGATTCACGCCACAACTTGCGGCATTAAGGTTGTTGGAGTCATGCAGGAAGCGGCAAGTCTGTCGCTACACAGAAGCAGTCTATTCCTTGTGCCTGCAAACTACAGCAAGCCCCTGCGACTACTGTGATTCGTACTGTTAGATCTGGATGTATGCTTAATATATCAAGACCTTGAGCTATCTCAGCAGTGGATCTCTGTGCAGTTCAACATATCAGTACACTCCATAAATATCCCGCTGGAAAACAGTGGCTTTTCCCTCTGGAAAATAATAGGCCGTGGCAGCTAAAACCCAATCTTGGAGAGCAGATCTGAGACTTGAACCAGATGAATGTAAAAGCCATCCTGTGAATCATGCTGAGACTTTTTTCATGTTTCCCATTGTCCTATACTCTCTGTGAGAAAAGCACACCAATCAAGCCTTTTGCCCTCGCTGTTAGCAAACTGAATCTAGTGTCAAAAGCAAGTGCAACTTTTAATGCTATTTTTTTTGCGTGTCATTGTGATTTGCTTTGATATTTTTTGAGTGTGAAAACTGTTTTTAAAATGTTTGACATCATCTGATTTTTTTTTCCAGGTACGTAATGAGATTTGGGGTTTTTTTTGATAGCTGGTTCAACTGTGCTTCCAAATTTCTGTTACTGGATCACTGAGTTATTTTGGAAGAGAAGTGATGACTTAAAGCTGAAGTCTTTCCATTGAATGTATTGTCGAAGGCTTTCATGGCCGGAATCACTCAGTTCTTGTGGGTTTTTTCGGGCTATATGGCCATGTTCTAGAGGCATTTCTCCTGACGTTTCGCCTGCATCTATGGCAAGCTTCCTCAGAGGTCTGCTGGAGCTGGGAAAAAGGGGTTTATATAGGCACTGTCAGCCCATTGTATGCTAATCAAGGTGGTCAGTTGAAAAGATTCACACCTAGCCCAACTTACAAAAGCCTTTTGTCTCACCCTGGTCATTCCACAGATATATAAACCCCTTTTTCCCAGCTCCAGCAGACCTCTGAGGAAGCTTGCCATAGATGCAGGCGAAACGTCAGGAGAAATGCCTCTAGAACATGGCCATATAGCCCGAAAAAACCCACAAGAACTGAGTTTCCTAATTTCCCAGGTATGGGCAAACTTGGGCCTCCAGGTGTTTTGGACTTCAACTCCCACCATTCCTAACACCTCAGGCCCTTTCCTTTTCCCCCTGAGGGGGAAAAGGAAAGGGTCTGAGGCTGTTAGGAATGGTGGGAGTTGGAGTCCAAAACACCTGGAGAGACCAAGTTTGCCCATTCCTCTACTTAATATATGATTGTAATTGAATCAGCATGTGCATAAATCTATTGAAAGAAAGACAGACAGGTCAGTAAAAAATTTTGACTACAATTAAACAACACTAGTGTGTCTGATTGAAGTAGAAGTCAATCCGATCATTTTCATTTTCTGTATCATCACTTTCCAGAAGAGAGAAGCAACACACATGTGTGTTGCAACTCAGCAGGAGTTCACCTTGCTCAAAGCCCTCACCAAGAAACCAAACGTGGTAATAAATACTTTCTTAATAAAAACACATATCAAAAAGGGCAAAGGCATCTTAAGCAAACGGAAGAGAAAAATACAATAGTTACTGAAAGAAGCAAGTCCCAAAGGCAATAGGTTAATCCAGAAAACAATGGTTAAAACAGGAACATTAATTCCAAAATAAGTCCAGGAAATAAGGGACAAATCATGAACATGAATCCAAAGGGAAATCCATAAAACAAGAAGCAAAACATGAGCATGAATCTTGTGTCTTGACCTAAGGCATGAACTAAGAATGAGACAGGAGTTCCTCACTTCAGTAGCCACTCTAAACACCTTTGCAGAAGCATACGAGAAGTTCGGCCTGTCATTGAACATCGAGAAAACCAAAGTCCTCTTCCAGCAGTCACCAGCCAATCCCTCTCCAATGCCAGAAATACAGCTTAATTGTGTAACATTAGAAAATGTTGACCATTTCTGCTACTTGGCAGCCACCTCTCCACAAAAGTCAACATTGACACTGAAATACAACACCGCCTGAGCTCTGCGAGTGCAGATTTTTCCGAATGAAGCAGAGAGTGTTTGAGGACCGGGACATCTGTAGGGATGCCAAGGTGCTTGCTTATAAAGCTATTGTCCTCCCAACCCTGCTATATGCCTGTGAGACGTGGACTGTCTACAGACGGAACATGCAACTCCTGGAATGATTCTATCAGCACTGCCTCCGGAACATCCTGCAAATCTCTTGGAAAGACAAGCGGACAAATGTCAGCATGCTGGAAGAAGCAAAGACCACCAGCATTGAAGCGATGGTCCTCCGCCATCAACTCCACTGTCCGGCCACGTTGTCCGGATACCCGACCACCGTCTCCCAAAGCAGTTGCTCTACTCCAAACTCAAGAACGGAAAACGGAAATGGAGGACAGGAAAAGAGATTTAAAGATGGGCTCAAAGCCAACCTTAAAAACTCTGGCATAGACACTGAGAACTGGGAAGCCCTGGCCCTTGAGCGCTCCAGCTGGAGGTCAGCTGTGACCAGCAGTGCTGCAGAATTTGAAGAGGCACGAATGGAGGGTGAAAGAGGGAAACATGCCAAGAAGAAGGCGAGTCAAGCCAACCCCGACCAGGACCGCCTTCCACCTGGAAACCAATGCCCTCACTGCGGAAGATGCAGGTCAAGGATAGGGCTCCACAGTCACCTACGGACCCACCGCAAGTACACTAATCCTGGAAGACTATCCTACTCAAGGGATTGCCTAAGTAAGTAAGTACTCCAGTAGTGACATTGCTTGATCTAAAACCCTAACAGCTCTCTCACTGATTCAAGGACTGCAAAACCTGAACACATTCCTTTGATCTTGAGAGGCCTGCTTCTGCCTGACTCACAGATTCTTTCCGATTTCCTATACCTGAATCTCTGCCCCTTCAGAAGCCTGGCATCTCAGTCTAAGCCAGCAGCTCCCTCAGATGAGCTAATGTTATCCTCCTCTCCCTGCCTGTCGGATTCCAAAACAGTTCCACTTTCACACTCTGTCGCAGCAACAGTATCTTGCTCCAAAGCCCCCTCCACTCCCTCATCTACAGAAGCATCTTGCTCTAAAAACCCCTCTGTTTTCTCACCTACAGAACCATCAGGCCCCAAACCCCCAAACTCCTCATTTTCATCTGGCTGAACCACAACACTTTTTTAGTTTTGCTGGGGTTAACTAACATTTGGCTTGTCGTCTACTCATTGTCTTCATTGTGCCTGAATTTGCTTGCTTTGTTTACCTCCCTTTTGTCTGCCCTCTTACTTTTCTATTGTGCTTGCAATATTATTTGCCACTATTTTAAACTATGCATTAGTTTCCCCAGGAAGTTCCAAAGGCCCTTTCCTTTCAAAATTTTAGAAAAGCATTGAAGAGAAGAGCCACTTGTTTTCACTGGCCTTTTCATATTATTGATGTACCTACTTTTGTTTGTTTTGTTTTGTATTTGTTTTACAACTGATTTCATTTTATGTGCCATCTTGAAATGATTTATGCTTTGAAAGCACTTTAACACTCATTTAAATCACCCTGGCAGAAGGCAATTTATAAATTGTAAACAAAGAATTCCCCCAGGCAGCAACCAGCCAGGCCTTGAAACTGCAGGTCATTAAATGCTAATCAATGTGGCAAATTGCAACATTCACACGTTCCTCAAGCAGGCAAGAGTCCTTTCCCTCACCCTGGACATTTCACAGATATATAAACCTTACTTACTTAGTTTCCAACAGACCCCTCAACTTCTGAGGATGCCTGCCATAGATGTTGGTGAAACATCAGAAGAGAATGCTTCTGGAACATGGCCATATAGCCCAGAAAACTCACAGCAACCAAAGAATGTCTCATTCTGCTACGGGGATGCAGGAATGCAGCTATTGTCAGTAGAGGCCTGGGAGGTAAATTGGACTGAGAGAGAATGAGAAAAAGCTTGGTAAAGTGGCCGTCTTCTTCTTGATTTTCTCTTATCCCAAAACAGACATTATGAATCAGTCTGCCATGCTTTCATAGTAGTATGGTTTGCTTTACATTTAGTGGAATTTATATATCAAACAAGCCGTCTGGTTGCGCTACATCCTGATCTATGTAGAAGGGGATATTCAACATGTACAGAGAGCGACCAAAATGGTAAATGACCTAGAAACTATGAATCCCTTTAGAGAGCTGGATATTTTATCCCGGATGATGTTAAGAGGTGACATGATACCAATAAATATTTGAAAGCATGTCACATTGAAGACGAAGGAAGCTTGTGTTCTGCTGTTTCAGAAATTAGGACACGGATTCAAACTACAGGAAAAGAGAGTCCACTTAAACATGGTAAGGGCTTCTTGATATGCTGGCTTGGAGTCTAGTGGAGTCTCCTTCCCTGGAGGCTCAATGGCCATCTGCTGGGAGTGCTTTGATTGTGTAATCCTGCATGTCAGGAGGTTGGACTGAATGTCCCTTCCAACTCTACGATTTTATGAAATAGTAGAAAGTGCTGTAGCATTTCAGATTTCCCTGCAACCAGAAAATGAGTCCATCAAGAGGGAGAGTTTATTCCAGCTCTTTGCCACCTGTAGTAGTTTTATTTTAGAATTTTTTCTATTATTACATTCATCTATCTGCAGTACCGTATATTCAGCTACTATCAGCATTGACCAGATCTTGGCTGTTGCAGGATCTTGCCCTTATAGACTTTTCCATCAGTCACTTGTCTCCAACAAAGGATCATTGCCT
Source organism: Anolis sagrei ordinatus (assembly GCF_025583915.1). Classification (NCBI taxonomy): domain Eukaryota; kingdom Metazoa; phylum Chordata; class Lepidosauria; order Squamata; family Anolidae; genus Anolis; species Anolis sagrei. Next base: position 333,291,448 of record NW_026844366.1, on the reverse strand, counting down.
TGCCGCGGAGCACCTCAATGATGTCACGAGCGAAACCTTGAAGGGACACCCAAGACGAGAAGGTCATGGCAGAGAGGTCTGACCAAACACAATCCTTGGAGAAGGTATTATCAACCCACCCCAGTATTCTTGCCATGAAAACTAAATAAATCAGTACAACCAGTGATACGTCGGTATGCCATCGGAAGATGGGACTCCCAGGTTGGAAGATGGTCAAAATGCTACTTGGAGAAGCCGAGGCAAGATGGATGGATGGTATCCTTGAAGTGACTGGCTTGACTTTGAAGGAACTGGGGGTGGCCACGGCCGACAAGGGAGCTCTGGCATGGGCTGGTCCATGAGGTCACGAAGAGTCGGAAGCAACCGAACAAATAAACAACAACATCAATCACTTGTAAGCAACTCCATAATCTGTATAACCCAGGCATGGGCAAACTTGGGCCCTCCTGGTGTTTTGGACTTCAACTCCCACCATCCCTAACAGCCTCAGCCCCCTTCCTTTTCCCCCTCAGCCGCTTAAGCTGTAGGCATGGTGAGAGTTGAAGTCCAAAACATCTGGAAGGCACAAGTTTGCCCATGCCTGGTATAACCTCACACTATTTAAGAAGTATACAGGCAGTCCCCAAGTTACAAACAAGGTAAGTTCTGTAGGTTTGTTCTTAAGCAGAATTTGTATGTAAGGTCTAGATAGCAGAGGGAAGGGTTAACACCCCTGATGCCGAAATGTGTAGTTTTCTAAGTCCCCAGAGATGCCTAGCAAGCTCGCTAACTGCGGGTGCCAAATCCGGAAGCAAAGACCTCCCCAAGATGAAGGAAAATGAGAGAGACTTTATGAGAGAGTTATGTTGGTATGCCATTTTATAGAGTTAATAACAACAACAACAACAACAACAACAGAGAATGAACACGTCAAACTACTTTGGGACTTTCGAATTCAGACAGACAGAGTTTTGGAGCACAATACTCCTGACCTCACGATCATGTTAAAAAACTAAGTATGGATCGTCAATGTTGCAATTCCAGGCGACAGCAGGATTGAAGAAAAACAACTGGAAAAGCTGACACAATATGAGGATTTAAAGACTCTGGTACAAGACAGTCAAGGTGGTCCCAGTGGTGATCGGCACACGTTGCAGTGCCTAAAGATCTTAAAGCACTTAAACACAATCGGCGCTGACAAAATTGCCAGCTGCCAGCTGCAGAAGGCCACCTTACTTGGATCTGTACGCATTATTCACCGACAAATCACACAGTTCTAGACACTTGGGAAGTGCTCGACGTGTGATTCAATACAACAGCCAGCAGAGTGATCTTGTTTGCTGTAGACTCATCTTGTTGTGTTTCAAACAACAATAAATAATAGATGAAAAGAAGAGCAGACTTTGTGTGGTGCTTGGTATGAACCACTTATGGAGAGGGAGTGGGGGTCTCGCCATGGCTTACCAGCAGCTGGAAGGATCATCTGTAGCATTTTGTTATAGTTTTATAGTTCGCAGAAAAGGAAAAAGAATTTAAGATACAATAATGAAGAGATAGAAAGAGATACACAATAGCTCTGGGAATGGAGGTGCGTGGGTTACTTTGTGGCCATCCAGCCAGCTCTCTGGTTGGGATGAGGGAAGAGGATCAGCTGGCTGGTCTCAGCTGGAGCTGTGGAGGCCAGCTAGAGTGGACTGGCCCAAACCAAGTGGTTGGGCCAGGAGTACATGTCTGAGTGTGAGGGTTCGGAGGCCATGTTGGGTGGGCTTCTGCTGGTCCTGGGGAGGCCCCAAGGAGACCGTGGGGACGGAGGCCATTTCCAGTTCATTAGATCCTTCATCCTTGGAAAAACTATAAATTCCAATTTATGCATCCTTTAAATTAGGGGTGGGGTTAGGGGGGTCTTCAACAACACCCCTGTGGTGTGTGTGTTTTGCTGCCTGTGCCTCTGTTCAGAAGATTTCACCGTTCTTTCTGTCCCCCTGATAATTGGATTTTGAACATTTTGGCTTGTTGTAGAAACAAGGATTGGTGATAAAGCTTCGGTAGAGACCCCTTTTCCCCATGATAACTCTCAGGACTAAATTTCCCTTCCGAGGGGTAGATTTCCTGTTGTCTCAAACTTCCTGTTGTCTCAACCTTAACTAGAAGTAATTAGTAAGTCAGATGTTTATAACTCGAGGATGGCCTGTATGTTAGGATGTGCATGCCTCCAAATTGCCTGTTCACTTACCTCCTGGAATATAAATCCTACTGAATCTAATAGGGCTTGTTTCAAGTAAACATATTTCAGCTTAGGAGGCAAAATGGTTAGACAGCAGCCCCTTGTGAAACTCACTTGGTTTGATTTTTAAGCAGTGTCGGAATCCCAGAGATGTTTCCCAAGGGAGTGACAGAACTAATGTTCTGCTAATTTGTTAAAAATGGAAATAGGATGGCCCAGGCAACTGCTGCAATTTAGCAAGAAAAGACAAGGATGAAGTTAAAAAGCTGTGAATAGGGAAAGACTCTGAAGCATAGTTGATGATTCAGTTGAAAAATGGGGGCAGTGGGGTGAGCTGTCATCTTGAATGGCATTTTGGTTTGGTTCCATCATCTATATAATGTTTAGTAAGGCAATTTCCTTGAGGCTGAGCATTCAGTGCAAGGCAGCAAAGTCAAGCAGATCTTCATTAGCTAACATCTCAGATGTCATCTACATGCATGTACCTTTCCTAAAGAGAGAAGTGGTGAAATTAGATGGAGAAATCTGTCCCGTGGTTTCTTAATGACCCCTTTCCACACGATAATTTTTTTTATGTGACCCAAAATATATAAGCTTATAAAATAGATATAAAATTGAACATTTACTGATCATAAATCAGCATTTTCAAGGCTTGCTAAACAAACTGATTTTCCTTTTTATGAAGTACAGATGAAGCATCTTCTGCAGAGACGACTGTAAACACTGCACAACTGATTCATGTAAATGTCTAAAACAGACACTAGGTGGTGTTCAAAAAACTTTTACTGTTGACAAATATTTTGAGACCCCAACATTAAGCTAAGGGAACCCCATTTGAGGTCGGGACCCACAATTTAAGAAGCAATGCTGTAGGCTATGCATCGAATTAGATCAGGTCCATACACCTATGCCCTTTAAAGGTAAAGGTAAAGGTAGTCCCCTGACATTAAGTCCAGTCATGTCTGACTCTGGGGTGTGGTGCTCATCTCCATTTCTAAGCCGAAGAGCCAGCATTGTCCGTAGACACCTCCAAGGTCATGTGGCCGGCATGACTGCATGGAGCGCCGTTACCTTCCCGCCGGAGCGGTACCTATTGATCTACTCACATTTGCATGTTTTCGAACTGCTAGGTTGGCAGAAGCTAGGGCTGACAGCGGAAGCTCACACCGCTCCCCGGAATCGAACCTGCGACCTTTCGATCAACAAGCTCAGCAGCTCAGTGCTTTAACCCACTGTGCCACTGCCCTTTACCTTGCCTAAAAAGACAAATAAATGGATCCTAGAGCAAATGAAGCCCGAAATCTCCCTAGAGGTTAAAATAACAGACTGTCATGCTTCGTACACATCATGAGAAGACATGATTCCCTAGAAAGGGCAATGATGCTTGGTAAGATAATACTGGTAGCAGTTTGAGCTCTGGACTACAACTCTGGAGTCCCCACTTGTCTAGGAAAACCTCTGGGTGAGCATGAAGCATGTCATGCTCTCTCAGTCTAAGAATAATAATAATAACAATATCAACAATAATAATAACACTTTATTTATATTCCGCCCTTCTCCTCGTTGGGACTCAGAGCGGATTACTGTGTAAACAGATACTAGCAAACATTCAATGCCTTGTTACAATACAATGAGACACACAAACAAAGGCAAAAGCTTCTCCTTTCATTTCCGGTGTTGGAGGTGGTGCTCATCTCTGGCTCTTGGCATTTCCAAGCTGAGGAGCTTGCGTTGTCACCTCCTGGTCGTGTGACCGGCATGACTGCTTGAAGCATCTTATGCCTTTCCTGCCAAAGCAGTACCTATTTATCTACTTATATTTGCATGTTTTCGAACTGCTAGGTTGGCAGGAGCTGGGCTAACAGTGGGAGCTTACTCCGTCCCATGGATTCAAACTGCCAATCTTCAGGCTAGCAATTCAGCAGCACAAGGGTTTAACCCATTGCTCCACCGTGGCCCTAATTAAAGAAAGCAATTTAAGAAAGTTTTAGGACCACTGCTCGAGTGCATTTGATTGGTTCATGCAATCCTTCGCTGAGTGTTTTGTGCATCTGAAGAGCGTGGGCTCCGATCCATGCAAGTCTGTATGACAATAAATGGATCAGACTTTAAGGTGCCACAGAACTCTTGCCGAATCACTGCCAACCTATAATAAAAGGTTTGTCCAGAGACAGATCAATCATGGTCTAGTACTTCTGAGATAATAGCCAGTAATGGAGTTTCCCATTCCTTGGCACCCCTTTCCAGCTTCTGGCACTCTTAATGATATTTTGTGTCTGTCTGCTGTAATGGGGGTGGCTGGTTTGGCACTTTGCCCCTGTTCTAGACAGGCAATGATCCAGAGGCCCTACTGGGCCCATTTCCATTGTTAATTATGGGAGGAAATGTATTATGGGGATTTGTCATTGGTTGGGATGTGGAAACTTTCTTATCTACATTTAGCCCCATTCCAGCTTCTGTACTGTACTTAAAAACTATAGGCTGTATAGCAGGCATGGGCAAACTTTGGCCCTCCAGGTGTTTTGGACTTCAACTCCCACAATTCCTAACACCCGCTGTTAGGATTTGTGGGAGTTGAAGTCCAAAACACCTGGAGGGCCAAAGTTTGCCCATGCCTGCTTTATAGTCTGAATAACAACTACTTTACTATCACATAGAAAGGTATCACGTCTATTTCTCTGCACTATTTCTCCTTCTGAGAGCAAACTCAACTGCTGAGTATCAACGGGATTGTAGACAAAATGGTGCCATTGAAGAATAAGAGGGAGATTTCAAATGCTTCACCGAATCACAGAGCTGGAAAGGGACTCCAGGAGACACCTAGACAAACTCCCTACCCGTTCAGGAATACAATTAGCATAATTATTTGATATAAGAATTATCTTTAAGCTACATACAACATACCATCTTTGGGATCAATGTGATTCTGGAAACTCAAGATCTTTAAGGTTGCAAGAAAAGAACAGAAAATGTTTCGGGTGGAAAAGCTCTAAGGCAGTGGTTCTCAACCTGGGGTCCCCAGATGTTTTTGGCCTTCAACTCCCAGAAATCCTAACAGCTGGTAAATTGGCTGGGATTTGTGGGAGTTGTAGGCCAAAAACATCTGGGGACCCCAGGTTGAGAACCATTGCTCTAAGGGGTAAAAGCCCTACTTCATTATAGCTATATCCCACCTAATGTAGCTATAATATACACAATCTCTCAAATCCCAAATCTGAAACATCAAGCACTATAGGAAAAAAAAAGAAACTGCCTTATTCCAGGCCAAACCATTTGTTCCTGTAACCCAATGGTTCTCTCAACCTTCCAATGCCACGAGCCCTGAATACAGTTCCTCATGTTGTGGTGACCCCCAACCATAAAAATATTTTTGTTGCTACTTCATAATTGTAATTTTGCTACTGTTATCAATCGTAATGTACATATCTGATATGCAGGTCTGGAGAACAAGCCCTATGAGGAGCGGCTTAAGGAGCTGGGCATGTTTAGCCTGAAGAAGAGAAGGATGAGAGGAGATATGAGAGCCATGTATAAATATGTGAGAGGAAGCCACAGGGAGGAGGGAGCAAGCTTGTTTTCTGCTTCCATGGAGACTAGGACGCGGAACAATGGCTTCAAACTACAAGAGAGGAGATTCCATCTGAACATGAGGAAAGAACTTCCTGACTGTGAGCGCCGTTCAGTAGTGGAACTCTCTGCCCTGGAGTGTGGCGGAGGCTCCTTCTTTGGAAGCTTTTAAACAGAGGCTGGATGGCTATCTGTCAAGGGTGACTTGAATGCAATATTCCTGCTTCTTGCCAAAGGGGTTGGACTAGGTGGCCCATGAGGTCTCTTCCAACTCTTTGATTCTATGATTCTGTGTATTTTCATTTACTGGACCAAATTTGACACAAATACCCAACAAGCCCAAGTTTGAATACTGGTGGGGTTGGGGGGGATTGGCTTTGACATTTGGGAGTTGTAGTTACTGGTATTTATAGTTAACCTACATTCAAAGAGCATTCGGAACTCCATCAACGATGGAACTGAACCAAACTTGACACACAGAACTCTCATTTTATGGAAGGGTTTGGTGGGCATTGACCTTGAGTTTTGGAGTTGTAGTTCACCTACATCCAGAGAGCACTGTGGACTCAAAGTTCTCAAACAATGATGGATCAGGACCAAACTTGGCACAAATACCCAATATGCCCCAATGTGAACATTGGTGAAGTTTGGGGAAAATAGACCTTGACATTTGGGAGTTGTAGTCTATAATCGAAAGAGCATTCTAAACCCCGCCAATAGAATTGGGCCAAACGTCCCACACAGAACCCCATGACCAACCCCCAAGTTGAAAAACACTGATGTAACCCTATATCGCAAAGGCACTCAAGGGGATTTGGATATAAGATTGCTCCCTTTTAGCAATGAAAGAGAAGGGCTGAAAAAGAGGGCCAGAAAAATGTGTCCCTCTTATTTTTCCTTAACCCACATCATCTTTGTGAAACCTAAGCAGGACTAAAGTGCTTGTGCTATTTATCGGTTGGGTTTACAGGGCAACCTTTAGTTGGAGCTTCCTCTATCTGTACATATCAAAAACTTTATGTAAATGTGTTCCTAAAAATAGATCAAACAAATGAAGCTTTTAGTGATTGATTATATAAAGAGGGAACACCTTGCACAGTCTAACAGTAATTAGATACCCCTGGGAAACATTTGCTGCAGGTGATAAAGAGCCTTATTTATATTGGCTGAAGCTGCTTCTTGAGTACCATATCTTTTGTATCTAGAGAGTAATGTAATTTACTCTGGACATTTTAACACCTAATGATAAAAATGATAAAAGCCCCATGATCAGCACAAGTCCACCTTTTCTTTCTTTTCTTTTTGTTGTTCCCCTTGTGTGGCAAGATTGCAAAAGCGTATGGCTATGGTCCCAGAGTCAGGCGCAAAAGCATTACATCATTGGCTCAGATTGATGAATGATCTCAGAGGAACGCAGTGATTGATGCCACTATTTGGGGTAGAAAAAGGTGGGATATACATATGGAAATAAATAAATAAGTTTAGACTCAGATGGGTTTTTTTGGGTCTTCTCTAAAAGGTCATGCTTTTCTAAAACTTTTGTATAGAAAGAACGAAGTAAATGGGAAATTTAAAAAATGGTACGAATATTTGTCAGATTGTATGATACAAAATTATTATATCACAGAAAGGAGAATAAAATCGCTGAGCCTGGAACCACAGATTTTGGCAGTGGACAGGGGAGCTTTTGCACAATTAAAACTTGTGCACCAGCTGCGCCCATACCTTGGGAAGTCTGACTTGGCCATACTGGGCCATACTCTGGTTATATTCCGTATAGATTACTGAAATGCGCTCTATGTGGGGTTGCCTTTGAAGACTGTTTGGAAGCTTCAACTGGTCCAGTGAGCGACAGCCAGGTTGCTCACTGGAGCGGCGCTCAGGGAATACACACTCCACTGGCTGCCAGTTTGCTACTGAGCACAATTCAAAGTGTTGGCTTTGGCCTATAAAGCCCTACATGGTTCCAGCCCAGGCTACCTGTCCGAAGTATCATCCCTTATGAACCAGCACGTAGATTAAGATCTTCTGGGGAGGCCTTGCTCTCGGTCCCGCCGATCTCACAAGCGCGGCTGGCAGTGACAAGAGACAGGGCCTTCTTAGTGGTGGCCCCTCCATTATGGAACTCTCTCTCTAGTGACATCAGAGCAGCTTCCTCCCTATTAGCCTTTAGCGAAAGAGTTAAAACCTGGCTCTATGAGCAGGCCTTTGGAAACCAGGGCAATGCAGTATTTTGAATTGAGATCTTGTGCAATTTGACCTTGGAATGGACTCAGACCATGAACTTTGGAGTGCGTGTTTTCTAAGTTTTTAATTTTAATCTGTTTTAACTCTGTTTTAATATGTTGCAATGTTTGAAATGTTTAGGTAATTGTTCTTGAGGCACATGTGTGCCACTGTAAGCCACTTTGAGTCCCCCTCTCGGGGTTGAGAAAGGTAGGGTACTGTTGCAACCCAGAGCAGGAAACGAGACCATAAGAAAACCCCAACCCCACTCGTAGTAAAAAGGTGATTTGAATGCCCCAACTTTGGCAGTCTTTAGGAGGAGCCTGAAAATGTGGTTGTTCCAGTGTGCCTTCCCAGAATAAGGAAACTCCCAGCAATATGTCCTCTAAATGCACTTTACTATGGCTCTAGGAATGTCTGCATGCCCCATCCCTCCCTGAAAACTCTATCCTAGTTCATATTTCATCTGTTCATGCTCAGCATTATCTTTAAATTTTAATTATTACATTTGGCCCAGCCATAGGTTTTAAATGTCGTTGTGTTACTGTTAATGTTTGTTGCTTATTTTTGTTATGAGTTTAATGTTATTGTTTTGTATTATTTGTTGTTATTGCTTTTATTATTGATGTATCGTGGGCTCGGCTTCATGTAAGCTGCACCTAGTCCCTTGGGAGATGGTAACGGGGTATAAATAAAGTATTATTATTATTATTATTATACTATGTCCAATTCTGGGCATCACAATTGAAGAGAGATGTTGACAAGCTGGAATGTGTCCAGAAGAGGATGTCTAAAATGATCAAGGGTCTGGAGAACAAGGTCTGTGAGGAGCGGCTTAAAGAGCTGGGCATGTTTAGCCTGAAGAAGAGAAGGCTGAGAGGAGACATGATGAGGGTCATGTATAAATATGTGAGGGGAAGTCATAGGGAGGAGGGAACAAGCTTGTTTTCTGCTGCCCTGGAGACTAGGATGCGGAACAATGGCTTCAAACTACAAGAAAGGCCATTCCACCTGAACATTAGGAAGAACTTCCTGACTGTGAGAGATGTTCAGCAGTGGAACTCTCCGCCTCGGAGTGTGGTAGAGGCTCCTTCTTTGGAAGCTTTTCAACAGAGGCTGGATGGCCATCCGTCGGGGCTTTGAATGAAATTTTCCTGCTTCTTGGCAGGGGGTTGGACTGGATGGCCCATGAGGTCTCTTCCAACTCTGTGATTCTATGAGGCGACAATTGAAAGAAGGAGGAGGAGGAAGAGGAGGAGGAGGAGGAGCAGCCTGCTCTTGTTTTGGAGAGCGCTGGTACTGCGCATGCGCTGCCGCAGCCAGCCTTTGCAAGAGTCACAGCAGCAGAAAGAGAAGGAGGAGAAGGAGGAGGAAGAGGAGACATCCTGATTGGGGCTCTCCTTTTGCCGGCATCCCGATCCCTTCCCTTTGAGCTTCCCATTCCAGGAAGGGATCCTCTCCAGTGGGTGCAGGAGCCCCTCTCCTCTTTCTTCCTCTCCTTCTTCTCCTTCCTCCTCTATTTGGTTCTTTCTCTCCCGGGTCCAGGATGGCGGCCCCCCTGACGGACAGCGAGAAGAGGAAGCAGATCAGCGTGCGGGGCATCGCCGGCCTGGGCGACGTGGCCGAGATCCGCAAGAGCTTCAACCGGCACCTCCACTTCACGCTGGTCAAGGACCGCAACGTGGCCACCCCGCGGGACTACTACTTCGCCCTCGCCCACACCGTCCGGGACCACCTGGTGGGCAGGTGGATCCGCACCCAGCAGTACTACTACGAGAAGGACCCCAAGGTGAGGAGCCCGGGCACAAAGGGAAGGAAGCAGCCAGGTAGGCAGGGGCAAGCTTGGGCCTTGCCTCCAGGGGGGTTGGACTTCAACTCCCATCATTCCTAACAGCCTCAGGACCCTTCCTTTTCCCCCTCAGCCGCTTAAGCGGCTGGGGGGAAAAGGAAGGGGCCTGAGGCTGTTAGGAATGATGGGAGTTGGAGTCCAACCCCCCTGGAGGCAAGGCCCAAGCTTGCCCATGCCTGGACTACACTGAAGAATGGATGCCCTCTGCCCTAGCTCAATGCTATGGCATCCTGGGAAGTCCTTCCAAGGCCCTAGACCTCTTTTATGTATCTATACTAGGCATGGACAATCTTGGACCCTCCCTCCAGGTGTTTTGGACTCCAACTCCCACCATTGCTACTAACAGAGGCAAAGGGATTAAATACAGCGATTGCATCATAGAAATATGATATATGATATATATAATATCAATTATCAACAAGAAATATATCACACACATATATATAACAGTCAATGACCAGCATCTAATTACCTATCTATCTATCTATCTATCTATCTTACAATAAAATGTTGTTATGTGCATATAGATAGATTGATAGATACTAGCTGCCCCCTACCACGCATTGCTGTGGCCCAGTCTGTGATTATGTGTTTTGTGTGTGTATATATATTTGTGTATATATGTAGTAGTTTATTCAGTGCTTAGGCCATAGGTCTTTCACATACAAGGCAAGTCAAATAGATAAATACATGAGCACCAGATTATTAAATACAATATAAAATACACAATAAAATCCTATGAATCATTAAAATGCTACATATATCGACGGCAAGATGCACCAAGATGTATATATGTGTGTTTGCATATATATATGTGGTTTTGCACATGCGTTGTAATGGTTTTTTTTAGCTTTTAAGTTTCTTTTGATGTGTTTTTCAGTGTTTTTATGAAATTGGCTGAATAGGTGTGTCATGTCCAAATTTGGTGTCAATTCGTCCAGTGGTTTTTGAATTATTTTAATCCCACAAACACACATTGCATTTTTATTTATATAGATTATACAGTAGGAATATGTTGTATGAATATATGTGTGTGTGTGTGTGTGTGTGTGTGTATATATATATATATATATATATATATATTCATAATACATTGTAATATGTGCATCTTTTCTAAATATTTCCAGAGAAGGAAACTCCTCTACACGCTAAGGAAGGGTCTTCAAACTTTTTAAGTGGGGGGCTGGTTAACAGTTCCTCAGACTGTTGGGGGATCGAACTATAGTTTGGGGAAAAATGAACTTATTCCTATACACACTGCACATATCTGTAATGCAAAAAAATAAATAAATGAAAGACAAAACAATATTTTCACCAACATGAACTTACTCATCTTTCAATGGGAAGTGTGGGCCTACTTTTGGATGATGAAATGGTCAAGTTGATTGTTGCTGTGTGCCTTCAAGTAATTTCAGACTTAGGGCAAACCTAAGTCTAAGGTTTAGGGCAGGGGCCAAATCAATGACGTTGGAGGGCTGCATCCGGCCCACGGGCCTTAGTTTGGGGACCCCTGCTCTAAGGCATCATATAGCTCTTACCATCAGGAGATATTGCCTAATGTTTACATGGAATCTCTTTTCCTGTTGTTTGAATCCATTGCTCCATGTGCTAGTTTCTGTAGCAGCAGAAAACAAGGTTTTTCCATCTTCAATGTGACATCCTTTCAAATATTTAAACATAGCTATCGTGTCACCTCTTAAGCCTCTCCAGGTTAACCTCATGGCAGTAGATGCATATCTAACAGAGAAGTTGGGACAGTGAGCTTGTTGTGTTTGGAGTGGGCCAGGTCAGACATAGTCTCATGCCGTGTTTTTGTGGGGAGTGTGGGGGACACAGAGCAGCTCTGCATATAGAAAGCAAAGTTGATGGGATGGGGGTAGTGAAGTTTGAACTCTTCACCTCTCTTACACATTGGCATTATGGAGTGGGAACTTTTGTTTGGAGGAGCATTAAGTGTTTGTTTGAAGGCTGTCCTTGGCTGTTAGTTAGTCATTGGAGCTGGGTGTTACCTCCTGTCCCAGAGTGTGTTGCCAGAAGGACAGTGACTTTGCCTTCAAAATGTTTTTTAGTCTTTGGAGGCTTGACTTTACGCGTCTGTCATATTATTAGAGTACCTTCATAATGCCATGGTTGCAACCCATCGATGTCTACTTTTGCAAGGAGCTTAAAAAATCCAAATAGAGCCCCAGTGCTGACTTGCAGATCCTAGGATTCATGGTCAGTCGACAGGCCGAACAGGGGATAAGGTTACATACTGTGTTAGACAGGATTACACTCCCCCTGAAGACATAGGTTTGCAGTTTGGGAGTGTTCCGGGGCTCATCACTGAGCCTGGAACCCCAGGTGTCAGCAGTGGCCAGGAGAGCTTTTGCACAATTAAAGCTTGTGCGCCAGCTGCGCCCATTCCTTGGGAAGACTTGGTCATGATGGCCCACACTCTGGTTACATCCCGAATAGACTACTGCAATGCTCTCTACCTGAGGCTGCCTTTGAAAACTTCTCAGAAGCTCCAATTAGTCCAGCGGTCAGCGGCCAGGTTGTTAACTGGAGCTGCGTACAGGGAGCGTACCACTTCTCTGTTGCACCAGCTCCATGGGCTGCCGATTAGCTTCCGGGCACATTCAAAGTGCTGGTTTTAACCTTTAAAGTCCTGATCGGTTCTGAACCAGATTACTTGTTCGAACGTATCTCCTGCTATGAACTATGAAACTAAAGATCGTCAGGAGAGGCCCTGCTCTCGATCCCACCAGTCTCGCAAACGCGGTTGGTGGGGACGAGAGACAGGGCCTTCTCGGCAGTGGCCCCCCATCTGTGGAATTCTCTCCCTAAGAATATCAGGTTGGACACCTCCCTCCTGCCCTTTAGAAGACAACTGAAGACCTGGCTCTGGGGCCAGGCGTTTGATTAGAGGCCAGCAGCAATAGGAAAAGGAAATTTGGATTTTGCAACATAGATTCTCGCAGCTTAGCTTGGTTTTTACTGGCATGTTAATCTATTAATTTATTGTTAAATATTACTGATGATGTACAATGTTTTAAAATGATTTTATTGTAATTTTAATGGTATTTATGCTGTTGGCATCCTCTGCTGCTCATGTGAGGCCGCGCTGAGTCCCCCTTGTGGGGAGAAGGACAGGATATAAATATATGAAATAAACAAATAATAAATAAATAACATGCTATTGTTGTGTAGTGTAGATGAGCCAGCAGATTGAAGAGATACAGATACAACACAGACACACATTTTCAATGAGAAATGGGAATCCATTGAATGTTAATGTTGGTTTCCATGACTTTTTGCATACATGTGCCTTCAAGTTGCCTGTTAATTTATGGAAACTCCATTAATTTCATAGGGTTTTCTTAGGCTTGAATGCTTAGACTCCTTCTACACTGCCATATATCTACTTTGAAGACCCTTAGAGGGCCCTTAGAGGTGGTTTGGCCAGTTTCTTCCTCTGAAATATAGCCTTCGGCACCTGGTGTTCATTGATGGTTTCCCATCCAAAATACTAAGCAGAGTTGACCCAGCTTCCAAGATCAGATCTGATGCTGTTGTGTTGCTAAACCGGCTTTAGCTTTCAGTATGAACGTCAGAGGAACTGTTGAAGATACTTAACCCATTTCAATGCATTTATAGACCTTATGCAGTTCAGACCCAAAATCAAGAGCAAACTCACTGCCTACAGCAGTGGTTGGCAACCTGGGGTCCCCAGATGTTTTTGGCCTACAACTCCCAGAAATCCCAGCCAGTTTACCAGCTGTTAGGGTTTCTGGGTGTTGAAGGCCAAAAACATCTGGGGACCCCAGGTTGAGAACCACTGGCCTACAGGGTCAAAAACAGTGTTATATCATTGGGTTGTTATAGGTTTTTCAGGCTATATGGCATGTTTCACCTGCATCTTTGGCAATCATCCTCAGAGGTTGTGAGGTTGTGTTATATCACTGCTTTTGCATTGTTAAGCATGTTAGGAATTGTGGGAGTCCAAAACACTTGGAGGCCCGAAGTTTGCTCATGCCTGGTGTATTCACACCATCTTCGTTAGTGGTTGCCACCATGTTTTTTGGACAGTGCAGAGGACTCTTTGTTTTGTCCTCTACTCAACAGGCCACCACCTGATTTCTAGTGTCCTTGAAGATTAATTCTTCACAGTGCACTTTCCACATACCATTAGCTTTTATTACTCTTTTCTGTACAATCTCCAGCTTGATAGTAATGAGAACATCACTCACTGCTTGCCAGGCACGATGCAGTGGTTTTTCCATCCTTCATTATGGCAGGAGATCATTCCAAAAGTACCAAACTATGTGATGTGTGTGGGTGTATTTGTGTGCATAAGGACAAAGAATAAAGGAAAGTAAAAAGACTAAGGGCCCTTCCATACAGCCATGTAACCCAGTATATCAAGGCAGATAGTCCACAATATCTGCTTTGAATTGGATTATCTGAGTCCACACTGCAATATAATCCAGTTCAATGTGGACTTTATACAGCTGTATGGAAGGGTCTAAATTTGCAGTCAAGGACATCTGATGATAAATCTGATGAGGAAATTGTGGCTGGGAAATAGGAACTTTTTCTCTCTCCTTGATAGAGGTTCAGTCTTCAAAAAACAGCAAAGCAACTTAATTGTTTTTAGTGTTGTTAGCTGCTTTAGGTCTCTTTTTAGAGAGATAAAGCAGGATAATAATAATAATAATAATAATAATAATAATAATAATAATAATAATCCAGAATTGAAAGGTCGACAACAAGGAAGCAGGTGAAACAATAGATCACATCCTGAGCTGCTGCAAGAAGATCACACAGACAGACTACAAGCAGAGGCATAACACTGTTGCTCAGATGATTCATTGGAACTTGTGCCACAAATACCATCTGCCTGCGACAAAGAACTGTTAGGATCACAAGCCGGAAAAAGTTACAGAGAATGAACACGCCAACCTCTTCTGGGACTGTTGGGTTCAGACAGCATAATACTCCTGACCTCACTTTGTTAAAAAACCAAGTATGGATTGTCGATTTGCAATCCCAGGTGACAGCAGGATTGAAGAGAAACAACTGGAAAAGCTGACACGATATGAGGATTTAAAGATCGAACTGCAAAGACTCTGGCACAAGCCAGTCAAGGTGGTACCAGTGGTGATCGGCACACTGGGTGCAGTGCCTAAAGACCTTGGCCTGCACTTAAACACAATCGGCGCTGACAAAATTACCATCTGTCAGCTGCAAAAGGCCACCCTATTTGGATCTGCACACATTATTCGCTGATACATCACACAGTTGTAGACGCTTAGGAAGTGTCTGATGTGTGATCAAATACAAAAGCCAGCATAGTGATCTTGTTTGCTGTGTACTAATCTTGTTCTGTATCAAATAATAATATAATAATAATAATTATTATTATTATTATTATTCATGTCATGGTAGGTTGAGCAAAATCTAATCATCTGGTGCCTGTAAGGACTGGTTGAAAATGTATCAAACCAAAATAAGTCTCTCAGATTTTTATTTTTTGTCATGTCAGGAGCGACTTGAGAAACTGCAAGTCGCTTCTGGTGTGAGAGAATTGGCCATCTGCAAGGATGTTGCCCAGGGGACACCTGGATGATTTGATGTTTTTATCATCCTTGTGGGAGGCTTCTCTCATGTCCCCGCATGAGGAGCTGGAGCTGATAGAGGGAGCTCATCCAGCTCTCCCCGGATTCGAACCTGCGACCTATCGGTCTTCAGTCCTGCCAGCACAGGGATTTAACCCACTGCGACACCGGGGGCTCTCTCTGATGATTTATCATTTGGGTTTGTTCCTAAGTAAACATGCATGGTAGTTTCAGAAGTGTAATGTCCTTATCTCTCTTGGAATCTGCTCATTATATGTAGAATTGGCCAGTATTATCTTAGATCTGTTCAGGGTTTCACAATTCTGCCCGCTGCTTCCATCCCCATCTCTGGAGCTATCCAGGCCATGGTTTTCCATGGTTTTAGCTGAAGCGAATGCAAAAAGCTAGCAGATGGATGGGCTTGAATCTGAGTGATATTTGACAATCTGGTCCCCAGGCATTTTGGATAGATGTCCTTAGTTGTGCTGTTGGATGCAATCTGGCAGATTTAATCGTGACCACAGAGAGTGAAGTCATTCTGGTTTCCCTTTCGCAAACAGAGGATGGATTTGTCAAGTCACTGCAGCAAAAGGTGTCATGTGAAGGATACATTCTCAGGGGGTTTTCTCACTGTGTTCTTGAGCTTTCTTAGAAACTTTCCATTCATTCCTCACTGAATGGCTGAATTTTTCCAAAAGGCAGTCATAGTTATGTTGATGTATATATATGTGAATGTGTGTGTCTGTGTGTGTGTACACACACACATATACACATACGTTTATTAATCCAATTGAAGAGGCACAATAGTAATAATAATAATAATAATAATGATGATGATGATGATGATGATGTTTTAAAAAAACTTTATTTCTAGTCCACCCTCTGTCCCAAAAGGGACTTAGGGCAGTTTATCTACAGAGACAGGCAAACATTCAATGCCTTACAAAGTACAGACAACATCAGAAATAATACACAATAACAACTTATAATGAAAAAATAAATATTGAAATTGGAACTAGATAGCAATAAACCAATTACACAATAAAACTAAGACATAAATGAACATTAGACATATATCATTAAAATCAGTTAAAATAAATTTCATTAGAAATGGCTAACAGAGGTGTTTATTAAAAATATATTGTAGACGTCATATAGTGCAAATTGTTCACCAACGTCCCGATGGAATAATAATAATAATAATAATAATAATAATAATAATAATAATCCTTATTTATACCCCACCACCATCTGCCCGATGGGGACTCAGAGCGGCTTACATGAGGCCAAGCCCAAAAAACAAAATACAATAAAATGCAACTGAGAACGCAAACCAAAAATGCAAACAAAGCACAGCATCATAATTACATAAAACATATAAATAAATAACGATATAAAATTACAATAACACAATCACAATAACAGTGGATGGGCTACATGTAATGATTAAAAGAGAGACTCATTAAAATTGGTTAAAAACTTGTGCGAGATAAAGGAGAAAACGAATTGTTTGCAGAGGAGGACTCATTATAGTGGGGATTGTGGGATCAACTTGCCCATAGGGGGAGGTGGGATGTGTACTCCAATGACAAAGACATTGAGGCTAATCAATAGTGCGGGATTGAATATCTATTTGCCAAAGGCGCAGCGGAAGAGACAGGTTTTGAGGTTCTTTTTAAAGGTTTCTAGGGTAGGGGCTTCTTAGTCCTCCTCTTCTCCATATGCTAAGGTGCATAAGTGTGCTTTCAGAAGTTTTTAATAGAGAGGAGAGGGGGAGCAATTTTTAATTCTTTTGGGAAGGAGTTCCAGAGGCTGGGAGCAATCACAGAGAAGGCCCCATCTCTCATTCCCACCAACTGTGCTTGATACAGGGGGGGGGGGGGACCGAGAACAGAGCCACCTCCTTTGACTACAGTTTACGAGATGGCCTAAATAGGGAGATGTGATTGGACAAACAGCCTGGACCCAAACCATTTAGGACTATATAGGTAATGCGGAGCACTTTGTATTTAGTCCAGAAGTGGACCGGCAACCAGTGAAGCAGCCGTAGCATGGTAGTGGTTCTTTCCCTGCATGGCGCTCCAGTTAGTAATTTGGCTGCTGATTTTAGGACTACTTGTAGCTTCCAAACTATTTTCAAAGGCAGCCCTATGTAGAGAGAGTTGCAGTAGTCCAAACTGGAAGTGACTAAGGCATGGATAACCATGGCCAAGTCTGGAGTCTCGTGTGCAGTCAGCAAAAGGAATGGGGTATACTGACAATTTAAAAAATGGGATTTAGAGACTGCACTTTCCTCATTGCTGCTTTAATTCATTTAACTTTTCGTTTTTTTAAAAAAAACTTCAGCAAAAAATGTTGAAACTTATGCACATAATTGTCAAAAGTGTTGTTTCCAAATCAGTTTGAAGACCAGATGAAGGTTGTAAAAGTAGAGTACTCAAATATGAAAAATATACATAAACAAAGATAAATCCCTCAGTTTAGTATCGAAGCATGACCAGCCCTGGGGATAGAGAACTACTACAATTATGGTTATTTGCTGCTGCTACAATTACTATTTGGATGTTTGTTGTGTGTTCTCAAGTTGTTTCCAACTTATGGCAAACCTATCATGTGGCTTTTTTTGGGCAAGATTTGTTCACTATGATTAGTTATTTGTCATACAGTTTCTAAAATCCTCTGGTTAGCACTGACCCTGCTATACGCTGGGTTCTGAGAAGTGTAGGCAAAAAAGTAACTTTTTCGAAATCCAGTGGGTCTATACAGTGTCTGTGTTGTATTATTATTTACCGTGTCAGAAGCGAATTGAAAATATACTGCAAGTCTCTTCTGGTGTGAGAGAACTGGCTGTCTGCAGAGATGTTGCCCAGGGGATGCCCAGGTGTGTTACCATCTTGTGGGAGGCTTCTCTCATGTCCCCTCATGGGAAGCTGGGGCTGACAGATGGGGGCTCACTCCATATTGCGGATTCTAACCACCGACCTTCAGGTCTTCAGGTCAGCGGTTTAGCCGGCATAAGGGTTTAACCCATTGCGCCACCGAGGCTGCTCTGTGTTGTATGACCTGATAAGATACCAGATAAGTCCTGACCTCTTGTGATCTCTAAACACAATGTACTCCTGTCCCAGCATCCCTATCAAAAAGAACAATGGATGAGGATTTTGAAAGTTGTTATCCACCAGAATGGATTACGGCTGACTTAAACTCTTCACTCCGCTACCCAATTTGAACTGTGATGCAGAAATTGGGAAATATTTAGGTTTATAATGCCATGTAACATTTCAAATTTTCAGACTGAAAGAAAAAAATCCTAGTAGGTGTTCTGAAAAAAAAATTGAATCTGCTTAGCTTTAAGTAAAGGTAAAGGTTTCCCCTTGACGTTAAGTCTAGTTATGTCCAACTCTGGGGGTTGCTGCTCATCTCTATTTCTAAGCCAAAGAGCCGGTGTTGTCCATAGACACCTCCAAGGTCATGTGGCCAGCATGACTGCATAGAGCACCATTACCTTCCCACAGAAGTGGTACCTATTGGTCTATTCACATTTGTATGTTTTCGAACTTCTAGGTTGGCAGAAGCTGTGCCTAACAATGGGAGCTCACCCCACTCCCAAGATTCCAACCATTGGCCTTTTGGTCAGCGAGTTCAGCAGCTCAGCAATTTATCCCACTGCACCACAGCTTTAAACACCTATATATTACTATGAGAGGGACACCCACGTTGTGCAGATAGATTCAGCGCATCATGTGAGTCTTCCCAGCTATTAATATTTTTCAGCTAGTGGTTCCTTCTTATGTGGGACCAAATATGCTTCATCATAGATGTTGTGGGAGCATTGTCAGGAAAAAGAAAAAAAATAAGAAATGAATATTTTGCAAACTACCACCAACATTTGGCTCCTTTCCCTAAGTTAGGTACTTTGAGGCCACATTCTTGCAACACACCTATAGTATGTTTCCTCCTTTGGTGTCCCTTAACTTACCACATACAACCCAAATAAAGAAAATGCTACTAAACCCGATCTGAGATGTGGAAGATAATATTTCTTAGCTTATTAAGCATGTGTACAACCATTCAAATCATTATCTAGTCAAGCAGCAGTTTTTTTCTTTGTCTAGACCAGTTCCCAACATTGCATCCTATTTGTAGACATCCTTATTTCTGTCCATTCAGCAAAAACATCTTTGTTAACTCACAAAAGAGCAGACTTTTGGGAGTTGTAAGCCAACAATTTAGGGGAATTGTTATTGGAAAACACAGCTCTAGGGTTCCTTTCCATGAATGCACAATAAAAAATTTCTGTGAAAGAAGGTTTCAGTCTTCTTAGCTGGCTTAGCTCTGCATTGTCAAAGGCTTTCATGGCCGGAATCACTGGGTTGTGGTGAGTTTTCCAGGCTGTTTGGCCATGTTCCAGAAGCATTCTCTCCTGACGTTTCACCTGCATCTATGGCAGGCATCCTCGGAGGTTGTGAGGTCTGTTGGAAACTAGGAAAATGGGTTTATATATCTGTGGAATGACCAGTGTGGGAGGAAAAACTCTTGTCTGCTGGAGGTAGGTGTGAATGTTGCAATTGGCTACCTTTAGTCACATTTAATGGCCTTGCAGTTTCAAAGTCTGGCTTCTTACTGCCTGGGGGAATCCTTTCCTGGGAGGTGATTAGTTGGCCCTTATTGTTTCTTGTCTGGATTTCCCCTGTTTTTGAGTATTGTTCTTTATTTACTGTCCTGATTTTAGAGCTTTTTTTAATACTGGTAGCCAGATTGTGTTCATTTCATGGTTTCTTCTTTCTGTTGAAATTGTCCACATGCTTGTGGATTTCAATGGCTTCTCTGTGTAATCTGACATGGTGTGAGAGTGGTCCAGCATTTCTGTGTTCTCAAATAATATGCTGTGTCCAGATTGGTTCATCAAGTGCTCTGCTATGGCTGACTTCTCTGGTTGAAGTAGTCTGCAGTGCCTTTCATGTTCCTTGATTCGTGTTTGGGCAATGCTGCGTTTGGTGGTCCCTATGTAGACTTGTCCACAGCTGCATGGTATATGGTAGACTCCTGCAGAGGTGAGAGGATCCCTCTTGTCCTTTGCTGACTGTAGCATTTGTTGGATTTTCTTCATGGGTCTGTAGATAGTTAGGTTGTGTTCCTTCATCAGCCTCCCTATGTGGTTGTGTTTCTTCACCCACTTCACCTCCCAACAAAGGATTCCCCCAGGCAGTAAGAAGCCAGGCATTGAAACTGCTAATCAAGGTGGCCAATTGAAACATTCACACTTGCCTCAAACAGACAAAAGTTCTTTCTCCCACCCTGGAAATTCTACAGATATATAAACCCCATTTTCCTAGTTTCCAACAGACCTCACAACCTCTGAGGATGCTTGCCATAGATGCAAGTGAAACGTTAGGAGAGAATGCTTCTGGAACATGGCCATGCAGCCCAGAAAACTCATAACACCCTGGCATTAACAGCCTACGGCTGTTAGGAATTGTGGGAGTTGAAGTCCAAAACACTTGGAGGGCCCAAGTTTGCCCATGCCTGTTATAGGCATATGTTCGGAAACTATCTAGCCAAGTTGAAACATTCACACCTAGCTCCAGCAGACAAAAGTCCTTTGTCCCACCCTAGTCATTCCACAGATATATAAACCCATTTTCCTAGTTCCAACAGACCTCACTACCTCTGAGGATGCTTGCCATAGATGCAGGTGAAACGTCAGGAGAAATGCCTCTAGAACATGGCCATATAGCCCGAAAAAACCTACAACAACCCATTGATTCCGGCCATGAAAGCTTTCGACAATACATTATATCTAGCCAAGGTTAGCAGGACTTTAGCGAGTCTTAAAAGACATCATCTGAGACCCCAAACTTTTCCAAACTCTGCTTCCGTTACTAATTTAGCATTTGGAATGAATCTTTTCTTGATTTTTTATCCTGATTTCTTTCTAGGAATCTGTATTCCATGAATCGTAAGCCAATATAAGAGCTTCAAATACCTTGTTAGTTCCTGCATCCATTGGGATTAACTAGACCTCCTTTCTTAAAGAGGTCTTTCAGAGGCTATGTACTGATGACCTTGAGCAAATAGCCTGGGTTAATAATAGTCTCTAATCTGGGTTAGTAATAGTCTGTGTAAAAAAAAAGGGTCTCATCCCAGCCACCATTTAAATCAACTTCATGACCGTTCGACATCACATGAGCAGCAACAATGCTTTCCAACTATTTGGAGAAGATGACTCCACTTTGTCCTTTCATTCTTTCCTTGACTTTGATGCTGAAGTTTATGTTGTTTCTATTGTTTCCAGGTACAGACAGTCTCCCAAGTTACAAACAAGATTTGTTCTTAAGTTGAATTTGCTTGTAAGTCAGAACAGGTATATTTTTTTTTCAGTTTCACATAGGATTTTTTCCCTACCTAGCCTTACCTGGAGCACCCGGTGGCGCAGTGGGTTAAACCGCTGATCTACTGAACATGTTGACCGAAAGGTCGCAGGTTCGAATCTAGGGAGTGATGTGAGCTCCCGCTGTTAGCCCCAGCTTCTGCCAACCTAGCGATTTGAAATTATTATTATTATTATTAGTTACAGTATTTATATTCCGCCCTTCTCATCCCGTAGGGGACTCAGGGTGGATTACAATGTAATATACATGGCAAACATTCAATGCCATAGACACACAACATATATAGACAGACAGACAGAGGCTATTTAACATTCCAGCTTTTTCATGAGGGTATTCTGGTCACCAGGGGAGCTGTCGCTTCACCGTCCATTTGTGACACTGATGAAGTACTTCCTCATTCTTTGCATGCTTGCTGGAGATTTTTATGGCATCGTAAACCAGCCTCCTCGCATAAGCGGTACCTAAATTTCCTACTTGACAGATGCAACTGTCTTTCAGGCTGCAAAGGCCGACAGCAAGCTACACCAATTGGTCGGAAACTCACTCCGACCCAGGCTGGCTTTGAACTCACAATCTTTTGGTCAGTAGTGATCTTAATGCAGCTGACTCCCAGCCAGCTGTGCCACAGTCCCGGTGCTGAAAGTTTTTAGACCAACCAGGAGCATCTCCTATGGAAATCAAGACGTACATATATCACCAGGAGTGTAGGACAAAATATGCAAATGTGAGTAGATCAGTAGGTACCGCTCTGACGGGAAGGAAATGGCGCTCCATGCAGTCATGCTGGCCACATGACCTTGGAGGTGTCTACAGACAATACTGGCTCTTTGTCTTAGAAATAGAGATGAGCACAACCCGCAGAGTCAGACACGACTGGACTTAATGTCAGGGGAAAACCTTTACCTTTACTTAGTCTTACCTGAAATTCCTTGGTACTCAGTGTTTTCTGGTGCTCTCCATCAGAGTATTAACATATTCAAAGTATTGAACAGGTCGTTCTCCAATTAGCTTTCATCCCTGATTAGATCTGAGATGTCCAGGATTTTAAGCTGGTAACTTTTCAAATTATTACAGGGATGTGATGATGCTCAGGCAGTATTGGAAGGGATATGACCCAACTCCAGCCCTAGAATATTATCATAATGGTGGTGTTTACATTTTATTCCTGGCTGCTATTCATCATTTATGAGAGGCATGGGCAAACTTCAGCCCTCCAGATGTTTTGGACTTCAACTCCCACAATTCCTAACAGTCTGAGTGAGAAAAGGGAAGGTCCTGAGGCTGTTAGGAATTATGGGAGTTGAAGTCCAAAACATCTGGAAGGCTGAAGTTTGCCCATGCATGTGCTAGATTCTCCTACAGTTGCTGAGAGCATCTAGGAGCCAACATACTATGACCATCACCACAAAATGTTTTTGTGGTCTCACAGTGCCTTGTTCTGCCTCATTGTGTTGTTTTTTATTGCCAGCACTGATCTGGACCTTGCCTGCCTACTTTTAATTTATATAAATCATTTATATTTGTTTATTTCTGATGTTTTAAAAAAATCACTCCAGCTTTCCTTTTGCGATGCACGGCTTTTGGAAAGAAGCTTACAAGATTACAAAATATATGGCAATATGATTATAATGAAATCCACATGCACAACAGAAGCATTAGCTCAAGTTTGTTTTTTGTTTTGTTTTTTGTTTTCTAAGTACAAAATGTAAACTGGAACAAATGTGTGTTCAGCAAAAGTCAGTACCCTTGAAATCTTCTGTAATGTTCTAAAGCAACGTTTCTCAACCTGGGGGTCGGGACCATCGGGGGGTTACGAGGGGGTGTCAGAGGGGTCTCCAAAGACCATCAGAAAACACAGTATTTTCTGTTGGTCATGGGGGTTCTGTGTGGGAAGTTTGACCCAATTCTTTCATTGGTGGTGTTCAGAATGCTCTTTGATTGTAGGTGAACTATAAATCCCAGCAACTACAACTCCCAAATGTCAAGGTCTATTTTCCTCAAACTCCACCAGTGTTTATATTTGGGCATATTAAGTATTTGTGCCAAGTTTGGTCCAGATCTATCATTGTCCACAGTGCTTTTTGGATGTAGGTGAACTACAACTCCAAAACTCAAGGGCAATGTCCACCAAACCCTTACAGTATTTTCTCTTGGTCTTGGGAGTTCTGTGTGCCAAGTTTGGCTCAATTTCATCACTGGTGGAGTTCAGAATGCTCTTTGATTGTAGGTGAACTACAAATCCCAGCAACTACAACTCCCAAATGACAAAATCAATCCCCCTCCCAACCCCACCAGTATTCAAATTTGGGCATATTGGGTATTTGTGCCAAATTTGGTGCAGTGAATGAAAATACATCCTGCATATCTATATTTACATTACAATTCATAACAGTTGCAAACTTACAGTTATGAAGTATCCACGAAAATAATTTTCTGGTTGGGGGGTCACCACAACATGAGGAACTGTCTTAAGGGGTCATGGCATTAGGAAGGTTGAGAACTACTGCTTTAGTCTAAAGAGACTATCTCACCATATTAATGGTATTTTCTGGTAGGCGAGATACAGTAAGTCAGCCTTTTATCAGGCCTTCAAATTATATAATCCCAAACAATTTCAGATTTTAAAGACTTTCCATCAAATTGTATGATTAGTTGATATCTGTATTAAAGAGAGAGTATAGTTTAGCCAGTGCTTTATATGAGCTTTATGATATAAAACAGAATAGAAAATAAACAAGATGCTCTTGTAAGGTTAAATAAATGCTACAGAATCGTTGTAGTTGTAGTTTTGCAAGGGCTTATAGCCATTTCTCCAAAGGGTATTGGCGTCTCATCTCACTACAACTCCCATGTTTCCATACTACTGAGCCATGGCAGCTAAAGTAGCGTCAAACTGCATTAATTTTACAGTGCAGATGCACCCTTTGGCATCACCATGGACCTTACAAACTGTGGAATCCCAGGAGTCATCGGCCTCAAAAGGAAACATCTCCAAATGCCTTCTAATGCAAGCATTTAGCTCCTAACAACATAGCAGCTGCCACCTCCTGTGAATCTGCTCACAGCGATATCCGCATAATCTTTTGGACAGGATCTCATTGGGGGGCCTTTTGTTTTTAAAACGGACATCAAGGTTTCCTGTGGAAGTTTTGTGGCAAACTGTTGTCAAGAAGAAAAGAAACTACATGCTCCAATTGTGATGCTCTGATGTGCCAATTGTTCACTTACGTAGTTGTCAATGGGTCTGTCGATTGTGCATTCAATAAAATATTAAAATAAGTTAAGTATATTTTAGATTAATTTGTATGTAACTATACATAGAGTGAACCAAATATAAGCAGGAGGGGTTATTTGTTAGCAAAACAGTCTTTTGAAGTGTTTACAATGAATAGGAGGGTTTTGTTTATTGATAATGAAATTTAGTATTATTTATTCATTTACAGTGTTTATATTCCGCCCTTCTTACCCCGAAGGGGACTCAGGGCGGATCACAGAACACATACACGGCAAACATTCAATGCCGTTAGATATACAGGGCAGACAGACACATAGAGGTATGTGTCTTGGCATTTTTCAAACTTCAGCATCCTGGAGGTTATACTCGATTCTGGCCACAGGAGGGTGCTGTTGCTCCATCCTGTATGACAACAAGCCTTTTTGATCACAGACTTTCCTCCTTGTTCTTTGATCGCCAGCTTTTTTTTATGATGCGGTAAAATATCTCCCTGCTTAAGCAGTGCCTAATTTCTCTACTCACAGCTACTGCTTAGGTGGAGAGTAAGCTGGACTGAAGGTCGGGTGCTCACCCCGACCCAGGCTCAAACTTCCAACCTTTCAATTGGGAAAGATCTATTGCTGCTGGTGATTAACCAGCTGTGCTAAAGCCCAGCAGTCCACGACTTCCTAACAACTCATAGTTAAGAACGGGGGTGAGACAACAAGAAGTGAGAGAAATCTACTCCTAGGAAATGAAATTCACTTCTGAGAAAGTTATCATGGGGAAAATGTGTCTTCTCACCAATTCTTGTTTCCACAAGTCAAAATGTTCAAAATCTGGTGATCATGGGGACAGAAAGTGAGGTGAAATCTTCTGATCAGGGGCACAGACAGCAAAACAAACAACACAGAGGTGTTAACCCGTCCCTATGCTACCCAAAACTAAATATGATATATATTTGGCTGGTGCTACACTTAAATAATGTACCTGTTCCAACTTACAAATTTACCTTAAGAACAAACCTACAGAACTTATCTTGTTCGTAACTTGGGGAATTCCTCTACTGGCAATGAAATCATGTATGTATTATGTTCCTTCAGGTTTCCTATGGAAGAGAGTTAATCCCTAAAGTAGAGGGTTTTTTTCTTTTAGTTGCTCATCTGAGTGAATGTGTGAATTGTTGTTGTGTCCTGAGTGTTCCTTATCTGAATTGCTTGAGGTCACAAGTGGTTTGGAGTTTGGAATTTTTCTTAGATTTTGCACTACCAGCATTTATTTACATGTACATAATGAGATATTCTGGAAATGGAACTCAAGTCTATAGTCAGAATTAGTGTTCCATATACATCTTGTACACGTAGCCTAATATACAATGCTTTCTTTAAAAATATGCATGAAATAAAGCTTAAGAACCTAGAACCACTAGAAAGCAAACGTGTCACTTGTGGACTAGTTTAGGTAGGTGTTTTGGATTTAGGGATTCCACAAAAGGGATGCTCATCCTGTACCAATTGCAAGGCTTTTCCTCCATTTTAAAGATCATTGGGAGAGTGATTTGCATCAAATAGACATGAAAGCCATGTACAGTTAATGATGAGGAGATCAGAGGGCATCTCCTTCAGGTTTACTATGGTTTGAGCAAAAGTGAAGGATTTCCATTCGAAGTCTGCTTCTTAAATCCTTGTCCATTTTAACTGAGAGTTAGACCAAGACCTCATCAATATTTCAGAGCTGCTTGTGAAATTTGATCTAGTTGATTGGTGAAGTGTAGCTTATTTTGTCACTTTAAATGAGATTTGTGCTTAGTTATATATAGCATTGTCCTCCAAAGGTTGCTGAAATGAGCTCCATTAACATGAATAGGGCAAGACTCCCTGCTGGAAGTTATGCTACCAAGGATTTTATTTATTTTTTATTTGAAGTATTTATATTCCGCCCTTCTCACCCTGCAGGGGACTCAGGGCGGATTACAATGCACATATATATGGCAAACATTCAATGCCATTTAGACATTGAATATACAGACCAACATAGAGGGAATTTAACATTCCAGCTTCCGGCTTCATGAGGGTATTCTCAATTCCGACCACCGGGAGCTGCCGCTTCACCGTCCTCTTGATGGACACTTGGAGTACTTCCTTATTCTTCCGCACACTTGCTGGAAGGTTTTATGGCATCATAAATTAGTTAAATTAACGTCCTTGCATAAAGCAGTATCTAAATTTCCTACTTGACAGATGCAACTGTCGGGCTGCATAGGTCGACAGCAAGCTAGACTATTAATGGTCGGGAGCAACACAGCCATCAGCTGAACTGCATTCAGGCCCCACATCCCTAAAACTAGGCCCAGGAAACAGACCATCATCCCCATTCCCTTCAGGAACATCTTCATGAACAGCATCCCCATTCCCTTCAGAAGAATCAACTTGAACATGAACAACATTGTCATTCCCATCATCCAAAGCAACCTGATCATTAGAGACAACCACGGGCTGAACAGGCTGACATACAACAGTATTGTTGTTAATGTTTTAACTGATATTTGATAATGTTTTAACTAATGCTTAATTTGTGTTTATATTGCTTTTGTTTGTTTTGTTGCTGACATCTAATGGTTGCCAGTT
Organism: Anolis sagrei ordinatus; assembly: GCF_025583915.1. Lineage (NCBI taxonomy): Eukaryota > Metazoa > Chordata > Lepidosauria > Squamata > Anolidae > Anolis > Anolis sagrei. The sequence goes on along the minus strand of NW_026844366.1, from coordinate 333,263,770 downwards.
GTAACCCACCCTTAGTGCCCCCCCCCGGGGGGGGGTGTGAGAAGCATGGGGTTATAGCTTTCTTTATTCAGCAATGTGCAGACTGGGATGTGAATCAACGCACTGCTCATAAACTCTAATGGTGTTTTCTCATCCATTGCTTTAGCGGATTTATTACCTGTCCTTGGAATTCTACATGGGACGAACGCTTCAGAATACAATGGTCAACCTGGGACTGCAGAATGCCTGTGATGAAGCCATTTACCAGGTACGTTTCTCCTCTGAGACCTGGTTTGATGATGTCTCTGATTTTTAGCCTGCTGTAACATGAGATGACTGGGCATATTGTCATGGTTTCTGCCTAACAATATACATTTAGACTGAAAATTAGGTTGTTAGGGGAACCTGGGCTATGCACCACGTTGCCAGGAGGAGCTGTGGAATCATTATATTTCTGTATTGTCGAAGGCTTTCATGGCCGGAATCACTGCGTTGTTGTAGATTTCCGGGCTATATGGCCATGTTCTAGAGGCATTTTCTCCTGACGTTTTGCCTGCATCTATGGCAAGCATCCTCAGAGGTAGTGAGGATGCTTGCGAACCGCACCTCCTCCAAGATGAACCGAACCACCTCAACTGGGCTCTATAGGCCAATGGATACTCCACCTCAGACATCAAAAGAGCTGCAAGACCAAGAACAAGCCACGAGAGTAAAGATGAAGATCCACCCAGAGGAAAAGTGTTCTTGCCATACATCAAGGGAACCACTGACCGCATAGGGAAGCTGATGAGGAAACACAACATACAAACAATCTACAGACCCACCAAGAAAATCCAACAAATGCTACGTTCAGCAAAGGACAAGAGGGATCCTCTCACCTCTGCAGGAGTCTACCGTATACCATGCAGCTGTGGACAAGTCTACATAGGGACCACCAAACGCAGAGCCCAGACACGAATCAAGGAACATGAAAGGCACTGCAGACTACTTCAACCAGAGAAGTCAGCCATAGCAGAGCACCTGATGAACCAACCTGGACACAGCATATTATTTGAGAACACAGAAATGCTGGACCACTCCAACAACCACCATGTCAGACTACACAGAGAAGCCATTGAAATCCACAAGCATGTGGACAATTTCAACAGAAAGGAGGAAACCATGAAAATGAACAAAATCTGGCTACCAGTATTAAAAAAAAAACTCTAAAATTAGAACAGCACAACAACAGAGAGGAAACAAACAAGGACATCTAATCACCTCTCAACAAAAGATTGCTCCAGGCACTGCCAGGCAATCAAATGCTAATCAAGGTGGTCAGTTGAAACATTCACACCTAGCTCCAGCAGACAAAAGTCCTTTGTCCCACCCTGGTCATTCCACAGATATATAAACCCTTTTTCCTAGTTCCAACAGACCTCACTACATTTGAGGATGCTTGCCATAGATGCAGGCGAAACGTCAGGAGAAATACCTCTAGAACATGGCCATATAGCCCGAAAAAACCTACAACAACCCAGTGATTCCGGCCATGAAACCCTTCGACAATATATTTTTATTGTTAATTCATTTGGGTAGATGGCTGCAACCAGCAAGTCCTGGAGGCTTCTAGGAGTAGCAATTAACTCCATTTAACGGACAGAGAAGAGATGGGTGCAAACAGAGTCCAGGGCCATAAATATAGCCTTACTTTCCCCATTCCTGCATTAGAAGTTCAGGTATAACACCAGACCACTTTTTGAAATTTGATTCAAATCATACTTCTCACAAACTATGGCTTATTGAATAGGAATGGGTTTCAGACATCTCAATAGTGCATTTTTGTTGTGTTTTGTTTGTTTTGCATTGCAGGCTATGATCAGAGTTATCTCTGAATCCTGTCACTGTGCAAATGCACCATTTGCCTTCACTGGCTACATCTGCACTGTAGAATGAATGCAGAGTGACATCACTTTAGCTGCCATGGCTCAGCGCTGTGGAATCATGGGAACTGCAGTTTTGCAAGGTCTTTAGCCTTCTCTGCCAATGAGTGCTGGTACCTCATCAAACTACAACTCCCAGGATTTCATAGCTGTTAAAGTGGTATCAAACTACAGTGTAGATCAGGCCTGGGCAAACTTGGGCCCTCCAGGTGTTTTGGACTTCAACTCCCATAATTCCTAACAGTCGGTAGGCTGTTAGGAATTGTGGGAGTTGAAGTCCAAAACAGCTAGAGGGCCCAAGTTTGCCTAGGCCTGGTGTAGATGTATTCTGTTTCCTTCCTCCAACGTCTTTAAACTAAGCCATACTTCTTACCTGTTCTGTGTTGAAATTTGAGTCAGAGCTTTGTCTGTTGAGAGCCTATTAGTTTTTATGCCCCACGGTTTCAATCCAATCTCCCACACAGTTGTTTATTGCTAAAATGGCATGACTCATGGATTCCTATCCTCCTTTGAGAAGCACTGCCAAATATCGTGTCATGGATCCTTTCCTTATTATCAGTGGCTGTAAAAGTGATATATGGTTAAGCTTGAAGATTCAGAGTTATGTGGGGCTGAGGTTGTTTTCTTTGGAAAACAATCAAGCTAAGGACATTCACAGGTGGGGGGAAAACAAAGGCAATTACATCGGTTGCCTTTGAAGCTCCAGAACACACTGCATGCAGTACAGAAGATATGTGATCTCATCCCTGTGTTTTGATTTCTAGTTAAAATTAAACAAAGGAGTTATATTTCTTTGTGAAAGTATTGGTACCGGGAGAAAGAGATATACTGTCACAACTTAAATTATGCTAGAATTAGGGAGTAATGGAGGTAATACGGTATCTATACAGCTGTTGTCCTCCAGGACAGGAAAAGCACTGTAAACACCACACCATTGATTGGAAAACAATCCTTTTGTTGAAGATAATTAAAAAACAGCAAGTAAAAAACACTTTAAAGAAATTGGTAAATCCAATTAGGTAAGAAGATAGGAGCAAAAATAGTCCAGGGTTGTTGTTGTTGTTGTTCATTCGTTCAGTCGTCTCCGACTCTTCGTGACCTCATGGACCAGCCATGAGTCCAGGGTAAAGTTCAGCAAAGTCAATAAAACAAAGTCCACACTTCTCTAATATAATTCAAGAAAACCAGGAAACATTAATGCAAGGCATGAGTTGGCATTCATACATTCCAAGAGTCCAAACCATGAACAAGGAATACTTAGACAAGAATCTTCCAAGCAAAGCTTCCATGAAACAAAGGACGAGAACTACACTTGAATCCAACAATGCTTCATCTGACTATATTTCCCATACTTGTAACTTTTATCCCCTCGTTAAGCTATTCCTCGCACTCAGGAATTGGTTTCGCTTTACTTGAGATCCCCTTATCTTTTTCTGTTGGAGCCTGGCAGAACGCCGAAGGCACTGTTCGGCCTGCCTGTTTTGACTAATTTCCTCTCGTCTATCTATTTGCTTATTAAGTCTCGCAGCTGGGGCAGGTGCCCAGTTGTTTTCAAGCCCCAAATCCTGGGAACTCTCTGGTAATAATTCAGGGAGTACACTATCATCCTCACACCCTTCAGGGACATTCTCATGGAAAACTACACTTTGTACAGGGGTCTCCTGGTACTTCCCTGCATCAGTGTCATTGACCAAACCATTGCCATCTTGAGATTCATTGGCATCACTTTCCACATCCAAAGCATCCTGATCCTGAACTCCAGGCTGAACTCCAACAACATTCTTCCCAATGTAGGGCGAATTTGCACTGTAGAATTAATGCAGATTGACACCACTTTAGAAAAAAAACAAACTCTTGCTGATGTAGATGTTATTAGCAAATGCAGCTTTATGTAGCCTATGTTTATTTTGTAATATTTTCTTTTCACATATTTTATTGTATTTCATTTTATGTATGATTTTATGATTGTATGTTGTCTTCGTTTTACTTGGTTGTAATTGTTGGGCTCGGCTTCATGTTAGCCACCCCAAGTCCCCTTGGGGAGATGGAGGCAGGGTTTAAATAAAATGTATTTATTTATTTATTTGCAGTATTTATATTCCGCCCTTCTCACTCCAAAGGGGACTCAGAGTAGATCACATAACACATATATGACAAACATTCAGTGCCGTTATACACTGACAGGACAGCCACAGTACTTAGATAGAGGTATATAGGCTTTCCCCATCTTCGGCGTCTTGGATGTTGTGCTCGATTCCGGCCACCAGGGTGTGTGTGTGTGCTGTCATTCCATCTATAAATGCCGAAGAGCCCTGTTCACAGACTTCCTCCTTTGATAGCATTGCATTCCTTATGGTGCCATTAAAATACCTTGCCGCATAAGCGGTACCTATTTACCTTCTCACAGCTGTTTTCGATTTGCTACCCCGTTTCCCTGAAAATAAGACCTAGTAGAGGTTTTGCTGAATTGCTAAATATAAGGCCACCCCCAAAAGTAAGACCTAGCCAAGTTTTTGTTGGAACCATGCTCCCCCTGGTGGCTGGAAGCTGCAATACCATCCTTGCTGTGGGAGAGTATTAGAGTCTCCCGACAGTGTGTGGAAGCCCGGTACTTTGCAGCCTTTATTTTTTGTGGCCCTGTGTATGAGGGCCAGTATATTTATTATATACTGACAACTACTGTACAGTGTATAATACATGTTCTTTTTTGTTGTTCAACAATAAATAAGAATTCCTCTTCATGGAAAAATAAGACATACCCTGAAAATAAGACCTAGCACATCTTTGGGAGCAAAAATATAATATAAGACACTGTCTTATTTTCAGGGAAACAGAGTAGGTGGACAGTGAACTGGGCTGAAGGTTGAACACTCATCCTCGACCCGGGCTTCAAACTGCAAACCTTTCGTTTGGCAAGATTTGTTGCAGCTGGTGGTTAATCTGTTGTGCTAAAGCCCAGCCCAGTGTTATAGAATCGCAGGAGTTGTAGTTTTACAAAGTCTTTAGCCTTCACTGCCAGAGAAGGCTGGTGCTTCACCTAGCTACAATTTCTGTGATCCCGTCTCATTGAACCATGTAATTTAAAAGTGGTATCAAACTGCATTAATTCAGCAGTGTGGATGCACCCATTGTTGAATTTCCTTCTGGACACAGTGTGTTGGAATGTAGAGTAGACTCACCGAAATCAATGGGACTGTGGCTAGGCGTGATGTGGCTTTTTGTTTTTGTTTTTCTTTTCTCAATAGCTTGGTCTAGATCTGGAAGAACTGGAAGAAATTGAGGAAGATGCCGGCCTGGGCAATGGAGGACTGGGTCGACTGGCAGGTAAGCAGGGAATTTTGGTACAACCATCATATCTTGCTTTTTGGTACTTGCTTTTGATTCAGCCTTCCACTTATACATGAGTATATACCAGGTGTGGGCAAACTTCAGCCATCCAGGTGTTTTGGACTCCAACTCCCACAATTGGAATTGTGGGAGTTGGAGTCCAAAACACCTGGAGGGCCGAAGTTTGCCCACGCCTGGTATAGATGCACTCCAAGACTTCAGCCCTCTTAATCTGGTTTGCTCATCCTATTCCCTCTTAACAGAGTTGCTAGCAGGCAAAGTAATTTTCTTCTTTTTTGGGTGATGTTTATTTCTGACTACTAATTTAAACAAAATCTTGGTTGCTTGCCATTTCAGCTTGCTTTCTGGACTCTATGGCAACGCTGGGACTGGGAGCCTACGGCTATGGGATCCGCTACGAGTTTGGCATCTTTAATCAGAAGGTTGTTGATGGTTGGCAGGTGGGTTGGCGAGGAAAAGATCATTCCATATTTTATTACCTCTCCTTTTTCAGCTGCTCCCAGAGATAACTGTGCTCAGGAGAAGGTTGTAATAGCCGAAGAAGCTTTGCTAATCAGGCCCTTAGAATAATATTTATCTGTTCCAATTCTGACCGAACTGGCACTTGAATCCTGCCTGGGTTTGGGGATAAATGTTGAGATGGTCTGGAATGAACCATGGATGCAACATTATGATGTTGACCCTTCATAGAAGCAAGCAGACAATTCCCGTATAGTAATCAATGACAATAGTCTTGTGTAGGTTAGAGATAAACATGCACAGCTCATACACATACACAGTGTTGTTGGCCAGAGCAGCCTTTTACAGTTTGGTGCCTTTCAGGTATCTTGGACTATAGCTCCCACCATCCATTAGTATATCTAGTGGAAACACTGGAGAGGGCCTTCTCAGTTGTTGCTCCATAATCTGAAACTCCTTTCTCTGTGAATTAGACTGACAGCTTCCCTACTTTCTTTTCTCAGGGGGTGTCTAGATGCTAGAATTAATGCACTTTGACACCACTTTTACTGTTCTGGCTCAATGCTATGGAAATGTGGGAGTTGTAGTTTGGTGAGGCACCAGCACCCTTTGGCATATATCTTTGGTTAGAAGTTTTTATTGTTAATCTTTGCCACTTCTACTGCAACAAGAGTTTGTTCGGGCTGGGCTTACCCTAGCATGCTAAACCACTGTGCTGCAGAAAAATCCTGCCGATCAAAAGGTCGACAGTTCAAGCCTGGGTTGCGGTGAGCCCCAGCTCATCTGCCCATCTAGCAGGTTGAAAGTAGAAATGCGAGTAGAAAAATAGGGAACACTTTCCTTGGGGAGGTAATAAAGGTACCCTTAGGGACATTGATTGGAGGAAATCTCCTCGGCATGGAAGGTGGAACAACAGCACTCCCCTGTGGCCGGAGTTAAGTAAAGCCTCCAAGATGCCAGACATAAGATGGGAAACCTGCCTTTACCTCTGTTTGTGTTGTCTGTCCTTGTTGATTTTATAATTGACATTGAATGTTTGCTGTATGTGGGTTCTGTAAGCTGCTCTGATTCCCCTTCGGGGTAAGATGAGCAGGGTATAAATACCAGTAAATAAATCTATATAAATAAAGTAATGTTCGTTTGTGGATTAACGAACTCAAAAACCACTGGAGAATTGACACCAAATTTGGACACAATACACTGTTCAGGGCAATGAGTGACTATCACTCATAAAACACTGAAAAAACAGCAGAAGAGACTTAAAAAGCCAAAAAAAAAAAATACATTACAATGCATGCGCAAAACCACATATATACACACACACACACACACACACATATATACACACAACAAAAACACACATATACACAAATATACACACACAAAACACATATACACAGACTCGACCACAGCAACGCGTGGCAGGGGATGGCTAGTAAATAAATAAATTTGTACTATTACACTATGTGACACGCTCTTTGTTCCTGGGTTATAAATGTCATTTTCTAATTGGTTCTATCATTTAAAAAACATGGAAAATGCTTCTTAAGCTGCAAAACTTTGTTTTTGCAGGACATCCTGCAGCACATTTTGCTATAGTTTTTTTTAATGAATATCTCATTGAATCTCAACCAATGCAACATAGTTTGAAGTTTCTGGAGTATAACAGCTACTTTTAAAGTAAGTGTCACAAAGTTAAACAGGAAATAACACTTTCAAACCAGGAACAGAACGTTTTTCAAATTTTGTTGCATAGTGTTATGGGAGCCAGGCCCCAAATGGTTGGAAAGTTGGATGCCAAGCGTGGGTGCCAAAGGAGTCTCTCTTGAGAGTGAATTCCACACCCACCGAAAAAGATCCGCACATTCATAGCATACTTTCTCCTATTGGTACATCTGGACAAAGGTCTCTGGATTTAATCTCTTTCTCTCTTCTTTAGGTAGAAGAGGCTGATGACTGGCTGCGTTATGGCAATCCTTGGGAAAAAGCCCGCCCGGAGTACATGCTTCCTGTGCACTTTTATGGACGGGTGGATCACACTCCCGATGGCATTAAATGGGTTGACACTCAGGTATGTTGTTGTTGTTGTTCATTCGTTCAGTCGTTTCCGACTCTTCGTGACTTCATGGACCAGCCCTGTCGGCCATCACCACCCCCAGCTCCTTCAAGGTCAATCCAGTCACTTCAAGGATGCCATCCATCCATCTTGCCCTTGGTCGGCCCCTCTTCCTTTTTCCTTCCATTTTCCCCAGCATAATTGTCTTCTCTAAGCTTTCCTTTCTTCTCATGATGTGGCCAAAGTATTTCATCTTGGCCTCTCACTCAGGTATAGTATTCTAGAAATATGTGTGGAAGACACATTAGGAAGAACTGAGATTGAAAGATACTTGCTTTGGGCAAACACCTCAGAGAATATTCTGAAGCCAGCAAGACTATCTGAAGTTACCAACATCTGTGGTGGACATGTAAAACCATAAATATTAGCAGACCCTATTGAAATAAAGGTCTTCTATAATAATATAATAATAATACACTTTATTCATATTCTGCCCTTCTCCTGTAGGGGACTCAGAGCGGGTTACACATTTACATACATAGGCAAACATTCAATGCCTTTACAATCACATGAGACACATAAACACAAACAAAGGCAATGCTTCTTCTTTCATTTCCGGCTTCAGGAGGCAGTGCTCATCTCTGGCTCTGGGAGCCTGCATTGTCACCTCCTGAACTACAAGAAAGGAGATTCCATTTGAACATGAGGAAGAACTTCCTGGCTGTGAGAGCCGTTCAGCAGTGGAACTCTCTGCCCCAGAGTGTGGTGGAGGCTCCTTCTTTGGAAGCTTTTAACAGAGGCTGGATGGCCATCTGTCAGGGGTGATTTGAATGCAATATTCCTGCTTCTTGGCAGGGGTTGGACTGGATGGCCCATGAGGCCTCTTCCAACTCTTTGATTCCATGATTCTTTGATCATCTGGCCGGCAAGATTGCTTGGAGCATCTCTTTGCCTTTTTCTACCAAAGTGGTAACTATTTATCTACTCACATTTGCATGTTTTGGGACTGCTAGATTGGCAAGAATTAGGACTGACCCCGTCTCACGCATTTGAACTGCCAACCATCAGGTCAGCAGTTCAGCAGTATAAGCACCACCATGGCCCAAGACTAGTGTAGAGTCATACTGGAGAACATAAAAAATGCCCAGAGAGCATCTATTTTGTCAGATGTGGGCCAATGAAACCATGGATAAGGGACCTGCAGATACAGGAGTCATGTTATACCTTAGTTATTTTACACTTTAGCAGTCATAGGTGTACCTAGAGGGGCAAAGTTTGCCCATACCTGCTCTAGAAAATGCCTAGAGAGGGCATATTTTGATGGATGTGGATGAATGAACCTGTGGATACTGGTGCTGCGATACAGAGGTCATGCTGTATCAGTTCAAGAATGCAATGGGGGATTGAAAGCCAAAAGCTTGGATAACCCTTGTTCTCTGGCATCAGAGAAACCATTTCTAACATATTTATTTTTCACGATCTCATCACAATGCTGGAGGCAAAATGGGCTTCTGGCATCTTAAAAACAAGACGAATTAATGTTTATCATGAGTTTTTCCTAGCACAAGAGGCCTTTATTCAAAGTATGATTTTGTGCTGAAAGCCGTGCAGGCCATATTTGGGTCTCCTGTGTGCTGGAGCCCTTTCCATGTACACAATCCTTGTGGCACTCAACCTTTGTTGCTTGGCAGCATCTAATTGACTCCAACAAAAGCATTCCTCAGAGCTACTGATTAAACAAGCAACTGTTCTTTGCTGTTGGAACATTCAGGGTTGGGAACTGGTGCCATCCTTCAGCTATTCTGAAGGGAAACATGACTAAACTCTGAATTTTCCATACATCCTTAAAAAAAAACCCTCCTAGTTACTTAGAGCAGCATGTTAGCTGCATAGCCGTCCCATGAGTCACATCAGATTTAGGCATAGCGATTTTCTCCCACTGAGTCCCTTCTTTTCATAGCAGGGATTTTCAATCAACCAAACGGTCACACTGTACAACATTGCTTCTTTCTCTATAGTTATTCCTACAGTGTAGATGCACACCAAATGCCTATTTGGGTTGGAATATATTTTGTGCTGCTGTTTTCTTTACTTTTGATGCATCTTATGCTGAGCAATTAATGCAGTTTGGCCACTTTTGAACTGGGTTGTAGTAAGTTTTCTGGGCTATATGGCCATGTTCCAGAAGCATTCTCTCCTGATGTTTCGACTGCATCTATGGCAGGCATCCTCAGAGGTTGTGAGGTCTGTTGGAAACTAGGAAAATTGGGGTTTATATATCTGTGGAATGTCCAGGGTGGGAGAAAGAACTCTTGTCTGTTGGAGCTAGGTGTGAATGTTTCAATTGGCCACTTTGATTAGCATTTGATGGCCTAGCAGTTTCAAAAGACTTACAACAACCCAGTGATTCCAGCCATGAAGGCCTTTGACAATACACATTTGAACTGCCGTGGGTCAGTGCTATGGGATCCTGGGTATGCTTTGGCAGGAGAGATCTTGCAAAGACCTTGTAAAACTACAAATCCCAACATTCCATAATATTGAGCTATGACAGTTGACGTGGCGACAAATTATATTATTTTAATTTATTTATTTACAGCACTTCTACCCCAATCTTCTCACCCCCGTAGGGGGACTCAGAGCAATTAACAACGGCAATGATTCGATGCCGCAATAATTACAATAATAAAAGCAAAATAAAATCATACAATATAATACATTAAAACAGCATTAGTTATCCAATCATAAAGGCATTTCCATTCTAACAACCATCTGGTCCAGTTCACTGTTCAGGTGCCGTTAAATCCATTAGCCAAAAGCCTGGTTCCACAACCACATCTTCAGTTTTCTTCTGAAAGAAAGGAGGGAGGCCGCTGATCTAATTTTGCTGGGGAGCGAATTCCACAGGCAGCGGTCACCACCGAGAAGGCCCTGTCCCTCGTCCCCACCAGCCGCGTTTACTTATGCAGTGGAGATACATCCTTAGCCTTGTTGTTGCAAGAGACTCTGTGCAGGATAAAGAAGTAGTAGTAGTAGTAGTAGTAGTAGTAGTAGTAGAAGGAGAAGTACAAGAAGAACTACAAGAAGTAGAAGTAGTACTTTATTACCAGGCCTTTGGGCATCCTGACAATTAGATATGGAATCCAGATGGATAGGACTGACAATGTGCGGAAAGTAGAACCTAACTATGAGTCTGTTAAACGCTGTCCAGCAATGAGGTTTGTATTGCTTTTACTGTTTTAATTGTTTTAATTGCTTTTACTTTATGGGTTTTTTGGATGTGTCGCCGATAATAATGACTGCTTAGGTTAATTGTTATCATTGTTATAATTGCTATTGTTATTGATGTTATGTTTTGTTATCATGTAATGCGGGCATCGAATTGTGCCTTGTTGTGTAAGCCGCCCTGAGTCCCCCTCGGGGTGAGAAGGGCGGGGTATAAGCGATTGTAAATAAATACCCTGCCCCCATCTCCCCAAAGGGACTCAGGGCGGCTTATATGGGGCCAAGCCCAAAATAACATACAATTTAAACAAGGCAAATAAACATTAAAGCAGCATACAACCAACATCATAAACAAAATAAAACAGATATCATAAGCAACAACTAGAAATACTTATAGTCTCATTTTGGGGATGGGCTGGTGTGCAAACAAGTTAGAGAATAGGCTGGTCAAAAGGTGGATAGAAAATATTGCAGCATAGGACTTGGGCAGTTGTAATAGGATCATTTCAACTTAAAACTGCAGAAATCAAATACAGGAACTTGATTTTAGGCCATGGTTAGGGACCATCTCTCAAAGGAATCATCAATCAAATGCACAATGGAACATCCATGTCTTCAGTTCCTTACGAAACATGGATAGGGAGGGTACTAGCCTGATCTTTCTGCGGAGGGAGTTCCAGAGACAAGAGGCCACCACTGAGAAGGCCCTTTCTCTCATCCCCACTAACCGTGCCTGAGACAGGGGTGGGAGTGAGAGAAGAGCTTCCCCAGAAGATCTTGGAGACCGTGTGGGCTCATAAGGGAAGATATGGTCACGAAGATAGGCAGGTCCTAAACCATTTAGAGCTTTATAGGTAATAACCTACCTCTGTGCGGTTGTCAAACCATTAAGACAACTACGGCTTTAGCCTGCCTTTCTCTGGTTTTTGCAATAGGTCGTCCTCGCCATGCCTTATGACACCCCGGTTCCAGGATACAAGAATAATACTGTCAATACAATGAGATTGTGGTCAGCCAAAGCACCCAACGATTTCAATCTTGAAGAATGTAAGTTCTTTTCCATTCCATGATTAGCCTTTATTTTTGGAAACTATACAAGTTATGAAAGGGAACCTTCAAAAGCAATGTGACATTACGGTGCAATTCAAAAGAGTTTATGTGTGTGTGTTTTCCCCACTTCTACCGAAGTCCTGTTCTCTTAATGCCAGTGAATGTAAAGGGGCTGACCATATATTTGATGTATTTTTTGGAAAGCCATGCAAAGGCTGCTCTGCAGAGATGTTTACTACTTTACTGATAATGTTCTCTCCCTCCCTCCCCTCTCTCATCTAGTTAATGTTGGTGATTATATCCAGGCTGTTCTTGACCGAAACTTGGCAGAAAACATCTCCAGAGTGTTGTATCCAAATGATAATGTAAGCGACTCTGTAAAATCCAGAATGGGAAATGTTATTTCTTTTGAATCCACCAGCCAATACGGTCATTTTTGCAGAGAGATTCTGGGATTGGTGGCTGGAAAAGTTGCCAAATGCTGTTACAACTTCCAATTTAATTTTCCTTGTATATTGCCCTGACCAATTCCTCTTTGGAGCAATAGTGGCTGGAATCCAGACTTATCCAAATGTTTAGTGGAACTTTTCTGTTTTATTTCCCAGTAGAGCTTCTTTCCCTTCTCCAAAAGTTTCTTTTGAAAGCTGGGGACTGCTCTAAAATGATGCATTATACTAAAATATGATACATGGAATTCCACCTAAACATTAGGAAGAACTTTTTTATTATATTAACTATTTATTTATCATATCAGAAGCCAACCGAGAGTACAGCTGTAATGTATTTTAAAAACACAAAGTTTAAAAAACTTGTCCTCTGGTGTCGCTGTAAGAAGCTCCACATTGTGCATGTGGCAGGGCTCAGACCGCATTGTACTAGGTGGTCTGTAGTTTGCTCTCTTCCACACTCGCATGTCGTGGTCTCCACTTTGCAACCCTATTTCTTAAGGTTGGATCTGCATCTCGTGGCCCAGAGTGCAGTCTGTTCAGTACCTTCTAGGTCATCCACTCTTCTGTGTATCCAGGAGGGATTCTCTCACCCGGTCTCAGCCAATGATTGCAGTGCTGGGTTTTAGCCTGCCACTTTTAGACTCTTGCTTACTGAGGTGTTCCTGCAAGTATCTCTGTAGTATAATTCTCCAGTAGCATAGAGCGTACATATCCTGGTTTTTTTCCGTGTCAGGAGCAACTTGAGAAATGGCAAGTTGCTTCTGGTGTGAGATAATTGGCCATCTGCAAGAATTGGCCTAGGGGACGGCCGGATGTTTTGATGCTGACAGAGGGGGCTCATCCGCACTCTCCCCGGATTTGAACCTCTGACCTGTCGGTCTTCAGTCCTGCCAGCACAAGGGTTTAATCCATTGTGCCACCGGGGGCAATCACATTATCCTGCCACTTTTGGACTCTTGCTTACTGAGGTGTTCCTGCAAGTATTTGTTCCTGCAAGCTTCTGTTCAACCGTTTCAAAACTGCAGTGATTCTGTGCTTTTCACAGCACTGCCAGACTCCCGGGAATATGAATTGCTATTCCTGGAACTGTTCAGGAACATCAATTCATATTTCAAATAGCTTGCAGTTGTTCATCTCCTCCAACAAAACATCAAAATATCCCCATTTTTCAAAATTAGTTTTCTGCACTTCTCTTTTTTTTCCTAATTTTTTTTGGCAGTCTCCGCAGCCCTAAGAGAAATAGAGAATTGACACGAAGATTTGAAATGAATGCAAGAAAAAAACATCATTACTTAGAAAGTTGTGTTCCTGCCAAACTTTGCTGCCCATAGTGATAGCATCTTTAGAGTTGGAAGGGACCATCAGAGCCATCTAGTCCAATGCAGGAACACACCGCCAAAATACTCCTGAAAGATGCCCATCCCATCTCTTGTTTATAGTCCCCTCTCCAAGGCAATCTATTCCATTGTTGGAAGATATCTAGCAGCAAATAAGCTCTCCTAACGTTTCAAGTGGAATCCCTTCCCCCAAAATTTGAATCCATTGGTTCATCTGGAGCAACAAGAAACATTTTTCCCTTGTTTTCTACATGCCATCCCTTTAGATATTTAGAAATGGCTAACATCTTCATCTTAGACATCTCCAAGCTAAGTGTACTTATCTATCCCAAGGCTTACTTTCCAAACCTCTGATCATCTTGAATTGCCCTTCTTTGGGCACTTTCCAGCTTGTCAATATTTTTCTTGAGTTGTGGTGCCCAGAACTGGATACAATATTTGAAAGGATGTCAAATCGAGGAGGGAGCAACCTGTTTTTTTGCTGCTCTGGAGCCTAGGATGTATTGCAGTGGTTCTCAACCTGTGGATCCGCAGGTGTTTTGGCCTACCACTCCCAGAAATCCCAGCCAGTTTGCCAGCTGTTATGATTTCTGGGAGTTGAAGGCCAAAGCATCTGGGGACCCACAGGTTGAGAACCACTATATGTAGAGCAAGTGGCAGGAAAAGAGATTCCACCTAAACATCAGGAGAAACTTCATGACGGCAAGAGCTACTTTGATTGTGGAACATGCTGCCAAGGAATGTGATGGAATCTCCTTTGCTGGAGGCTTTTAAGCAGAGGGTGGGTGGCCATCTGTCAGGATTGTTTTGATTGTGTTCCTGTTTTGATTGTGTTTCTGGACTAAATGACCCTTGGGGTCTCTTCCAACTCATATAATTCAAAGCAGAATAGAGTGGAACTATTACTTGTTTTGTTTCTAAACACTGTGCTCCTATTGATGCAGACTAGAATCACATTGGCTTTTTCAGCTGCTACATCACACTGTTGGCTCTTGTTTGGCTTATGGGCTATGAGGTTGCATCGATATTGTAGAAATAATGCAGTTTGACATTAGGTTAACTGCCATGGAAGTTAACCTAATAGAATCATGGGGGTTGTAATTTAATGGGGAACCAGCATCCTTCAGCAGAGAAGGCCAAAGACCTTGTAAAATGACAACTCTGTGATTCCATAGCATTGAGCCCATGGCAATTAAAGTGGTATCAAAATAAATTAATTCTGCAGTGTAGACTAGGCATGACCAAACTTCTGCAGGCGTTTTGGACTTCAACTCCCTACTGGCTGTTAGGAATTGTGGGAGTTGAGATCCAGAACACCTGGAGGGCTGAAGTTTGTCCATGCCTGGTGTAGATGCATCGTGAGACATTTAGGTCTTGTTGACATGTAGACATTGTGCCATTGTAAAAAGAAATCAAAACATTTGCTTCTTCCCAACAAATCTGAGTGCTGTCAGAGTCAGGCAAGGGGAAAAGTCATCCATTGCATATCTTAAAGTGTGGCTAGGCAGTTGTGGTCCTGTCCTTAAACCATTTATGGTTACTCCATGAATCCATAGCAATTAAAGTGAGTCATGACAATTAAAGTGGTATCAAAATACATTAATTCTACAGTGTTATACTGTAATAATAATGTCAATAATACATTATTACATATAATGTATTATTGCCATTATTATTACAGTATAAATAATATTATTATTATACTGCCATTGTTATTACAGTATAATATTATTACAGTATAATTATATTATTACAGTATAATATTGTTTCGCATTGTTTTGCTTTACTGGAAGCTGCTCTAATAATTAGGCTAAAGGGCAAATGGGTAACCCTTCTCCCTCTCTTGTTGTTTAGTTCTTTGAAGGAAAAGAGCTGCGTTTGAAGCAAGAATACTTTGTGGTGGCTGCCACGCTCCAGGACATCATACGGCGATTCAAGTCTTCCAAATTTGGTTGCCGTGACCCTGTGAGGACTTGCTTCGAGACCTTCCCTGATAAGGTGAATACATAACATGAAACCTGAGCCAAAAATCACAAAATGCACCATTTCAAAATCACCTCCTTTTAATTTAGAAACAGGCCAAGAAGCATTGAAACCAAGCCATTGTTGATGGAATATTAATCTCACCGTGATTAAATATATAGTGATGATTTATTTGCATCGTTATTTCAGCACTTTTTAATAATTTTAATAATTTGTTACTATAATAGTCATATTAGACTGATCATTATGTCAAGGGCTTTCTGGAATACAGTTCTACAATCCTAAAACCATTGCTTTGATCATCTAGACAACTGGGGAACATTGCTTTTCCTCTTTCAGTTCTTAATGTCTGACAATTTGCAATCTTTTTCTTTAAGGAGTTTTTTCTAAGTTACCAAATACACTCTTTTTTGTTCTTTTATTCTTCTGTGAGTCACAAGAGTAGGAACTCAAAGGAATATGGGAGGTGAAATATAAGAAAATGGTAGGAAAATAAATGTAAACATACAAACTTG
>NW_026844366.1:333139813-333247347 GCF_025583915.1 Anolis sagrei ordinatus | reverse complement strand
TTGTTTTTTGGTCCTAGGCCTGGGATATCACAAAGCGAACGTGTGCGTACACCAACCACACTGTGCTGCCCGAAGCTCTGGAGCGCTGGCCTGTTACTATGTTTGAGAAGCTCCTGCCCAGGCACTTGGAGATCATCTATGCCATCAATCAGAAGCATCTGGACGTAAGTAGCCTGAATCTGATCAGAGGAGGTGCCGGGTTAAATGGACAGAGAAGCTTAAAGGCGAGCAGGAGCAAACTCAGTCTGTACCTGCGTCAAGGTGGGCAGCCTCCAATTCGGCATCTTTATAGAACTTGGTAGAACCCTGTTGGCCCTTGTACAAAACATTTGAATGGCATTGCATTGGAAATGGCTGATCTATTCTGGTTGAAACACAGAATTCCCCCAAAAGTAGAGCTATAGCATTCACAGTGATCTTTTCTTGGGTCTGTCAACCCCTTGTTAATTGATCCTTTTAACTGGAGGTATTGGGAATCTGTCTCTAGAGCTGCTTGTATGAAGAGAGAGGGGCTTGGATATCACAGGCATATAAAATTCTGTTTGCTTCTTGACAACTGTGGCTTTTGTGTGTCGTTGACAGCATGTGGCTGCCCTGTATCCTGGAGACATTGACCGCCTGCGCCGAATGTCTGTGATCGAAGAAGGGGACTGCAAGAGGATCAATATGGCCCATCTGTGCGTCATTGGCTCTCATGCAGTCAATGGGGTGGCCAGGATTCACTCGGAGATTGTGAAAAATTCAGTGTGAGTGTCCCTTGAGCCTCAGAAAACAAGTTGTTTAGCCAGGCATGGGCAAACTTGGGCTCTCCAGGTGTTTTGGACTTCAACTCCCACAATTCCTAACAGCCGGTAGGCTGTTAGGAATTGTGGGAGTTGAAGTCCAAAACACCTGGAGAGCCCAAGTTTGCCCATGCCTGGCTTAGTCCATCTGAAGAGGACCGAAAAGAAGCTCCAATCCCTCTACTCTCTTCTATTAATTACTTCTATTAATGCACCTAAAACTGTATTTGCTTTTTGGAGCTTTGCAGCATTGTGTGATTCTTCTCCTTGCTATCATCTGGCCTTCAATGATACATGGCTAATGCAGAATATTTTTCTGAATGTTTTATTATCCGTTCCTTTTCTAGATTTAAAGATTTCTATGACATCGAGCCGGAGAAGTTTCAGAACAAGACAAATGGGATCACTCCCCGGCGATGGCTCCTGTTGTGCAACCCAGGACTGTCTGATATCATTGCAGAGGTGAATTGCTACAGAAAATCTATCCATGAATAGGAATAATGCCTGTTACTTTAGATTGGAGGTTCTTGTCCTCAGAATGCATCTAAGCAGAAAGAAAGGAATGGAGGAGGTTGCTCAATGCTATGGAATCCTAGGATTTGTAGCTCGGTGATGTGGCGTAATCTATATAAATAAAAATGTAATGTTCGCTTGTGGGACTAACATAACTCAAAAACCACTGGACAAGTTGACACCAAATTTGGACACAATACACTTATCAGGCCAACAAGTGGCTATCAGTCATAAAAACACTAAAAAACACAGCAGAAGAGACTTAAAAAGCCAAAAAAAATAATACATTACAACGCATGTGCTAAACCACATATATAAACACAAACACACATATATACGCATACACACAAATATATACACACATATATACGTACACAAAACACATATACACAGACTGGGCCACGGCAACACGTGGCAGGGGATGGCTAGTGTAAAATAAGCCATGTGTAGTTCCATGTTTGATCAGCCCACACACTGTCTTGCCAGAGAAAGAAAATATGCCACACAGGTGAACAGTAACAAAACAAGTAGTTTACTCTTCGTAAATTCAGAACAACATATGTACAGTGTGATCAGTTACACCAACTCACAAAATGTCCTTTTATGAGAGATGTAAATGGCATTTCATTTGTCTGTGTGGAAATAAACTCCTTCAGCAGCTCACAAAGGGAGAGCACACTCCAAACTCTGTCTCTCTCTCTGCTTCACTCTTCAAAAACAGTCTTGATTTGCACTTGCAAAGCTCAAGCCTAAACAAAAATGTAACAATATCCAAAAGTCCCAGGCTCAGCCTGCTCCCCAGGCATTGCCCAACCAATCAGCTTCATGCATCATATTTTACAGTTGACACACACATACTCACTGATTCTTTGCATGCTCCAACAGGTGCAACACCAAAACTCTTTGGCAGATAAATCTACAGACCTTATAAAACCACAACACTCATGATTCCTTAGTACTGAGACATGGCAGTTAAAGTAGTTTCAAACTGCATTAATTCTTGTGTGTAGATCCATGCCCAATTGCCTCTGCAGTAAATAAAGCCAGGAAATAAATAAACACAAAATCACTATTACTCCTACAGTTTATGAAATTGCAGTGCATACAATTGCATACGGCGCTCCATGCAGTCATGCTGGCCACATGACCTTGGAGGTGTCTATGGACAATGCCGGCTCTTCGGCTTAGAAATGGAGATGAGCACCACACCCCAGAGTCGGACACGACTGGACTTCATGTCAGGGGAAAACCTTTACCTTTACTTACAAGTGCAAAATTTATGTTAATTTATCATAGTTGGGTTTAATGCTTAATTCTGGGTTAAGTAGATGGCTAATCCAATTACCAACCATTCCCAATGTTTAGCTTTTTATGTAGAGCAATTGGCCATCTTTCCTCAAAGTGCTACAGTGTTATGTCTCAGCATAATTTGATAGGGAGATTCTGGGGAATGCAGTGTAAAAAACAAGTAATATTTGTAGGATTTGCTTGTTTGGAACCAATCTCATATAGTGCTGTTTTCCAGAACCTCATTAATGGGTGGATGTTATACTCATGTGAAAATACCATTTGAGCAAACCTGTTGGTTGTTCCCCCCCCCCCCCTTTGTTTTAATACCACAGAAAATTGGGGAAGATTTTCTGACGGATCTCAGCCAACTAAAGAAGCTGCTGGACTTCGTTGATGATGAGGCCTTTATCAGGGATGTAGCTAAAGTTAAACAGGTAAAAAAGACAACGTGGAAAGAACAGAAATAAAGGAATATATCCCATCTTGATCTAAACCTTGATTATATATATATAGAGAGAGAGAGAGAGAGAGAGAGAGATTTTATATATATTATCAATAATATTGTGTGTGTGTGTGTGTGTGTGTGTGTGTGTGTGTGTGTGTGTGTGTGGTAGTGCAGCGGGTTAAACTGCTGAGCTGCTGAACTTGCTGACCAAAAGGTTGGCGGTTCGGATCCAGGGAGCGAGGTGAGCTCCTGCTGTTCAGCCCCAGCTTCTGTCAACCTAGCAGTTCAAAAACATGCAAATGTGATTAGATCAATAAGTACTGCTCCAGTGGGAAGGTAGCGGCGCTCCTTGCAGTCATGCCGGCCACATGACCTTGGAGGCAGGCCCGTAGCGAGGGGGGGGGGGTTTAGGGGTTCAACCCCCCCCCCCCCGAAATTTTTCAGGTTAAAAAAAATAAACATGGTTTACTCATTAATTTTAACAGGTTTACTAATGAATTTGGTTAACTGGTTAACTTCCCCGCCCTCCATAGACCAGCACCCGGTGCGCCTCTGCTGCTGCCATCTCTGCCTCTCCTTTCCCCTCTCTCTCTTCTCTGAAGCAGCGCGGGGAGGGGCGTTCCTCCAGCTAGCCAATCGCCTTCGGCCTTGCGCCCCTTCCCAGCCTGATTGACAGGAGCAGGCGAAGAAGGCAGAGCCGGCCAAGGAGAGCCTGTCTCTTAAAGGGAACGCTCGTGATTCAATATATTTATTGTCTAGGGGCACCCTTAGAAAGGCATATATAAAGGGAACGCTCGTGATTCAATCTATATATATAAATCTGTAGGGGGCGTCGTACGGCGTCGCATAACTCCACAACCCCCCAACGAAACTGAACCAAAATTGCCATGCCCCTAGGACAACCCACTCGCTACAAACTAATCTACTCCAAAATAAAAAAAACACAACTGCAACGACAACAACACCACAAAACAACTGAACATGCGCACTGCCGCCAACTCCCCGGCACGCGCGCACCCGCCGCCCCCCGCCCCCCCCCCCCGGCGACACACACGCGCGCGCGGCGGAAACTCCCCGCCACGCGCACACCCGCCGCCCCTAACCCCCCCCCCGCCGGCACACGCTATCGCCTTGCAGCGCTGTCGGTCCCGAGGAAACTCCCACCCGCCAACAGCGCGCGCACCCGCACCGCCCCTGCCCCCCCCCCCCCCCCACCCCCGACCGGCACCACTTTACGCCTCACCGCAGCCGACGGCGAACCCTGAGCTATATGACCGACTCATCAGGCAACGCTTAAAACTCACGACTGAGCCGCGAACACATGGCCCCTCAACCTCCCAACCAAAGAGCCGCGCAAATCTGCCTTTTGCGCGTCTCTTTCCGCGCGAGCACACACACACACACAAGGTGCCATAAGCACAACGCACGCGCGCGAGCACACACACACACACAACGACCTAACGCGCGTCCGCCCCCCTCACCACCCGGCACTACACAACGCACAGCGCCGCCCCCCTACAAACCCCGCCGCGCGGCACACACATACGCCGCGTAACCCTTGTAAGGCGCGCGCACGGGCCCCCTCACCCCCCCCCCCGGCGCGGCACACAAACACACACACAGACGTGCGTCCCCCCTCCCCCCCCCAGGAAAGCCCTAAGGAAAGTATTTTGGGAACCCCCTAAGCCATAAAGCCTACACAGCCGGCCATTAAAGCTTGAGGAGACAGGCACACGTGCATGGTCCCACACACACACACAAGCGAGAGTGGGCCGCATGGAGCCCCTTCTCTTTCCCTGCTATGGCAGGAGGGTGGTCTCCTCCTCCTCCACCTTTCCCTGTTGGAAGAAGCCGGCGGGTGGCCTTCTAAACCCCCCCTTTCAAACCCCTCCCCCCTCCCCCCTCCCCTCCTCACGTTACCTCCTAGCCACGCCCCTTCTAAACCCATCCCCTCCCCTCCCCCTCCACGTTACCTCCAAGCCACGCCCCCTTCTAAACCCATCCCCCCTCCCCTCCCCCCTCACGTTACCTCCAAGCCACGCCCCCTTCTAAACCCATCCCCCCTCCCCTCCTCCCTCTACCCTCCTCACGTTACCTCCAAGCCACGCCCCCTTCTAATCTGTCAGGAAGGAAAGATAGAAGGAAGAAAAGAGACAGCAGAAGAGAAAAAGGAAGAAGGAAGGAAAGAGGGAGCGAAGGAAATGGATAAGATGTAGAGAAAGAGGGAGGGAAGGAAAGAAGGAAAGAGAAGGAAGAAAAGAGAAGGGAAAGAAGGAAGGAAAGAAGGAGCGAAGGAAGGGGGAAGATGTAGAGAAAGAGGGAGGAAAGGAAAGAGGAAGAGAGAAGGAAAGAGAGATAGCAGAAGAAAAGAAAAAGGAAGGAAAGAGGAGAAGGAAGGGAAAGAAGAGAAAGAGGGAAAGAAAGGAAGAAAGACAGAAGGAAAGAAAAGAGAGACAGCAGAACAATCTTTTTTTTTTCCAGACATTCAAAAAGCCTTGCGCCCCTTCCCAGCCTGATAGACAGGAGCAGGCAAAGAAGCCAGAGCCGGCCAAGGAGAGCCGGTCTCTTAAAGGGAACGCTCGTGATTCAATATATTTATTGTCTAGGGGCACCCTTAGAACGGCATATATAAAGGGAACGCTCGTGATTCAATATATATATATATTGAATCACGAGCGTTCCCTTTATATATGCCTTTCTAAGGGTGCCCCTAGACTTGTAGAATTGCTGCAGCTTGACATCCCTTTAAACTGAGCATTATGGGAGTTGTAGTTTTGCAAGGTCTTCAGCATGCACCACACTACAACTTACCAGAATTCCATAGCGTTATTTATTTATCGTGCCAGGGAACCGAACAGTTGTGTTACATTTTTTACAGAACAAACAAACATACATACAAAAGACACAAGGTTTGCAAGCTTGGTAGTTGATTAAATGTCCTTTGACCAGTATCTGGCCACTTGGAGTGCTTCTGGTGTTGCCGCAAGAAGGTCCTCCATTGTGCATGTGGCAGGGCTCAGGTTGCATTGCAGCAGGTGGTCAGTGGTTTGCTCTTCTCCCACTCGCATGTCGTGGATTCCACTTTGCAGCCCCATTTCTTAAGATTGGCTCTGCATCTCGTGGTGCCAGAGCGCAGTCTGTTCAGCGCCTTCCAAGTCGCCCAGTCTTCTGTGTGCCCAGGGGGGAGTCTCTCATTTGGTATCAGCCATGATTGAGGTTCTGGGTTTGAGCCTGCCACTTTTGGACTCTCGCTTGCTGAGGTGTTCCAGCGAGTGTCTCTGTAGATCTTAGAAAACTATTTCTTGATTTAAGTCGTTGGCGTGCTGGCTGATACCCAAACAGGGGATGGGCCGGAGATGTCACTGCCTTGGTCCTTTCACTATTGGCTGCTACTTCCCGGCGGATGTCAGGTGGTGCGATACCAGCTAGGCAGTGTAATTTCTCCAGTGGTGTAGGGCACAGACACGCCGTGATAATGGAGCATGTCTCATTAAGAGCCACATCTACTGTTTTAGCATGGTGAGATGTGTTCCACACTGGGCATGCGTACTCAGCAGCAGAGTAGCATAGCACAAGAGCAGATGTCTTCACTGT
This sequence comes from Anolis sagrei ordinatus, assembly GCF_025583915.1. Classification (NCBI taxonomy): domain Eukaryota; kingdom Metazoa; phylum Chordata; class Lepidosauria; order Squamata; family Anolidae; genus Anolis; species Anolis sagrei. The sequence continues at coordinate 333,240,723 of NW_026844366.1, read as the reverse complement.
GTCTGGTTGTGATCCCCAGGTTGTGCCAGTCAGCTTTCGTATGATATTGTTTCTAGCGCCCACTTTTTGCTTGATGTTCAGGCAGTGCTTCTTGTAGGTAAGAGCACGGTCCAGAGTGACTCCCAGGTATTTGGGTGTGCTGCAATGCTCCAGTGGGATTCCTTCCCAGGTGATCCTCAGAGCTCGGGATGCTTGTCTGTTCTTAAGGTGAAAACATGTCTGTGTTTTAGATGGATTAGGAATCAGTTGGTTTTCCCTGTAATAGGCAGTAAGAGCACCTAGAGCTTCGGAGAGCTTGTGTTCAACCATCTCAAAGCTCCCTGCTTGAGCAGTAATGGCACGATCATCAGCATAGATGAAACTTTCTGTCCCTTCTGGCATTGGCTTATCCCCATGCTAAGTCTATGAGACGCAAAAAATTAAGAGTCCCTCCCTGCAAGCACTATCTCAAGCAAATATTGACAATTTATTCACACTGTCATTACTTGCAGCAATAGCCGATGTAGCAAAGCAACCAAGTTGGGGGGGGGGTGTTGAATGCTCTCACTAAGGAGGCCAGACTTGGTGGAGGTGGTTGACAGGGGCGGAGCTGCAGGCTATTGAAGGCTGTCTGCCCCCTGCTGTGCTCTTTGCTTCAGCGTGAGCTAAGAGGCAGGTTTCAACTCCCCCCCAAATTTTAACCCCCCCCCCAAAATTTTCAAAACTCCCCCCCCCCCAAATTTCAACCCCCCCCCCGAATTTTTTTTCCTTTACCTTTAACTTTACCTATATATATATATATAGTATAATACTATAGTATAGAGATGAAGAGAGATAGATCGAGATAGATCCGAGAGAAGAGAAGAGACGAGAGCCAGATACTGAGTAATCTCAACCTCAAATTTCTTTTTGCAGGAGAACAAACAGAAATTCTCAGCCTACTTGGTGGAACAGTACAAGGTGAAAATCAATTCTTCCTCCATGTTTGATGTTCATGTCAAGAGAATTCATGAATACAAAAGGCAACTCCTCAATTGCCTGCATATCATCACTCTTTACAATCGTGAGTATTTCAACTTGCAAACTTTTGAAGTAGCTTCTTGTTCAAGGTAGAAATAGCAGTAAATACAAATAATAATTCAAATTATTATTAGCAGTGTGAGTATTTCACTTCTTGGTTTATTAAGCTCACATATCCCGCTCCGGCGGGAAGGTAACAGCGTTTCATGCAGTCCTTGGAGGTGTCTATGGACAACGCCGGCTCTTAGGCTTAGAAATGGAGATGGGCACCAACCCCCAGAGTCGGACACGACTGGACTTAATGTCAGGGGAAAACCTTTACCTTATCCGGTAGCAGACGTGATCTTCTTTCAGTATCTCTCTTTGATGTCTCAATATTCTACATTCAAATACCTTTTTGGGAGCATTCCTTTCCTACCTACAGCCTGAAGAAATGCCATTCCCAAAAGGACTCTTTTCCATGGACATAGGTGTGTTGTATATGTAGCATAAAAGAATCCGATGCCATTTTGTTTTGCCTTCAGTGTGAACCACTGACTTCAATATTTACCAGCTTATTAGGCTTGCCCACTATGAGGAGGCACGTTCAGAAAATTAACCAGAATCCATAATCCATCTTCTTTTCGTTGTGTTATTCTTTTTTAGGTATCAGGAAAGACCCCAAAAAGTCATACGTGCCAAGAACTGTTATGATTGGAGGAAAGGTAAGGGATCGCATCTCTAGAAGCTGTGACATGCGCTTTTTCTCAACTTTCCTTCTGTAATTCCAAGTAAACATAAGGTCATGTTTTGCAAAATTTTAGATGCACAAGTGTGGCTTTATAAAATGACAATTTATGGTGATTGCAAAAATATATTCAAGTGTGAATCTAGTTCAGGCACAGACAAACTTGGGCCCTCCAGGTGTTTGGACTTCAACTCCCACAATTCCTAACAGCCTACCGGCTGTTAGGAATTGTGGGAGTTTAAGTCCAAACACCTGGAGGGACCAAGTTTGCCCCTGTCTGGTGTAGATGATCCTTCTAGGCAGCCGTTCCGATTCTGATCAATAACAGATGAGTTGGAAGAGACCCCCAAGGGCCACCCAGTCCAACCCAATTCTGTCATGCAGCAACACACAATCAGGGCACCCCCAAAAGATGGCCATCCAGCCTCTGCTGGAAAACCTCCAAAGAAGGTGGCTCCTCCACTCTCTAAGGCAGTGTATCCCACTGTTGAATGAACAGTTCTAAGTGTCAAGAAGTTCTTCCTAACTTTAGATGCTATTCTTGTGGCCTCTCTGGCTTCTTTACAGTCATCCTTATCCCCTTCCAGGCTGCCCCTGGCTACCACATGGCCAAGATGATTATCAAACTCATCACATCCATTGGAGACGTGGTCAACAACGACCCTTACATAGGGGACAGGCTGAAAGTCATCTTTTTGGAGAACTACAGAGTGTCCCTTGCAGAGAAAGGTAAGACGACTTGGGACAGAGATTATTAATCTAGCTTATTAGTCTTCCATGCAAGAAATGATTCAGTGATGGTTCATGGGGACATGGCGGCGCAACAGATTACCAGGCGCTGGGCTGCTGAAATTGTTGACAGGAAGGTTGGCACTTCAAATCTGTGGGACAGGGTGAGCTCCCGCTGTCAGCCCCAGCTCCTACCAACCTAGCAGTTCAAAAACGTGCAAATGTGAGTAGATCAATAGGTACCACTCCAGTGGGAAGGTAATGGCACTTCATGCAGCCATGCTGGCCACATGACTTAGGAGGTGTCTATGGACAATGCCAGCTCTTCAGCTTAGAAATGGAGATGAGCACCAACCCCCAGAAGCTCTTCAGCTTAGAAATGTAGACGAGCGCCAACCCCCAGAAGCTCTTCAGCTTAGAAATGGAGATGAGCACCAACCCCCAGAGTCGGACCTGACTAGACTTAATGTCAAGAGGAAACCTTTACCTTTACTAAACCTTTTCCATAAACTTTTAAAATGATAGAACCAATTAGGAAATGACATTTATGACCCAGGAACAAAAATCATGTCCCATACATAGTGTAATAATCTTGTGAGGTGGATCAGGTTGAGAGTGGCACCTAATGAGACACTTAGCTTGGATTTTCGAAATATTTAATTAACATTGTAACCGCTACATTAGTCATAGGAACAAAAAGTATGGTTAAAAAGGGAGGAAAATATTTTAAACCCATCCACTTTCCACTTCCATTTTAGTGATTCCTGCTGCAGACTTGTCTGAACAGATCTCCACCGCTGGGACGGAGGCTTCAGGGACCGGGAACATGAAGTTCATGCTGAACGGGGCCCTCACCATTGGGACGATGGATGGCGCCAACGTGGAAATGGCTGAGGAAGCTGGAGAGAATAACCTGTTTATTTTTGGCATGCGAGTGGAAGACGTGGAGGCGATGGATAAGAAAGGGTTGGTAACAAATAATAATAATAATAATAATAATAATAATAATAATAATAATAATCTTTATTTATATCCCACCACCATCTCCCCAAAGGGGACTCGGGGCAGCTTACATGAGGCCAAGCCCGGTAATACATTATAGTAAAATAAATATAGAACAACAAAAAATAGCAACACAATAAAGTAACTAAAACATAAGAGCAAAATAAAACAGTGCAAAACTCTGATAGAGAATCAAAAAATCCTTGGTGATCACTCAGAGATGACTGAATAGACCCTGTGATGTATGTAGTGTTTGCCTACCTTTCCCTTTCTAAGGACTAGTCAGACTCCATTGGTTTTATATTTGTGTCCTCCTTAACACTCTCCTCTGAATTAATTCCAGTGTGTCAATGACTTTTTTTCCTTGGTGGAAAGATATTAGTTTGTGCAAGCAGATGGTGGAAAGTAAAWTTTTTCTACTAGTGTTGCAGAGAAGACTGAAATAATAAYAATAATAATAATAATAATAATAATAATAATAATAATAATATTTGAAAAAGGAGACGGAGGGCCTGATTCTGGCAGCCCAAGAACAAGCCATTAGAAYAAATGCCATCAAAGCCAGAATCAAAAAAATCTACGACAGATCCCAAATGTAGACTCTACAAGGAAGCAGATGAAACAATAGATCACATCCTCAGCTGCTGCAAGAAGATYGCGCAGACAGACTGCAAGCAGAGGCATAACACCATTGCTCAGATGATGCATTGGAATTTGTGCCACAAATRCCATCTGCCTGCGACAAAGAACTGGTGGGATCACAAGCCAGRAAAAGTTACAGAGAATAAATATGCCAAGTTACTCTGGGACTTCTGAATTCAGACAGAGTTTTGAAGCACAATCTCCTGACCTCACAATCGTGTTAAAAAACAAAGTATGGATTGTCGATGTTGCAATCCCGAGTGACAGCAGGATTGAAGAGAAACAACTGTAAAATCTGACACGATATAAGGATTTAAAGATTGAACTGCAAAGACTCTGGCACAAGCCAGTCAAGGTGGTCTCAGTGGTGCAGTGCCTAAAGACCTTGGCCTGCATTAAACACAATCAGCGCTGACAAGATTACCATCTGCCAGCTGCAGAAGGCCACCTTACTGGGATCTGCATGCATTATTTACCCATACATCACATAGTCCTAGACACGTGGGAAGTGTGTGATGTGTGATCCAATACAACAGCCAGCAAAGTGATCTTATCTGCTGTGGACTCATCTTGTTGTGTTTCTAATAATAATAATAATAATAATAATAATAATAATAATAATAATAATAATAATATAAATTTTATTTATACCCCGCCACCATCTCCCCAAAGGGGACTCTGGGCGGCTAACATGAGGCCAAACCCAAAAATACAATATAACATTACATCACCATAAAATAAATAAAGTAAGAGAATCAAATAAGCAGTGCCAAATAACATGGTGTAAAAAATAAAACACAATGGACGGGCCAAATGCACAAGATAAAATGATAAAACCCTGGATGAGATAGGAGTGGAAAAGTGTATTTGTGAGGGAGGAGCTCAAAGGGATGAACAGTGGCGTTAGGGCATCATTAAGGGTGGGGAGAAAGTGCATCATGAGGACAACTATAGATGGAACAGACAGAAATAATCCTTTATTTTCTCATTCAGGTACAATGCTAAGGAATACTATGACAGGATCCCGGAACTCAGACAAGCGATGGATCAAATTAATAGCGGTTTCTTCTCGCCGGATGATCCAGGACGTTTCCGAGACATCGTTAACATGTTGATGTATCATGACAGGTGAGAACTTTTGGAGGCTCTTCAAAAGTTGAAGAGCTACTCTAAGCTTTTGGGGTCTTCACTGATGCTTCAGGGAGATATAATTTTATTTTGTATACCTGGGAGTGATGTCGCATCACTTGTGTAACTGAAAGTGGTGTCATATCACTCCCAGTAGTATTGGGAGCGCTGCTATTTCAAGCTATTGAGGGATATAGCAAATTCCTAGAAAATATGCCTCTGTTTCAGGCATGGGCAAACTTGGGCCCTCCAGGTGTTTGGGACTTCAACTCCCACAATTCCTAACAGCCAGTAGGCTGTTAGGAATTGTGGGAGTTGAAGTCCCAAACATCTGGAGGGCTGAAGTTTACCTATGCCTGCTCTATTTGTCAATTGAGTTTTCCAAATCTCTGTGTTTACAATTTTGTTTACTTCAGTGCTTACAATTGCTTCTACACTCTTCTTTGTTTCAGGTTTAAGGTGTTTGCTGATTACGAAGCTTATATCAAGTGCCAAGGGCAAGTGGACCAACTGTATATGGTAAGGTTGGCCTTTGATGAAGGCTGATTGAACTAATTTCTGGCTAGTTAAAAATAACAGGGCTTTTCTGTGAAACAGACAGGAATCTCGTAACACCTCTGGTATTATAGTATGAATCAAGTAGCAGAAGAGAGCTGTCATTTGGATACTTGAAACAGGAAGCATTATGATGTATCTTCATAGGGATGTTTGAGGTATCTTTAGGTTTTCTAAATGGCAACTAACATCATAAGCAGAATATCAACAAAAGAGATAAAGAAATTCTGTGTACACAAGTAGTGTATACAAATATACAAAAAAATTACATACTTGAAACTAGGGGGTTATGGGTTCACTGATGACTTAAGAGTCAGATGGGATTGTGGGTTTTCCTGGGATTCATTCCGATATGGGCCAAGAAAGTGAAGGATAAGGAGTCTAGTGAAGACAAATTGATGAAAAACTCTCATGGGAAAGCACCTGGTGATACTGACCTAAGCAAGGAAGAGTGCTTGCAGATTAGAGCAGATAGCCAGCTTCATATATCAACACAATTTCATGAGAAATAGATATTCCAGGGCAGATGTAATGCTTTCATGTCTGTTTATTAGGAGCTAACGGATACTCTGTTTTCAGCTCAGGCAACGTGGCTTTCAGGTATATCAAGGCCTGAGTTCTATGGTTCTTGTTTCAAGTCTTGGTTTTGGATTTAAGTATTTTGAGGGCTATAACTCCCAGAATCAACTAGCTACAGAACTAAAGAATTAGAAGTACTACTTTCAGGAACATAGTAAATGCTAATAGGTAGAACTGATTTTCACTAACCTTTCATAGTACAGGGTAAGGCAGCATAACTTCCTTTTTTAAAAACTTAATAAAACCCATTGTATGAATCAGAATTTTTTATTTTTTTTATAATGTAGGCGCATACCTAAAGTTTTGTTTTACGTAGTTTTGAAGATCAAATTAGGTAGGTGACGTCCCCTATTCTCCATTGTCCATACACTGAATAAACCGATTTCTGGCGTTTGTCATGACTCTTGCCAGCATAGCAGGCATTATGTTGGCAGTTTCTACCTGGATGTTGGTTTTCAAATCTTGTAGGGACCTTGGACGGTTCACATAAACACGGGATTTCAAAAAACCCCATAGAAAAAAATCACAAGGGGCCAAATCTGGAGAGCGGGCCGGCCACTCCAAATCCACACGAAAAGTAAGCCTCAACGGCCAAAGCACGCTCCTCACTGTTCCAACGCATGATGGCGAGTGAACTGTGCAGTTCTTCTTCAACGGACTAAATGGTGCGCATTTTAATAAAGGAAGTTATGCTGCCTCACCCTGTACAATACCAATGCTCTTTGTGCATATTTTGGATTCTTTCTTTGGTTAGTTGTCTATTGTATTAAGGCTACAGTAGTGCATGCTTTTGTCTTTAGATTCAGAGAAAGGGCAAAACTGGAGTTTGGAAAAGTTGAGTGCTCATCCTTTTAGAATGGGTTTGACTATCCACTGATGTTTGAGACAAAAAATGTTTTGGATTCCAGATTATTTCCCTGAGATTTTGGAATACTTGCACTTGCACATACATGAATAATTAAATATCTTCGAGATGGGACCCAAGTCTTAACACAAAATTTATTTATATTTAATACACCTTATTCACTTAGCCTGGACATACTTATAATACACAGTATTTATAATACCTTTTTGCATGAAACAAAATGTATGTACATTGAACCATTAAGAAGCAAAGGCCTTTCCTATCCGAGCTACCCAGGTGGAGTATTGGATTTTGTAATTTTGGATAACGATTACTCAGCCTGTGCTCTGGATGGATAACACTGGGCAACACACATTCTGATGGCTCAAATGTTAGCCATGTTCCTTGGGTATATTTGACTTGCTGATTCCAAAAATGGCACGAGTTTCCCCTATCAGCTCTAGTTTTTGATATTCAGAACATATGCCATATACCAGTCTTCATCTTCTTGCCCATAGAATATCATGTTAATGATATCCTGATAACTAGAGCTGATGTGGTCTATCCAATGCAATTTTTTGAATCAGTGTCTCAAATAACCCCAGAAACGGACCTAAAAGCCAAGACACCGAGATTGTTATATCCAAATCCTTCATGATAAATCATTCTTGTCCTCATCGCTGCACTTTACTCATTAGTTCTATCCTCTAATGTTGTGGCACCAATCTGCCCACCCACAACGAGACATTAAACTTTGCTTTTGGTTGTTGGTTTTGATGTTCATTTTAGATACCGTTTAATGGTTGTTTTTATTTCATTATATTGCTTTTGTTATTATTTTGTAAATATGCATTCAATGTGATATGTTTTAACTGTTCTGTTGGGTTTGGCCCATGTAAGCTGCCCCCGAGTCCCTTCAGGGAAATGGAGGTGGGGCATAAAAATAATGTTGTTGTTGTTGTTGTTATTGGGGGAGGGGTAAATTTGGCACAGTCTCTGCTGGAGTCCCATTACTGAGTCGTCATGGATATTAAACTTCTCAAACGTCTTGCCTGTTTTCTCCCTAGAACCCAAGAGAGTGGACGAAAAAGGTCATCAAGAACATTGCGTGTTCCGGCAAGTTTTCCAGCGACCGGACGATCACGGAGTATGCCAGGGAGATCTGGGGGGTGGAGCCCTCGGCAGTGAAGATCCCTCCGCCCAACATCCCCCGGGAGTGAGTGAGTGAGAGTCCACTCGCTTACTTGGAGCAGTGCATGCAGACACCCTTCCTCCTGGGTCGGTTTGCCACCAAGGCTCTCCTGCTCCCCAATGAATTTTCCACAGATGAATCCAAACGCGCATTCTTTACCACCCTTTGGTTGTCTCATACTTATCTAGACGTGGTGGTGACTTGAAGAGGAGGTAACTGGTGTCTTAGATGAACTTAGTCAAGGAAGCAAAGAGGTGACCAAAACCTTGTTGGGTTCGAAACCTAAAGCATGGCCTCCAGCAGGAGAAATGAAAGTAAATAAGGCCATGTTATAAAATTGTGTCTAACCAATGCAATTTATGTGCATGCTACGTATTTCAGGAAGCAACTCCAAGTTTGTAGATTTTTGTTCCAACAGCAGTCCATCCTGTTCAGTGAATTAGAAGACGTTATTGACTATTATAAAGCAACAGCAAAGCCAAGAATGATGTGGTAGAGATTTTAAAAGATGGGTTGGAAGCTTTTGACAMCATGGACGGATGTATCCACCCCACTTTTTAAAATAAATGTGTCATTCAAATCCCTCCAGACCCCTAAACAGTCCTCATTAGTCTGTAATAATTTTGAATTATTTGCATGAGCTTGGGGGGGGGGGGCGAAATCAGATATGGACATTGAAGGAGCTTAATGGTGTTGGACGCCTAATAGTCTCATCTCCATAGGACCCATGAAGCATAGGAACCATTAAGCCAATTATGTCAAATTGCTGCTCCCACTATCTCTCAGCAGTATTGCAAATGGTGCACAGGATTATGGGCATTGCAGCCCAAAAATGCTTAAAAGAGCTATAGGGTCCCCATTTCTCCCTTAAATTAAAAAAAAAATCTACCAGTCATATTGGCTGGTCTAATAGGTAAGTTATCCACAAGGCAAGCATAAAAACAAAAACAAAAGTGATGAGCAGGTTGTTTGAGGCTCCTCTTTGAAGGTTATTGTGCCCGACACATGAGTCAAGATTTACATTGGCAGTGTCGCATTGTTCAGACTTGGTGTAAGATATTCTACAAGAGACGCTTATAGACTGTTCCATTTCCTACCCAGCAGTGTTCGTGCCTCAATATTGCTTCCAGATGTCATATTCCTACCTTATTAAAACAGCACTGAACATCCCAATAGCTTGAGTCTTGATTTCCAATAGTAGCACCCATCCTTCTTGCATAATGCTCAGTGCTTGCAACCAAGGACTCTGAATGGGCTGCTCTTCATCTATAGATGCTGGGGCAATTTAGTTAGAGACGTGTTTGATCACAGTTGGCCTTAGAGTGGCGACTTAATTTGCACTTTAAATACAAAACATCCAGATCTGAAATCATACACACAGAGTAGGAAGAGACTCCAGGGGCCATCCATTCCTTCAGTGCAGGAATACACAATTTAAGCACTCCTAAAAGATGTGTCTGTTTAGAAATCTCCAGAGAAAGAGACCTCGTCACACTCCAAAGCAGCATGTTCCACTGTCATGAATGAATAAGGTACATTCCTATAAACTTCCAGAACCAAGCAGTTCATTAGAAGTGCTAGTTTCCTTTTAAGGTTAGTGAAGAAATACATCTATCCCGGTGGCGCAATGGGTTAAACTCTTGTGTTGGCAGGACTGCTGACTGACAGGTCAGTGGTTCAAATCCGGGGAGAGTGGGTTGAGCTCCCTCTGTCAGCTCCAGCTCCCAATGCGGGGACATGAAAGGGGCCTCCCACAAGGATGGTAAAACATCAAACATCTGGGCATCCGGATGCTTAAGCGGCTGAGGGGGGAAAGGAAAGGGCCTGAGGTTGTTAGGAATGGTGGGAGTTGAAGTCCAAAACACCAGGAGGGCCCAAGTTTGCCCATGCCTGCCCAAAACCTTCCAATGCAAGTGCTCACGTAATTCCTTCTCCCAGCATGCATGTGCCTTCAGAGTTATGGAAACCCCATGAATTTCATAGATTTATTGTCGAAGGCTTTCATGGCCAAAATCACTGGGTTGTTGTAGGTTTTTTCGGGCTATATGGCCATGTTCTAGAGGCATTCTCTCCTGACGTTTCGCCTGCATCTATGGCAAGCATCCTCAGAAGTAGTGAGGTTCATAGATTGTTTTTAGGTAAGGAATACTCAAGAGGTAGTTTTGCCAGTTTCTTCTACTAGAATTAAACTTAAGCACCTGCTAGTCATTTAAAATGTAGTGAAAATGTAAAAATAATTAGTGGATGCATTTGGAAGAAGTTGTCAAGAGATCTCCAGAAGGTTCAAAACATGTTTATTTCTTATTGCCTGATGTGTTTCATTCCACCTGTCCATGTTGTTTGAATCCCCCCCCCCCCCCCCCACCTCCTGAAACTTGTTAAATTTCTCATTTGTTGTGATGATTCAATCCCTTTTTTTCTGCCTCTGGTCCCAAGCTTTCTATTGAAGAGTAATGCCGAGGAGCACGTCTACTTGGTTAACGGAGGTATATCTGTGTAAGGCCAATAGTCCAGATGGCTCCATCCAAGATTACATGATTTCTCATCATCTTGTGCAGTGAAACGCCTCCTTGTTCTCCCTTGCTTCAGCTGGTGAGGTATAGCCTCCTCTGCCAAGTTTCTAGAGCAGGTTGCCAGAAAATGGAGTGCTATATGGGGGTGGCGTTTGTGTGCAAATCCATGAGTGGAAGATAGTACTGGAGGCATCCCAAAAAGGCTTAAAGAGGTTCCCAGCTGCCCTTTCCATACACAAGCCGCATGATGTATTTCATCTGTTGATAGAGATGTCGATGTAAGCCTTAAGTGTATTTGAGACAAGGGCTAGCCTTGGTGATTTCCGGTTTACTCAGTAGGCCTATATGTATTCCATTCTTTTTCTTTAAATATGACAATTCCAGTTGCCTTCCTTTGCATGTCGAATTCAGTCCCGTCCATTCCAATGAATCAGAGAAACACAGGCCTTGTTAGGTTGGTGTATTTGCTGCATATTCTATGATTCTATATTATTTTCATTCTTTTTTGTCAAATTTTTAAAAAAGACATTTCCAAGGACACTGCTACACGTTTTAATAGGATTGATTTAAACTCGTTCCTGATTGAATTGTTTACAGGTTGACAAAATTTACTGTGTTGTTTTTTTCCCCCTGTGCAAAACTCCAAAAATGTTATGAAATGGAGGCTATAGTTCTACATATATTTTTACTTGGGAATAAGCTCCATACAAGTAGGGCTTAATTCCCATAGAAACGCCTACGGTTGCACTATAAATGTCCTCTGTGTTTGTGAAAAAACTGATCTGCTTTGAAATCATGTGGGTTTGTACTGTTGCTGTTATCATTCTAAGAAAACAAGGTCATGACTTATTCCTAAGGATTCAGTCTTTATCACGTCTTGAAATTTGTGTAGTGTTGCTTGCATACAACTACTCCTGTCCCACATACGTTCTTGCACTGTCCTCTAGCCAGTCATTTGTGAACACTGACATTTCTTTCATGGTCTATGCATCAAATATGGTTTCTCTTCAAAGATAGTTGTCAGCTGATGCAAGAGAACTAACAGTTAGTAAAGTGATTCCTGAATGTCCAAAATGTTCAATTGCTTGCAAAATAAATGCATTTGCCACTGACATATCATTTTCCAAAAATGTGGAATTTTGAGTTGACACATCTTTGTGTGTGTGTGTGTTATATTACTGTTACCTTCTTGTGCTGAAAAAAGATTAAAAATCACACAATCATAAATGTCGCATTTGAATTCAGTGTTCTGTATTTATTATTATTTCTTTCTTGCTTTATGTGTTTTTTTTGTGGGGGGGGGAGTTGTGTCAGGAGCGACTTGAGAAACTGTCAGTCGCCTCTAGTGTGAAAGAATTGGCTGTCTGCAAGGACATTGTCCAGAGGACGCCTGGATGTTTTACCATCCTGTGGGAGGCTTCTCTCATGTCCCCGCATGGGGAGCTGGAGCTGACTGACAGTTCACCCCGCTCCCCAGATTCAAACCACTGACCTTTTGGCCAGCAATCCTGCCAGCACAAGGGTTTAACCTGCCTAATGTGTGATACAGTGGCCAAGAGGCAGAGCACCAAACTAGAAGCAACTTTGGTCATTGGCAATTTGTTGTTGCATTTTGGTCTTGATGCATGGGCTCCCATGCTGGATTCAACATGCTCAGAATTGTTTGGGAGAGATCGGGAAAAGAGAAAAGAGATTCCATGCAAAACTTAAGGAAGACCTTCCTGACAGTAAGAATAGTTTGGCAGTAGAATGCACTGCTTTGCAGTGTGGTGGAGTCTCCGTCTCTGGTGGATTTTAAACAGAGATTAGATGGCCATCTGTCAGGATTGCTTTGATTGTGGGCTTCTGCATTGTAGAATGGGGTTGGACTGGATGGCCCTTGGGGTCTCTTCCAACTCTTATAATTCTACGATGAAAGAGCAGCGTAAACAACTCACACAACTGCAATGCAGCAAAAAGCCTTAAGGGCAAACTGTTCCAGCAGGGTACTTTCAAAGCTGCAATGGAACTGGTTAAATCTGGATGGTAATAAAATCACGATTATAACAAATGCTACAGAGATTATAATGAATTGGTACAAAAGCAATCTCTATCCAAAAGAGTTTCTAAGGTACAAAGAAACTGCATCTCTTACATATTGAAAATTGCTTATTGCTTTTCAAAATTCCAAGTGTCAGAAAAAAGTGGGTGCACAGTACAAGACACTACATTCAGTGTCTAATAGAATCTCACAGAATGCAATCAGGCTGGGACCATAATGCATCTGATGTTAGCTGTTGTTCAATGTCTCTAGTAGGTAATGTGTTGGGGGAAAAACACACTTGTTTCTGTTTAGGCCCAAAACAAAGAGCACCTGGCAGGATCCGGAGTCCCTTGTGTCCTCCTCACACTTTAAATTGTCCCCAATTCCTACCAAGCCACAATCCTAGACAGTGAGTAATCCCTAAGAGGACATTTTAAAGAAGGACACGAGGCCAACAGCAGCAAAGTTACACTTATAACTATATCATTAGCTATCATTCACGTGTCAACCATTTCAGCCTCTGTGTCTTTTGAACCAACATTAAAAAACAAAAGCAGGCCACCACCAAAAAAGTCAGAAGTCACTCGCTTTATTAAAACTACACACCTTTTAGATATAAACATTTCCATTTCAAAGCATGTCACTGTTCTAACAACTAGTACATGTGTGTCAGGAGAAACAGCACTAGTGCATGCTTTGGACTCTTATTGGTGTAGCATGGGAGGAATTGTTATTTCCACATTGGTTCGTACTTTTATCAACACTACAGTGGGAGGAGTCTGCAGCAGCAGCATTGACTGGAATGTTTCTTTTGTTTACCACAAAAGAGCCAAAATAGCATTAATGCAATTAACCCAAAGCGCTGTGTGTTGAAAGAGGGTGTGTATGTGCAGAGAGACAGACTCTTATAGGGCACAATCTACTGCAGAGATAATTGTGACTCACAATCTTGATAGACTTCACCACAGTAGAAAAGTCTACGCAATTAAGCTACTACCTCCTTGCAAGTATGATGGAGCTGAAAGATATATGTCTGATGCATGCAAAATCCAAGTATTTCATTTACAATCATTACTCATCAATGCCTTTTACGTACTGAAGAATTAACTTCTGAACTCTAGGATCACTATACTCAATATTGCATGTGTACTGAATGACATACCTCAAGGCTCTCCCCACAAAACTAAGAGGACTACTGTAAAGTAATTCATTTGGGTTCAACTGCCATGCTGCCTTGAATCCTCTGTTTCCAAATTACAGCGCCTTAGATTGTTTTCTATGTCAGACTTGCATGAATGATGACTTAGAATCTTAAAGGTGGCCATTGAAACATACCAAGAAGTCATATCTAGAATTACAGAAGGACTGCCAGGACCAGGAAAGAATGGCAGGTTTGCGTTAAGTGCACAGAAGCTGTCTGTGGCTTTTGCAGCATCTATTCTAAATACCTTCACATGTGGTTAAAAGTGATCCTGAATTATCCTAATGCAGTTGATACAGATGGGATAACATACAGTAAAAAGCTGACATGACATTCCATGAGCAAACAATTTGATGGAATATATAGATATTGCCTCAACAAACAGTACCATCTGTCTGGTAGCAAGTGACAGAAATAGGCACCGCAAGAGCACTTTTCATCTTATATATATTTCAGATGAACCAAAGTATACACAACCTTCAAGCACCTGACATAGTCCCTTTTCTCTTCCCTTCAGTCAGTAAAGCCTCTGGATTTCTATTATATCCAAACCAGAATGGTACGTGACTTCCAGACAAGTCAGACATGGTAGGAAACTAAACCATGGTTTAATGTGGGGTTTAGTTGGATATAAAGTATGCTTAACTGTGGTTTCATGGCTAGTTCCAGACCTACATCAGTGGTTCTCAACCTGTGGGTCCCCAGGTGTTTTGGCCTACAACTCCCAGAAATCCCAACCAGTTTACCAGCTGTTAGGATTTCTGGGAGTTGAAGACCAAAACATCTGGGGACCCACAGGTTGAGAACTACTGCCCTACACAGCGATAGGAGTACAGCATCTTCACCCAGGTGAAGGAGCTTTGCCCCTGACCTTGGGTTATTATGCCATGATTTTGAAGAGTTGAACACAATGGACTGATTTCATGAGGTTCACAATAACAATATGGTCAAATATCAATAAAAGAGGTAAACATAAAAATCATATTCCAACATTTATTACCATGAGTTACCGGCATGTTGCCTGCTAAATTTAAATTCAGCAATTGCTTTGCTACAATAAAGAGAAACTAGGTTCTCTGCCTGGCATTTGCCAACTGAAGGGAACATTTGAGTTTGATCAGAAAGTTTTCACATAGCTCTAGGTGTCAATAATATCAACAGAAGTACAAAGATAAAGCCAACCTTTAATTTTAAGCAGAAAAAATATATTCGTTTTAATGGATTAGGACAGGAAAATAACAAAGTTGTTCAATTTTCAGTACCTTTGACTAGTCTAGATTAAAATAGGCATCTCACACATGTTATGCTAACATTTTCCCTTTTGAGGGAATCTGGTGTGCTATTCACGGAGATGAAGTTAAAATATTCAGTTATATGGAATCCCTTTAAAAGAAAAAGAAAACTTCTGACCAACTCTAATGTACCTGAGTATTTCTTAAAAGGAAAATGACAGGGTTCGGGGTATAAAGAATCATGATTACTAAAAGATGGGTAATAGTTTTCTTCCCTCCAAAGTGCATATGTGTCTCTCTATTAGAGGTGATTGGAAGACATCTTCACCACAGTGGAAAAACAAATGTCCCATCATCCCTTGCAGGACTAAGCTCAAAGGCACCCCCATTTTTAAAAAGGAGTTCCTCCAATAAATCTCTCCACCTGTAATTTATATCACTTAAGTTCCATGGACACCTAAAGACAATGGCCTGGAAATGAGGAGAAATAATATTAAAGGAGATATACTCGTCTATGAAGAATATATTATCTATATATGTGAGAGTGCTATGAAATGTAAAAGCAAGGCAATAGAGAAAGGGACACTTATTCACTATTAGATTATCACTACTAAATAGTTACCTTATTTTAAAGGAGAAACATCCTTCATTTCATTCTGAAATATCTTCTTGTAAATATCCCAACTTCCGTCTTTTTAAAGGAATTTAAAAACCAAAACAATCCATTCATTTTCACCAATTCCCAATTAGATAACTGACCGAAGAAAAAGCATTCTTCACCGAACTAACTTCTACACGAGAACAACCTGTAAATCTAGTAATCTAAGTGCAGCATTGAAATATTATAGCTGTTACATTTTTTTGCAGATAACTGCAGTCCATTTGCGTTTCTGAGTGCAAGTTTTTTTTTTTTGTCCTTTGAAGACTGTTGCGAGCCAGCACACACATCTGTAGGAATGTTTATAACTTTCATCATTTTTTTTAAAACCAAGTCTTTCTTGTGCTTGAACATAATTGTTCCAATTGGTCTGGTTCCCTTCTTCTTTAGAAGAAAAACATAGGTGGGGTTGAGGGTCAGAAGCCAACTAAATTTGCTCTTCATACCTACTTCCCCCAAAGGCTGGGATTCCAAAGGGATGCATGAGGAGTGGAGCAGCAATCAGAGACTTATCCAGTGCCTAGATTTCAAAACAAGGCAGGTGTTCATGTTTCCTTTTTCTTCCTCAGGGGACATAATTGCACGTTTACCAACCTGGTAGTCTTCAGTGATGGTGCTTATGTTCAGATTTCCCCATGAATTCCCTACGAAGGAAAAAAAAACAGGTGCGATTTTCAGAGAGCAAAACGTTTTAATATTTCAGCCATTCTTTCTTTCAGAATGAGATATGATGCAGAAAAATAGACTTGGTATCTATCTATGTGATAATAAAATAGCTGTTTTTCAGACTATAGAGCAGGCATGGGCAAACCCATGCTGCTCTGGGCCAGAGTGATGAGAAAGGGGGCCAGGAAGGCAGTTTCACCTTGTCTCCTGCCTATGCCATCTCTCCAGCACCAACTGATGCTCTGGGCCAGAGTGAAGAGAAAGGGGGACAGTTCCACCTTGTCTCCAGTGCTATACTAATAATATATTGTATATACATATAATATTTATAATATTATAATGTAATACAATATAATACAATATTATAATTATATATTTTATATTACATGTAATATTACTAATAATATTACAACATAATGGTATAGTACAATATAGTAATATATAATACTGATATTGTGCTATGCTAATAATCTAATATATTGTATGTACATATGTATATGTGTATATATATGTGTGTGTGTATGTGTGTGTGTATATATAAAAATATCTTGTAAACTGCTCTAAGTCCCCTTCGGGATGAGAAGGGCGGCATATAAATGTCGTAAATAAATAAATAAATAAATAAACTTGGGCCCTCCAGGTGTTTTGGACTCCAACTCCCATAAATCCTAACAGCCTCAGACCCTTTCCTTTTCCCCCCTCAGCCACTTAAGGAAGGGGTCTGAGGCTGTTAGGAATTATGGGAGTTGGAGTCCAAAACACCTGGAGGGCCCAAGTTTGCCCATGCCCACTCCAGTGTCCAGTGTTATATGGGAGTGCAAAAATGACTCCAAAATAAGAGAAGTAAACTCATACATATGTATGTTTTATGATACGTCATTCATTTTAGTTACATCTGCGGAAAGCAACATGAACACTACAACAAACATTAAGAGGAAACCTTTTAATTACCTTAATATTCGAGGTAGTTCTGGGCTCTTGTAGATGTATTTATGCCTGTAACCTAGATCTGTGTGAAATGGAACAAACTGGACTTTGAAATCACGGAAGCTCCGAGATGGGGCTGCAATGTTGTATAGCTATAAAAAAAGTTTCAAAGTCAATACAGGCTGATAAAGAAGTGTCTGCCCCAATTATAGAATAATGTTAAACGGAAAGTAACATTCACTTTTATAATCCATTTTGATTTAGTAATTAATAGCAAGATAGTGCACACTGAACGTCTGCCTTCAACAGAAACCAATGCCTGTACTCTCAAAGTACGTTGCTTGTATTTATTTCATGTCAGAGAGCTATAACATCCTTACATCCTTTTACCATCCCTATAACTAGATGGTAACCAAGTAAATGAAAGAATAGTTTGACCCAATCTTCAAATATATGCTTATTAACTAAGTCTGAGTCTCAGTCACTGTGCTCACAATATCTAGATTAGTATTTCACCATATTTAAATACAAGATCATACAACTAAAAGAAAATAATTGGATCTCAGTTGTTTTGTAACACTGTTACAAAAAAAGAGATCTGAGTGTTCAATCAGAATTGATGCCACATCACAATGCATATACTCATACAGTGTTCCCTAGTTACTTCGCAGTTTGCTTTTCGTGGACTCGCTGTTTTGTGGTTTTCCTTCCTTGCTACTCATTGGGATGAGTCCTGGTTCTGCCACCAGGATGTGACCCGGTGAGTAGCGAGCAAGCAAGGGAGGGCGAGTGAGTGAGTGAGTGAGGGAGGGAGGGAGGGAGGGAGGGCCGCAAAGGCAGAAGCAGGAGCCTAGCCACCTCTTCTAGGCTGCTGCTTCTGCCCCCGCTGCTGCCTTCCCTCGCTTGCTCACTCACCAGGACGGATCACAGCAGCAGAGCCAGGACTCGGCCTGGTGAGTGAGCGATGGAGGAAAGGGCGAGGGAGCGAGGGACGGCAGAGAGGGTAGCAAAGACGGTAGTGGCAGATAATACGGAGTGTCGGATAAGCGGAAGTTGGATATCTAGGACTCGGCTGTACACAGCATCCCTACTTCACGGATTTTCACTTTTTGCAGGTGGTCCTAGAACGTAACACCCGCAATAAGTGAGGGAACACTGTACTTCGGTTGCTTGACACCTGGCCCACACAAGCCTATGCAAGAAGGTACTTTTTGTCACTCAATGTTTTTCTGGGGTGGAGAACTCATGTGATATTTCCAAACAGAAACATGAGCACTTTATTTGTATTCCGACCTATCTCCCCGAGGGGACTCAGGGCGGATTCAAACAAATACAGACAGAAAAGCACACATTCAATACTTATAAACACAGATAGAAGGTAAAAGCTTCCCCTTACAGCTCTGGGGGTGGTGCTCATCTCCATTTCAAAGCCGAAGAGCCTGCGTTGTCCATAGACACCTCCTAGGTCATGTGCCATATACCTTCCCGCCGAGGCGGCACTCACTGATCTAGTCACATTTGCATGTTTTTGAACTGCTAGGTTGACAGGAGCTGGGACTAACAGCGGGAGCTCACCCCACCCTGCAGATTTGAACCGTCAACCTTCCAGCTAGCAAGTTCACCACAGCCCCTTATCTCTCCTTTGCCTCCCTTCTTTTAAAAGGAACATGAATTCTCAATTCCCAGTAATGTTAGAATCGCTCACTGCATACCACAATATAGAAAAAAAGAAAGATTGCTTTTAATGAGTTACGCGGTGGTCAAGATTTCAGCTCTGTACAATGGTGAGAAAATCAGAGATGAGAAAAATATAGAGAAGTACACAAAGTTAGAATATATCAATTTGTGCAGACCTATTCAATCTTGTTCTTAGCTCAGGGCTGAACTACATATGAAAATGTGTTTAATGCCATAACGATGGCTACTACTAGAAGGCAGTTTTCTCAGAGACCTTCTAAAGAAGAGCTACAGCATAAAGCAGCCAGCAAGGAAAATGTTAAGTACTCAGCCTCCTCTGAAATCGGCCGCCTTTCAGAGCTGCTCCCCCATCAATTGCTATAGTCAGAATTAAAGAGATAGTTACCTCTTTTAGTGGCCCACAAAACCCAAATTAAAATACAGATAAAGCCTCTTTTACTGCACTCATTCTTTCAGGATATTTATAACTTGAAAGGCAGGCACTGAAGATGATAGCTGAAAAATCATACCTTTTTTCCAAGATGAAATGGAACTACAGGATCATCTTCAGCATGAAGAATAAGCAGAGAACATGAAATGTGCTTCACGCTGTAAACAAAATGAAATGCCAAACACAACATTAAAGTTTTTTTTAATGTACCTATTTAAGAGAGAATGCCGACGACGTTCAATATACATTATCTTATTATAGCACAGTATAGTCAGCCTTCCACATTTGCGGGATTAGGTGGGATGATGGGCAATGGAGAGGAAGGAAGGCTGATATTAAGGAAAAGGTTTAAAAATGGATGAGGCTTCGATGGGAAAGTGGGGAGGGAAGCAATGGAGGATGGAGATTCAAATGTGGATTTTGTTTCAATGGAAATGTGGAGAAGGAAATGAAGGACTGATACACTTGGCAGTATAACACTGGGGAGGTAGAGGGACAGGAAGACAGATTGGTGTGAGCTGGTTGAGTAGTAGATACAAACTCATGAATAGTCAACTCTGCAAATGGCAGATCAGAAATCTAGAAATCTATGCCATTTAAAAGGTCAAGGGGCAGGAAAGACCAAGAAAAAGTTCTGAATGAAAGGAAGGACAAGAAGCAAGTCATGCCAGATATACAGAAGTAATTTCTGTGTGATTTTTCTTTCTTTCATGAAGGATGAACATATGGCAGACAAAATGGGTATACCAGATATAGATGGAAATGGAATAGCAACAGAAAAGAGGGGCTAGCCAATCCATTAGGGGTGGCAGCCAATAATTATAGCATAAATAATATATAAAGGCAAGATTTCTTTCCATTGAGGAAAAGATAGCTGATCTAGAGAAGCCAAACACATCAAATTGGTTTAAAAAGAAAAGTCTTCAGAGATCTGCATTTGCTACTGGGATCCTCATCCTCTTGAAAAATAAAGTAAGATTCAAGAGATACAATATATACTCACTTTTCATCATTTGCAAACTTAATTCCACTTGACGTTATAGGGTCAAGGAAAAACCAGTCAAATCCTGGGAAATATCTATATATCTGAAGGAAAAAAATGCAAGCCTGTGACTAATTGGCAAAATCGTCCACCAAGAATAGAACTTTTTCTGAACACAAACAAAAGCATGGCTTGCATAGAAATCTAGCAGATATAAGAACATAGCATCAACATCATCAGCATCACGGATTTCTAAAAAACAGCAAAGTATTATTAATAAATATTCCATAGTCTCATTAAAATAATAAGAGGGAAAGGAGAAGATAGGTTTTAGCTTCGTAAAGGCCATTCTGTATTGATGAACTTTTGACAAGGAGACAATGGTGGCATCATTATGAAACAAACCAATGTAGAAGGAAGGAAAGAAAGGCAGCATCTCCCTTCAGCCTTCAGTCCCATCCTAAGGTTTAAAGACTACTTTGTGTTCGCAATGAAGGACTGAAGAACTTCTCTTTCACACACACACTCCTTATCATTAGAAGGTAACACCACATTAAAACGGAAAACAAGGTCTTCAACAAGGAACTTACACTTCCCAAACAATTAAATGGAGCACTACCATCTATTCTTTGCAGGGATTTTATAGAAACCATTAGCCAGGATATATTGGCACTGATGCCTGGATCTCACTGGATCAGGGTCCTCCTTACAAAGTAGCACCTTGGTGGTGCTACTTACAGTTTAAGTTTGCCTCTGACCACCTGACATTTCAGAAGAACCTACAAAATAAGATTTATTTATGTTTCCATAATAAGCATGCAAGTTGCACTTTCAGTTCCTTTAATAAACACCCAGACACTTGATCTGTGTCATATGAAAAAGTATCAAGATCCTTCTGAGTAATGTTTGTTTGTTTTTTGTTTTTTTTTTTGTTTTTTTGGTCGTGTCAGGAGCGACTTGAGAAGCTGCAAGTCGCTTCTAGTGTGAGAGAATTGGCCGTCTGGAAGGACGTTGCCCAGAGGACGCCTGGATGTTGTGATGTTTTAATATCCTTGCTTATCTCTAAATTCTTATCTCAATTACTTGGAGTCAAAGAAGTTCAGATTTCATTTACTCTTAGAATTACCACATGCATTTGCAAACTATATTCACTCTTCCAAATGGAATTCTTTGATCATTTATGGACTACCAAAGCTCTCTGTAGAGGGCAAAAAGCACAACGTGAGTGTTGAAGAATCAATAGTAGGGGGAAAAACTTTATACATGCTTATTCATTGACTAACACTTTAAATATGACAAAAATAAAAAACGATCACATCCTCAATGTTATGCATGTATGTCAAGTGTCACAATAAGAGATGGCAATTTCAGCACATAAATCTATACTTACTACACTAAAGGGGTGGCTTTTTGCTTCTTCGCGTATGTTTGTAAAGGGAGATTCCAAGATGAGAGCATCAGGGGGAGTTTCTGAAAATGAAATGCAAAAGGTTACAGTGCTCTACCATTAAGGCAAAGTCCTGGAGCTCTATAGATTTCCCTAGACATCAAGTCTAGTCTTGTCCGACTCTGGGTGATGGTGCTCATCTCCATTTCTAAGCCGAAGAGCCGGCGTTATCTGTAGATACCTCCTAGGTCATGTGGCTGGCATGATGGCATGGTGCGCCGTTACCTTCCTGCCAAAGCGGTACCTATTTATCTGCTCACATTTGCATGTTTTCGTGCTGCTAGGCTGGCAGAAGCTTGGGCTCACTCTGCTCCCCAGATTCGAACCACAGACCTTTCGGTCAGCAAGTTCAGCAGCTCAATAGTTCAACCCGCTGTGCTACCAAGGGGCCCACTATATGGTAGCCTTCTTGAAGCTGCAGAGCAATGGTACACTTCCTTAGCACAGTTCAATGAAAAGGAAGAATTTGGCTGACCAGAAATGAGATTCTATTCTCAGTTTCCTTACAGGAAAAAGGACTGACAATATTCTTTAAAAAGTCAAACTGCAGTTGTCTCAAAAATACCCATCTCAAATCAAATGGACTTTTGCCAACCAAAAAAATGGGAAGTAGAGTGCTTTACAAGCACGAATTCTAATGGCAACTAGACAGAAGTGGTAATTTGAAATGCCAAAGAAGTTATTTTTAACTCACAAAGAAGGAAAGCTTTACTTTTTAAAAAAAGATTCACTTAACTCCTTCTAAAAGATAAGAAACAGATCCTGTATGTTATGTAAGTCCTCTATAAATAAAAAGCAACTACAGGCCAATAATTTTAATTTTAGAACTCAGCTTCATTTTGAAAGCACAGAAAATTATAGTGAATAAATATCAACACATCCTTTTTTCAAAGACCAGAGGAAATTGGGAGTTAATTTATAAGATCACCCAAAGAAAGCTCTCTTACCTCTTTCACAAAGACGCCTCACTAAGTTGGTTGCAACTCTAGAAGGGAAACATGCCTAAAATTAAAATGCTGATTACATCTAGTCCTCTTATTATAACTCTTTTATATCTTCATTTAACCCATGTTTACTAAAAGAAATAAGAGCACTTTGCTTAATGAGATTCATTTGTAAGCATACACAGGATTAGGACAAAAGTATTAAGCTGTTTGGATTCACTTTGTCTAATGATGTTCTTTTCAAATTGAAGAGTTCTTAAAAGACTCAGATATTGCGATTTTTCTTTCTTGATGCAAAAGTCATTGGCCTGAATCCTAAATTCTTATAGATGGAAATATGTTCCTAGTGGAAAGAAAGGGGAAGGAGACTTTTGCCAATTTTCCAGTCATCCTAATCTAGCTGTATAAATCTCCTCAGAAACGTTAAGGAAGTCAGTGGAACATAGGAAGTAGTGCTGTGAATTTCCAAGGTTATCAGCAAAAAATCCCCACCTTTTTGCCTTTTGTCAGCAGGAACTTCTGCTGATCTGGAATTCTTTTCACAAACAGAAGAAAGCTTTCCATTTATGAAAGGACAACTTAACATCCAAACCATTGTCAAGAAACACACTAGCTATTTTATATCAAATAACAAGGGAAGTCTACTAATTCTGACACATGAATGTCTAAGCAAAATCTGAAAGAAAGAGCTTTATATTTGTTCCATAGATTCTATGATTAATTCAATCAATTACAGCAGACTCTGTCTCTCTTTTTATGTTTCTGTATTGTCACATTATACTTTCTTATGCAGACTGAAAAACAGCTAGCCCTCACAGCTCTCTGGCTTGCTTTGACTCCAAACAAATGCACTACTGTTTTCAATACAGCAATGCCTTTGGCAGCATCTATGCCGAATCCATTGATAGCAGAGTTCAAACGACATACAACAGAATATGAACCATGGAACAAACAGTCACAGTGAGTGCATTTTGAACTCATTAATAAAGGTTCTGGGAATGTGCCGCCTGAAGTTAAGAAAGCAATTTCTTACAAGCTGAGCCAAGACCCTGAGGGAATGGAGACATCAACCACATAGAATGGAGGGGTTGAAGGAGGAGAGTGTATAAATTAAATTCAATATAATACTTAGTGGTAACATTCTAGAGAGAATTGCCTGTCCAATGTCATTTAATGGGTTTCATCAAGAAACATTTTTTAAATATACCCTCAAATCAGAATATTCACGTTTCCTTTAAGGTGGAATTTTGGTATCCACAAGAAATGCCAAATCCTTATACAATGTGGCATTAATGAAAATGAAACAGCATCTTCCCTATAAATCTTGATGACTCTTGAATGAAGGAGGCAGATAACATGTGATCCCTATGGGTTGCCATTAATAGTTTTCCAGAGATGTTTCGTATGCATAACCTAATGGACTACCTTCTGACAAGCAATAGTCCTCCAACATCTGCCTAGACTTTTGACTGCCTTTGGGGAAAATTTAAGGTGTGGGTTGGGCAAAATGGTTTGGACTTAGCCAAGCTAGAAAATAATTCTTACCAGGCTGCACATGGAGCACACTATTAGTACATCAAAATCAGGAGGGAAAAGCCGCTACATCTGCCCATAGGTTCACTTATATTCTATATTGACATACATTTTATTTTTAACACATCTTGAATTACAGATCTACAAACCTGGTCTATGTTATCATTTGCTAATTAGTTTTGTCTTAACATGAAATTCTAGCTCAGCATTGACATTTAGGTTAGTGCTAACTGAACACAAATCAGTGTAGAGACTATAATTATCCCATCTCACCATCACACGAACATACTAAATTCAAAGTGTTTAGCCACTTGTATTTTTTTCAAGCCCTGCTTAAAGTCATCTACAATCTGACAACTTACCCAGTGCCTAAAGAGTGCCCCCATATATAAACTGGGTTATCTCCACTTCTTGCTTTTATCCAGTCAAAAACATGAAGAGCATCATAGGTCATTCCACTCTCTGAGGGAGTGCCTATTGAGTCTCCCCAACCTGAAAGGTAAAATGCATTATTTTAGGAGTTGTGTTCCCAGCTATTACCCAAAAGACTTTGTCCAACTACATTTGAGATACAGCGAAAAAAACAGAGTAGCTCAAGATATCACAATTCTAGCAGTTTACTTGGTGGATGTGTGAGTGGTCTCTAAAGTAAGACAAAGGTCAAGTTGCATCTTTTTCTCAATGGTTTGGAGACAAATCTCAAGGGAATGAGGTAACCTTAAGGGGCTGTGGGAGTTAGGCCTTGAGATGGAGATAACAAAAAAGGGTAATCTCATTTATTTCTTTCAAATCATGCTCTGCTTTGGCCAGGGAATGCAGCCCCAAAATTATAAATGAATGGTATCTTACTAACAAATTAGCTGAAATGTTTAAAAGTCTCAGCCCAAATTTTCTGACAGTGTGAGACCCTCCTTGAATATACATAACATATTTACTTGAATCTAACGCTCACCATTTTTTTTCTAAATTACCTTGCCAAAATTAGGGTGCACATTAGAGTCGCATAATAGGATAACCTTAGTGCTGAGCCAAAGCAATAGGAGAAGAGGCATCAGGAGCACCTGGAGTTTCTATTTGAGGGATGCCATATATAATTTAGGCTGGGGTGAAAATTGCAGGAAGAAACATTAACAACCTCAGATATGCAGATGACACCACTCTGATGGCCGAAAGCGAGGAGGAGCTGAGGAGCCTTCTAATCAAGGTGAAAGAAGAAAGCGCAAAAGCCGGGTTGCAGCTAAACGTCAAAAAAACCAAGATTATGGCAACAAGAATGATTGACAACTGGAAAATAGAAGGAGAAACCGTGGAGGCCGTGACAGACTTTGTATTTCTAGGGGCAAAGATTACTGCAGATGCAGACTGTAGCCAGGAAATCAGAAGACGCTTACTTCTTGGGAGGAGAGCAATGTCCAGTCTCGATAAAATAGTAAAGAGTAGAGACATCAGACTGGCAACAAAGATCCGCCTAGTCAAAGCCATGGTATTCCCTGTAGTAACCTACGGATGTGAGAGCTGGACCTTAGGGAAGGCTGAGCGAAGGAAGATCGATGCTTTTGAGCTGTGGTGCTGGAGGAAAGTTCTGAGAGTGCCTTGGACTGCGAGAAGATCCAACCAGTCCATCCTCCAGGAAATAAAGCTCGACTGCTCACTGGAGGGAAAGATACTAGAGACAAAGTTGAAGTACTTTGGCCACATCATGAGGAGACAGCAAAGCCTAGAGAAGACAATTATGCTGGGGAAAGTGGAAGGCAAAAGGAAGAGGGGCCGACCAAGGGCAAGATGGATGGATGGCATCCTTGAAGTGACTGGCTTGACCTTGAGGGAGCTGGGGGTGGTGACGGCCGACAGGGAGCTCTGGCGTGGGCTGGTCCATGAGGTCACGAAGAGTCGGAGACGACTGAACGAATGAACAACAACATATATAATTTAATTGTCATAACTCAATGCTATGCAATCCTGGGATTTGTAGTTTGATGAGGCATGAGCACTCTTTGGGAGAGGAGGCTCAAGACATTGCAAAACTGTACCCCCTGTGACTCCATAGCATTGAACAAAGGCAATTAAAGTGGATTCATTGTAAAGCATAGACGAACTCCAAAATTTCGTTTCCATTGCTTAAAGCTTAGGTGTTCTAAAAAAATTGTTTTTAAAAAAAGGAATTTTAAGCAGGCAGCAAATGCAATTGGCACATTTCAAAGAGTGTACCAAGCATCTAAGCATTAAGCATTTAACACCTTAAAACGTTAACATCTGCACCTTATTGCCTGCATCCCATTACCTGCTACACTTGAACACCCATGTCGCCCCTCAAATTATGGTATTTGCTGATAATATTGCTGGCAATTGGGGAAGGGGAAAGAGGGGGGAGTGGGTGGGGAGATCTTAGTAACAGCATTGCAGGATCAAGGAACAATTGGAATGGATTAGATCAGCAGAAGGGGAAGATAACAAAGGAAACAACCTGGAGGAAAGCATGGGATGAGTTTACAATCTTGAAGTGCAATATGGATGGAGAGGAGCATTCCATTGACCGGGGGGCCCCCATAGAAGTTCTGACGGGGAGGGGGAGATGCGGGAAAGGGAGACCGTTAATTCGGCGACCAATTCGGCCATTAATTCGGCTCAAAAACAGTAAGGAATCAACGATTCAAATTCGGCCTAGGAGGAGGAAAAGGAATCAAAATAATTTAATAAAATGTAATTGGTCTCCTGACAAGGTAAATGGGTGTAACCAGGCCAGCGGTCCCTCCGGGTTAAAGATGGTGCTGTTGAACGCCAGATCTGTCAACGGCAAAACATCTTTCATCCAGGATCTAATCCTGGACGAACGGGCAGATCTGGCGTGCATTACGGAGACCTGGTTGGACGAAGCTGGAGGAGTTAATTTAACCCAGCTTTGCCCGCCAGGGTTCTCCGTACAGCACCAATCGAGACCTGGAGGGCGGGGAGGCGGAGTAGCAGTGGTCTATAAAAATTCAATCCCTCTGACCAGAGGCCCCATCCTGCAGTCAACTATTCAAATGTGTCCACCTGAGGGTAGGAGACCGGGACAGAATAGGGATTCTGTTAGTGTACCGACCACCCGCTGCACTACAGTCTCCCTACCTGAGCTAGCGGGGGTGGTCTCGAGGCTGGTGTTGGAGTCCCAACGGCTTTGTGCTGGGGGACTTCAACATGCACGCTGAGACTGCCTTAGGGGAGCGGCTCAGGACTTCATGTCTTCCATGGCAACCATGGGGCTGTCCCAACAAGGAACTGGCCCCACCCACAGTGCTGGGCACACATTGGATTTGGTCTTCTGTCAAGGATGGGAGCAGGTGGCGGGGTTGAGGAGTTATCCATCTCTCCGTTGCCATGGACCGACCACCATCTGATCAGCTTTAGACTTACTGCACCACCAACCTCTGCAGAGGTGGGGGACCCATTAAGATGGTCCGCCCCAGGAGGCTTATGGATCCGGATGGATTCCTGATGGCTCTTGGGGAATTTCCCCGCCTCGGTTGGTGATCCTGTCGATGCCCTGGTCGCTCTCTGGAATGGGGAGATGACCAGGGCAATAGACACGATCGCTCCAGAACGTCCCCTCTCAAGTAGCCGAGCGAAACCAGCTCCTTGGTTTACCGAGGAGCTGGCAGCAATGAAGCGAAAAAAGAGGAGACTAGAGCGTGTGTGGCGTTCGGACCCGAGCGAGTCAAACCAAGCACGGTTTGTTGCCCTATTAAGGGCATATGCCGTGGCAATAAAGGCGGCAAAGAAATCTTTCTTTGCGGCCAATATTGCGTCCGCAAAGAACCGTCCGGCCGAGCTGTTCCGAGTTGTCAGAGGCCTGTTGAAGCCCACCACTTTGGATGGGAGCCCTGACAACTCGACAGCCCGCTGTGAAGCATTTGCTCGGTTCTTCGCGGACAAAGTCGCTTCGATCCGTTCAGGTCTGGATACCATGTTAACGGCAGTCTCTGAGGATGTGACGAGAACATCTGTCTGTCCGGTTTTGATGGATTCGTTTCAATTTGTGAAACCTGAGGATGTGGACGAGGTGCTTGGAGGGATGAGAGCAACCACATGCATCCTAGACCCCTGCCCATCCTGGCTTCTAAAGGAGGCCAGAGGGGGATTGGCCGAGTGGGTGAAGGTGGTGGTTAATGCCTCCCTTCGGGAAGGCAAAATTCCAGCCAGCTTAAAGCAAGCTGTTATAAAACCGCTGTTGAAAAAACCATCACTGGACCCCATTCAATTCGTCAACTATCGGCCTGTTTCCAATCTCCCCTACTTGGGCAAAGTCCTGGAATGTGTGGTGGCCTTGCAACTACAGGAATTCTTGGTAGACACTGATTATCTAGATCTGGCACAGTCTGGCTTCAAGCCGGGACATGGAACTGAAACAGCCTTGGTTGCCTTAGTAGACGATCTACGTTGAGAGCTAGACATGGGGAGTGTGTCCCTGTCGGTTCTGCTGGACCTCTCAGCGGCCTTCGATACCATTGACCACGGTATCCTTCTGGGACGCCTTGCGGGAATGGGCCTGGGAGGCACTGTTTTACAGTGGCTCAGGTCCTTCCTAGAGGATCGTACCCAGAAGGTGTTGCTGGGGGACACCTGCTCGTCCTCACAACCATTGATTTGTGGGGTCCCGCAGGGTTCAATTCTGTCCCCCATGTTATTTAACATCTACATGAAGCCGTTGGGAGAGATCATCCGGAGTTTCGGGGTGAGGTGTTATCTGTACGCAGATGACGTCCAGCTCTGTCACTCCTTTCCACCTACTACTAAGGAGGCTGTCCAGGTCCTGAACCGGTGCTTGGCCGCTGTGACGGTCTGGATGAGGGCGAACAAATTGAAATTGAATCCAGACAAGACAGAGGTACTCCTGGTCAGTCGCAAGGCCGAACAGGGCATAGGGTTACAGCCTGTGTTGGACGGGGTCGCACTCCCCCTGAAGACGCAGGTTCGCAGCTTGGGTGTGACTCTGGATTCTTCGCTAAGCTTGGAACCCCAAGTCTCGGCGGTTTCCAGAGGAGCATTTGCACAGCTTCGGCTCGTGCGCCAGCTGCGCCCGTATCTTGGGAAGTCAGACTTGGCCATGGTAGTCCACGCTCTTGTCACATCCCGTATAGATTACTGCAACGCGCTCTACGTGGGGTTGCCCTTGAAGACTGCCCGGAAGCTTCAGATGGTCCAGCGCTCGGCAGCCAGGTTGCTAACGGGAGCGGCTCTCAGGGAGCACACCACCCCCCTGCTGAACCAGCTCCACTGGCTGCCAATTCGCTACCGGGCACAATTTAAGGTGCTGGCTTTAGCCTATAAAGCCCTACACGGTTCCGGCCCCACTTACCTCTCCGAACGCATCTCCTCCTACGAACCGGGAAGAGCGTTAAGATCTTCCGGGGAGGCCCTGCTCTCGGTTCCGCCGGCGTCACAAGTGCGGCTGGCGGGCACGAGAGACAGGGCCTTCTCGGTGGTGGCCCCTCGGCTATGGAATGCGTTACCGGTGGACATCAGGCAGGCCCCTTCGTTACTGGTGTTTCGGAGGAGGGTGAAGACGTGGCTCTACGAGCAGGCTTTCGGCAACTAACTCAATAATGACGGCATCGGACAAGGAATGGAAAAAGGATCTTGAGATCGGAATCTGATTCTAAGTGTGGCGTTGATGATTATGTGTTTGTCTGTATTGTGTGTCTCATACATTGTTTAGTGTTGCTTTTTATTGTAAACCGCATTGAGTCGCCTCCTCAGGCTGATATATGCGGTATACAAATAGAGTAAATAAATAAATAAATAAATAAATACCTTTCACTGCTGTACATTACATTAGCCAGCAATTTATTTATTTTTTTTGTTTCAGGGTTTTGAAAATTCAGGTGTGCATTAGATTCATGTAAATACGGATAATATGTGGTTTGAATGCACTACAACACCCCATTTTTTATTTTCAGTATTTAAACTAATCTCAGCCATCACAAATCAGATAAGTTCCTCAATGGTGAGATTTGTTACTGCTTAACAATTAATAAGCAATGGGCAATGAAAACAAACTCCTAAATTACAAATACAGGCAGTCCCCAAGTTACAAACAAGATAGGTTCTGTAGGTTAGTTCTCAAGCTGAATTTGTTTGTAAGTTGGAGCAGGTATTTTTTTAGGGTAATTCCAGCCACACACACACACACACACACACACAAACACAACAACAACAACAACAACAACAAGACTTTATTACAGTCCATGACCAGCACAGAATGGGGCAGTCTAATAGGAGGGATAAAACATTAGAGCAGCACTAGAGGGAGGGACTCAATACAAGTCCAGCGGAACCTCAGATACAACAGGTTGCTACAGCCGCACTCCTGTCAGGGTGCTGCCCTGCAGGGTCGATCATCATCAGTCGAATTTTAAGTGCTGCAGCGCAGAACTTAGCAACACTGTAAGTTATTGTAGTGCTAGGGTCCAAGAGCAGCAGGGTGGTACCATTTTTTTCCAGTGCGCCCTGGGTATTTAAAAAGCCATGGTGTAATGAGATTAGTTCTGACACATACTCATACATACATACATACATGTTCCGGATAGCACAGCAAAGGGTTACACCCGTTAACTCTTTTGCTGCCTGTGCCCCTGTTCAGAAGATTTCACCTCACTTTCTGTCTCTGTGATCACTGGATTTTGGAAGTTTGGCTGGTTGTAGAAACAAAGATTGGTAAGAAAGCTTTTCCCCATGATAACTCTTCCAGCGAAGGAAAATAAATGCTTTTGAACTGTGCTGCTGGAGGAAAATTCTGAGAGTGCCTTAGATCATGGGAAGATCCAACCAGTCCATACTTCAGGCAATAAAGCCCGACTGCTCGTTGGAGGGAAGGATATTAGAGGCAAAGATGAAGTACTTTGGCCACATGATGAGAAGACAGGAAAGCTTAGAGAAGACAATGATGCTTGGGGAAATGGGAAGGAAAAAGGAAGAGGAGCCGATCAAGGGCATAATGGATGGATGGTATCCTTGAAGTAACTGGTTTGACTCTGAAGGAGCTGGGGGTGGTGACAGCCAACAGGGAGCTCTGGCGTGGACTGGTCCATGAGGTCATGAAGAGTTGGAAGCGACTGAATGAATAAACAACAACTCTTCCAGGAGTAATTTCCCTTTGGAGGGGTAGATTTCTCTCACTTCCTGTTGTCTCACCCATTCTTAACGCATAAGATGGATGTTTGTAACTTGGGGACTGCCAGTACTTTCTTCCCCACTTCCTATTGGAATCAAAATAGCAAACAAAATAAAAATAAAATAAAATGCTAATTCCGCAATAAATACATGATGTCAAATAATCTCTCTTCTCTTGCAAAAGATGCTTCAAAAGGCCTACTCAGCAATTAAACCATCAACCAGAAATGGTAATCCATCACTGACGACAAAAGCGGGAAGACACGTGTTCCAAAACTACCCTTACAGAAAGTGAGCTTCTGGAAAGGCACTTTGAATGTTGAACCACAGACTCCTGAAATCAATCCAGTATTATCTTAATACATCTTTCAATGAAAACTATTACTATGTTTGAAAGCTTCTCTAATAAGAGATTTGGAGGGAGGTACTTGAAGCCTTTAAGAGCTGAAACCTCCTAAGCAAATAAGAAAAGCTCTTAATGCAACATAGTAAACGAAAGCTTTCTCCTGAAGTGAATACAAGCTCTCATTTGAAAAAACTGGGATGGGTGCTGGGACAGTTGCAACAAAAGCTCTAACTGCAATTTAAAGTATTTCTCAAAACTAAAAAACTTACCTCGATAATCAAATGTGACTACATGGAAACCAAGTGAACTCAGAACCTATAAACAGAAACCAGTCATGGTTATGGTTCTTACTATTTTTTAAAAGAATGCTAAACTCTGCATATGAACATAATATTTCCCCTTAGCGACTGATATACCCAAAATGATTATTCCTATAGGGTTAGGGAAGATTTAAACATGCAATTAACATGCTGATGTGATAGTCCAGCACTTTTTCAGTTTTTTGAAACAATTTTTTTTTGTTTTTGAAACAAAAAATGGTATACAAATAAGTAACTAGAGATACATAAGCTGCAAATATACATTAGTTGTATATTAAGTCATATGAACAAAATATGCAATTCTAACCTTATACAGTTCAACACGATGATCGCCTCCTCTATTAAAAGAAAATGAACAAATCACATATTCTTTTAACGTACCCAAGTGTGATACACTATTTTCTTGACATCTTAATATAAAAAACCCACTGCCTTTTAAAATAGAAACAAACACATTTAAACCCCATTGCTTTCAGCAGAATATTTAGCCAAATGTTTAAAGCTACAATCCTACATTCAAATATGTGAGAATAATCCACATTAAACTTAACAGCACGTTCAGTACAGCATAACACCTATGTACTGAAAAGCACATTTCTTTTTCAGAAATGTATCACATTTAGAAGTTCATAGCCATGACAGGATCGTGATCACAGGAAAATGTATATACTAAAGGTTTCATTTTTACATATCGGGGAAATTTCTCTTTTTGGTTTAGAACTCCACACACTTTCTAGGTTCAAAGAAATGATGTGTTTGAAAGTGAGGAGAGACATCCCACTTTTTACAAATATAGGTCTAATCACAACTGTTCTATAGAAGTCTAATTTCAACTGTTAGTCCTA
This sequence comes from Anolis sagrei ordinatus, assembly GCF_025583915.1. Classification (NCBI taxonomy): domain Eukaryota; kingdom Metazoa; phylum Chordata; class Lepidosauria; order Squamata; family Anolidae; genus Anolis; species Anolis sagrei. Next base: position 333,207,412 of record NW_026844366.1, on the reverse strand, counting down.
AAGTAGAATTACTGAGTCAAAAGGAATTTAATTCCTTTGCTTCAACAGGTCTACTCTAATAGGAGTTAACATACTGAAAAAAACCAAAAACCTCTATTTGGGACAAACAAGAAGAATTAGGACACAATCTACATGTTTGTCTGGAATCCCAAGTTGAAAGAGCACCCATCTTCAATTCTGACAACAACGAGGGTAATAATAAAAGTAGCACTATAATCCTATACCGACTTAACTAGGAGTAAAATCTATTGGAATAAATGTTTCACTATAAATGTGGATAAATGAAATAAATGTTCTACAATAAGTGAAATTTGCTGCATATTTAGGGTATTTTGAAAGCTGGAGGTGAAGGATGACTGCCTTGCCCTGCATACAGATATGGTTAGGCCTATCATCTTCTAAAACCATAAAAACCAAGATTTTATCATCTCTGCAGCTGGCATATTTTATGTCTTACCTGGTTCCTGCATTTCCATGTAAGTAAAGGATCACAGGGTGATTAGAACCCAAAATATCTTCGTACCATGGCTGATCCTTGCTTTGAGCATCCTTCCATAGTACTGTAGGAACTGTGTGCCTAAAAGCAAAGGGAAAGTTAGAAATCTGTTTCCCTGTACTTTCTTCTCCTATCCCTTAAATAGGAAGGAAAAATAACCAATAAACCTGGCATATAGAATTAGCCTAGAAAGTAATACATTCCTAATGAATTCTTAATTCTGTTGAGGTATTAGGAATGTGACCGAAAGTAAAAGAGGGAGTACAGTCATTATTTCTGTTGTCCCTTAATGTGGAATAGACTCTGAATGGAAAATCTCAGATCTCTTGTTACGTGTAGCACAAGACAAGACATCTGAAATTTTCCATTTGGGGTCTCTTACACTAGAGGTCTAATTCTAGTATGCAGCAACCAAGGAAAAGTGCTTGAGTTCCTCAGTGTTCAGGGTTCATAATCATCTCCTGGAACCATCAGCATTATCTCTGAAAAATCCTGCAAATCTCTTGGGAAGACAGGCGGACAAATGTGAGCATGCTGGAAGAAGCAAAGACCATCAAGCACTAAGCATGCTCCTATGCCATCAACAGTGCTGGACTGGCCACGTTGTCCAAATGCCCAATCACTGTCTCCCAAAGCAGTTACTATACACCCAACTCAAGAATGTTGGTGGACAGGAAAAGAAATTTAAAGATGGGCTTAAAGCCAACCTTAAAAACTGTGGCATAAACACCGAGAACTGGGAAGCCCTGGCCCTTGAGTGCTCTAACTGGAGGTCAGCTGTGACCAGCAGTGCTGTGGAATTCAAAGAGGCACAAATCGAGTGCAAAAGAGAGAAATATGCCAAGAGGAAGGTACATCAAGCCAGGCCTGACCGGGGCTGCCTTCCACCTGGAAACCAATGTCGTCACTGCGGGAGAACATGCGGATCAAGAATAGGGTTCCACAGCCACCTATGGACCCACTGCCAAACACTACACTTGGAGGACCATCATCCTCAGGCTACGTGGGATAACCTAAGTAAAAATAAGTAATCATAATGAAACTGCTCTCTACTTCAAGCCAACAGAAACATCCACCTCTGAATAACTGAAATTTTAACTACAAGGATGTAAATTAATTTTTGATACTCTCTTAATAAAAACATATTGTGTGACATCTTTAAGACTAAAAGACATATTATGGTATGAGCTCTCATGTATACATCCTGATGACTTCCTGAAATATATGCTAGTCAAACTAGGACTTCACTTATATTTAAACAGTACATATAATTAGTAGTGAAATACAGATAGTAAGGTGACAAATTCAAATTCAGAATATTTCGCACTGTTAACTATAGTAACACAAACACTAGGGACTGAAAGAACAGACATTGTTATTCGTTCCCAAATCCAACAATAGGTTTCCCAACAGTTGGGAAACCCAGCTGGGAAGAATAGACTAGCAAAAAGTCCAGTATTTCTCAGTAAAAGTGAGCCCCACCGTAATGTTTCAGGTTGCTTGTCCAAAGCTTCACTGGACTCTAATAAGTAATTGCATGCCGATAAAGGGGTATCTGAAGCTGTGCTCAGGTCTTTGCCCAAATATATGAGGGCTCTAAGTAGAAGAGAGTATGCATTCTGGCTTTGACCCTTTAAGCCAACTTGTGGGTCCCCGGGTGTTTTGGCCTACAACTTCCAGAAATCCCAGCCAGTTTACCCACTGTTAGGATTTCTGGGAGTTGAAGGCCAAAAAATCTGGGAACCCCACAGGTTGAGAACCACTGCTTTAAGCCCTCACCACCCCAAGTTGAGCACAGATGTCTTGAAGGGGATGTTCTACTCATGTTCACATAGAGCTCTCATATATTCAGACAAACATTTGAACAGGACTTGAGTCATGCACACAATTCAGAGTGGATCTCATGACATTCAAAACAAAAGAACTGTACCAATTCAGTCTATGACTTCTGTTTTTCAATTCGAAAAGATTAGCTTAAATTTTCCCAGTCTCTGAACATGACTCAAGTGGATTAATGCTAGATTGCAGGCTACCTGTACTACAAAGCTACAATTACTTCACATTGTGGCAAGTTTTCATGACAGTTCACACAGAAAGAGAACAAACAAGAGGCAAACAGAAACAACCCAGCAGATGTTTTTAAAAACTGCTTACTGCAACTGATCTTAAAAGCTGAATCACCACAAAGCGAATACACCCACTCATACTAATCATGCACATCACATGAACACTGGATGCCACTTGAGCTTTTCTCCATGAGCCAGTAAGAGAAAATTTAAGTTCAATTAAAAATTGTTTCTATTCAACATTTCCCTGCATCTAATAATCTCAACCCAATGATTTCAAGTATCTGCTATCATCTGAGTATTTTAACTCAACACAAATTCACTGAATTATCTGGCAGATCTTCCCAAGCATAATTTGCAAAGTGTTATTGAGATATACCATGCAGAATATAGAATATATTCTTCTTAAATACTAACAATGAACTCATTATCTTACTCTAGAGCAGTGATTTTCAAACTGTGGGGCCCCAGATGTTTTGGCCTTCAACTCCCACAAATCCTAACAGCTGATAAACTCACTGGGATTTCTGGGAGTTGTAGGTCAAAATACCTGGGGACCCACAAGTGGAGAACCACAGCTCTAGAGCCTAATGGAATCTAAACTGGATCACTCACATGAAAGAAGACAAAAAAAGCAAACTTGCCATATACTATAACCATCCCCCCTTTTCCATGAGGGAATATTTCTGAAGTTAATATGGAAACAGGCAATTGTGCAGAATAGCAAACCCTAGAGAAACTTTTGTTGGAAAACCCTCTCTAGGAATTATCCAGGTTCTTCAGGCAACTTCCACTGGAACTGTCACATAATCAAGATGAAGTGCAAAGAAAACTTCTACAGAAGTATTTTCTCTAGAAATTTGTTAGGTCCTCCAATGTGACTCTATAGTAACTTCCAGCAGAAGTTGCCTGGAAAAACTAGAAAATTCCTAGAGATGACATATTTTGTTAGATGTGGGTAGGTACCATTCATCAAATCTTTAAGGGACAACTCCTAGATGGATCAACCCAAATAATTAAACGAGATTGAACATGATGTGTGGAAATTAAGACTGTCTGAAGGAGAATAAAAACTGGGATTGTGGAGAAATAAAAAACAACTCATTAGAAGAATAAAAAATACTGGAAGAGTGCAAAGCCTGCTGTAAATCTCAACACAAGACCTCCACACTGCAATATTTTGTTACACAGCCCACTTGTTCAGAACTATTATTGATATGTGTCAAAAGGCTCAAATTCTACCTAAATATCTCTTTTCCATTTGCACAGAAGTAATCTTAGGAACTACCTGATTACTACAGTAATACTGATTTGTTCCATGAACAACACTTAACATCACTGGATATGAATTAGGTAGTCGTTGTGTGTGCTTCCAATTCATTTCCAAATTATGGTGACCTTAAGGTGATTCATTCAGAGGAAGTTTGCCTTTGTCTTCCTCAGAGGCTGAGCGGGGGTGACTTGTGCAAGATCACACAGTGGGTTTCGATGGCCAAGCTGGGACTCAAGCCCTAGTCTCACATTCTCTACAAATCAATTGTAAAAAAATACTCTTGCAAGACATTTTCATATCTACAATGTAACACCACTTGAAAATGAAAGGTAACTTTTACCACACAATGCCTTGTTTAAGTAAGCTCTGACTGATCCTCATGGACATTTTCAGAAAATTTGCTAAATCCCATGTCATCTTTTTAAAAAAAACATTGATACATCAATTCAATTAACAAACTTTTGCCATACACGTCTTATACTGATATACACTTTACCTTAAATGATGCTTTACATATTTCTTAGATGTGTATCACCCATTACCTATGTCATCTTATTTAAAGAAGCAAATCAATTTTTGTAGTTCTTCTGTATTTCAGGTCATGACCTTCAGAACAGTTTTTTTTATCTTTAATAACACTAGTCTTCCTTGCAGTTTGAGCTAGTTACATTTTATGTGTTGTTCATTATATTTAACTTCAGTCCAAAGAACAAAGTGTCTTTAGAAAGTCAAGGTTGTGCTCCCAACAATGAATGAATGAATAACACACCCACACATAGAAAAAAACTGAAAACTTACAGGAGTATACATGGTGGTACACTCTCTCAGCATGCTCTCTCAACACTGAAATCAAAACCATGACTTCTGGCAGCACAATAAAAGGATTCTAATAGATAATGGCATTTCTTACCAGACTCCAATAGTTACATCTTCCTCTGGTTGCAGGTAATAGTTACAGGTGTGGTTTAATCCTTGGTCCTGGGGCCTTTTCAAGTCAATGAAATAGGGTACTCTCACTGAAAGAGAACAAACATTTCCTTTACTTTCTGTATACTTGCTAATCAAAGTATAAGCAAGGCTTTCACACATACAAATATAAAACCACACGATGCCCTATGTAATAATATAAATCTCATTCAGAAGTATACTGGCTACCAACTACTGAACATTTTCAAGCATTAGGCAGAGCAGGATTGTTTAAGGTTATAAACATGACTAATGAGAATAAATGATAAATCAACATTTCTCAATTATTAGTTAGTTCTCTTTATTGTGCAGCCACCTTCAAAAAGGTTCTTATTAAATTCTAACTATTATTGGCAAAGGAGACTAATAAATTGCCCAATGCTAAAGGCAGAATACATAATTTTGTAGTTTTATTTAAAAATTCTAGTCCTAAAATTGAAAGACTGTTTTAGAAAATAATGTTATACAAAATATGGGCAAAAGCAAAGTCTACAAACCATCTAGTCACAATGATCAGGATATGGCCATACCAAAAACAGCACAGCAGACATTATTGGAGAGGCCAGAGAGGGAACAATAGCTTTTTCACTAGATGGAATTAGCATATTCTCTGCCGATGTCAACAGCAACAAAAATACAAGGCAACATCAAGTTTTTCCTTTATCAGCACTTCATGAGGAAGTAACAAAACAGAATCAGATGCTATGTGCTTTTAAAATGCACACTGGACTACTGAGACACTCAATTTTAAAATATAAAAGGGAATAAGAGAAAAAAATCATGTGAATCTTGCAAAACAACAACAAATTCTGATATTTTTATGAGTACAGTATGATCCCCATTTCCATAAGGGAATTCCTGTACTTACCGTGGAAACAGTGAATAGTAACAAACCCTATGTAATGAACAATTTCTGCCATTACCACAAGTCAACTTGGAAGACCCAGAAAATTCCTGGAGATATATCCTACAAATAAATTATGGTAACCTATTTTGTCAGGTACAGGTAGGTGAAACCACAGGTACCAGTCCCACAGCTATGAGGGACATATTGTGTAGGCATACGTGAAGATAACGATTCTTAATAACTATGAATCAGATGTCTTAATGACAGTAGTCTTCCGGTGTTAGGTTTTCACACTGTCTCCCAAATATGTGAACAGCTTTTTGAGGAATGCAAGGTCGATGTGCCTCAAATGCTAGACTACAGGTAGCTCAAATAAGGCGCTGGGACCAAATACAGACTGCAAGGATGATTTTGTAGCCCTTGGCCTCACCAAACACCTGTAGTTTACCTTGTCTGTCTAAAAAAAAGATACTTTGCCCTTTTAGAAGCCTTCAGGAATAGCATTTTTTTCTTTAAAAGAAATAAATACACTTTTTTCAGATATAGGACCTCCAACCACTTTTAGATTTGTGGAGAAGCAATTTTTTGAAGTCTATTAGACCCAGATGATACCAAGGGGAAAAAAACTTGATCCATAAACCTGCTGCAGTTGCCCACCCCATGGCCTTTCCCCTCTCTTTCTCCTTCCTTCTGTCCCTTTTGTCTTCCCTCCCTCCATTCCCTCCCTTCCATCCTTCTCTTCCTCCCTTTCTTTCTTATTTTTTTCCTTCCTCCTTTCCTCCTGGGGGATGTTTAGCTGGAAGAGGAAAAGGTAGAGAGGCAACATGAGAACCATGTTTCAAGATTTAAAAGGGTGTCCCATTGAGGGGGGGGGGGACGACGGCGACTGACTTTCTGCTGCTCTAGAGACCAGGGCATAAGGCAGCAATGGTTTCAAATGGCAGAGAAAGAGATTCAACTGAAAAGATTAGGTAGAACATCCTGGAGAGTGGCCTAGGCTGCCTTGGAGTGTGGTGAAGTCTCCTTCTCTGGAGGCTTCTCCACAAAGGCTGTCTATCAGGAGTGCTTTGATTGTGCCTTCTTGCATGGCAGGGGTTTGGACTGGATGGCCCTTGGGAGTTTCTTCCAGCTCTATGATTCTAGGATTATAAATCAGGAGTAGGCAATATAGGGTCTAATGGATATACTTTTCTCTCCCATCCACCATCTCATCCTAGCCAAGGCTAACCCTTTTGGGATCCAATCGTTTTTTCGTCTTTCCTTCACTTTCTGCCTCCAAAAGAGAAGAGGAAGGGAAAGGGACTTGGGGAGAACCCCATCCTTCCCAGCCCACTCATCCTACTCCGGCCTGCCATGTGGCCCTCAAGTTAGAAAGTCTGCCCATACCTGGTTTAGAGGCTATGTATCCTTTTTCCTTTGTATTAAAAGTTAGTTAGCTATATGGTAAAATGCCCACATAGTTTTCAAGACACTGCAAAAAAGAGATGCACAATTCTTACCAAAATTCAGGAAGACGAGCTTTGCCTGAATAGCGGGACAGATTTTTACTAGAAATGGAATGGCTATGTACACTCCCAACAACCAGAGTACTACTTTCCGAAACCGAAACCACATTCCATGTCTCCTGTAAAAGAGGAGGGAAGGAAATATAAAGTGTGCTACATTTATCTTTTTCAAAGATTTTTTAAATAGATTTATGATCATTTTTTACATAAGTTGCTTTCTGTTTTTATAAACTAGTATTTCATAAGCTGCTTTGTGTATACATTACTTCTAGTATTCCGCAACTTTCCCAATCGGGTACCCTCTTGAAATTCTAAGCTATATCCCTCATCCTGCCATCTCAGCATGATAAACTGTACCTGGAGGGTTGAAGTTGATGAAGGCAACTTTATATATTACCATCACTTTCTATAATACTTATTTTTCACAGAATAGCACAGCAAAAATTGTTACAATCTGATAGAGAAAGGAAGAAAAAATAAGGGAAGTAAGGGATGAGTTTCTCAGTAAAAGACAGAGGGAGGTATCTTTATTTACCCCACTTTAAATACAGATATTTGGGAATGGTGGGGTAGAGGGAGTGGAAAGATACATTCCATGAGTTGTTTGCCTAGTCTCTAGAAATATTCCCACAAGTAAAAACAGCATCTAATCTTATTATATCTGGGCACTTTAGACTAATCCTGCTTCAGGCTATTTTAACTATACTTTCTACAACATCCAGATTTACCAATATAATAAGTATAACTTTTTAAAAACAGTTTAAAAGAGATGTGCAGAAACTCAGAATTGTGGTCTAAAGATTTTCTCACATTTCTTTTGGAGTTGAATTCTAATTTCCAGATATTACTCCATACATATATTACACACGCACACTTCCATTAAACAACTCAAAATACAACTTCCCGCCCATCCAACTAAGGACACATGGACCTTAAAGTAGGCTTTTGGCTTTGAGTAGGCTGAAATGGGCTCATATGAGGTTGACACTTTGGCACTTTAGTTGTGAATTGAAGACAGCTATTTTTAGCTACAGATGGCCTACGTTTTAAACTGTGTTTTAATTTTATTTTATGTGTTGATAGTGGTTGTTTTTATAACTTTTATGTGCTATTGTTTTTATACTCATGTACCGCTTATGTCATATACACTTGTAGTGCCTTGTTTTTTAAAACACATTACAACTGTAACCTTGGTTCGCTTCTGATACGATAAATAAAAGAAGTGTCTTGTAAACCGCCCCGAGTCCCTTTTGTGAGATGGGGGGGGGGATATAAATAAAGTTTATTATTATTAACATTATGAAGGAAGTCTTATTTGTAAGACTACAATACATTATTCTGCAATACAATGGGTGTTTCTTGAAAACCAACATTCAAATCCCACAAGACTTAACTTCCCTTCTTTTTTCTTCATAAAGTTTAAGAACGGATTCCAATCATTGAGAAATGTATCTAAATACTTCTCTTTTCATTGACAGTTTATCAATTTTGCCCAATTTGAGTATGCTTGAAATCCAATCTTCAGTAGTAGGAAATTCCTTTTTTCCAATTTTATACAATTTCTGCTGCTCTAGAGACCAGGGCATAAGGGAGCACATAGCCACATAACCATACAATATAGCACTCAGTAGTTTTAAGTTTTTAACCTGCCCATCATGTATACCTAAAAAGAAAAATTCTGGCTTTAGAATCTTAATTTTGAAGAAAAAAATGCATTGACCACAGAACCTGTCTCCAAACTTCTTCACCTCTCTGCACTATAAATAGTAATGATATAAAATAATAATATGGCCGCTGTGGCTATCTGGATGAGGAAGAACAAGCTGAAGATCAATCCCGACAAGACAGAGGTCCTCCTGGTCAATCGTAAACCAGATCAGGGTATAGGATGGCAACCTGTGCTGGACGGGGTTACACTCCCCCTGAAGTCACAGGTCCACAGCTTGGGAGTCCTCTTGGATTCATCGCTTACACTTGAAGCTCAGGCGGCGGTATCCGGGAGGGCTTTTGCACAACTAAGACTTGTGCGCCAGCTGCGACCGTACCTCACAAAGGTTGATTTGGTCGGGGTGGTCCATGCCTTGGTCACCTCTAGATTGGATTACTGTAATGTGCTCTACGTAGGGCTGCCCTTGAAAACAGCTCGGAAATTCCAACTGGTCCAACGGGCGGCGGCCAGGATGTTAACTGGCGCTCCTTACAGAGAGAGGTCAACCCTCCTGTTTAAGGAGCTCCATTGGCTGCCGTTCATTTTCCGGTCCCAATTCAAGGTGCAGGTGCTTACCTACAAAGCCCTGAACGGTTTGGGACCTGCCTACCTGCGTGACCGCATCTCCGTTTATGAACCCACGTGCTCTTCGTTCATCCGGAGAGGCCCTGCTCGCGATCCCACCTGCGTCACAGGCGCGTTTGGTGGGGACGAGGGACAGGGCCTTCTCTGTGGTTGCCCCCCGACTCTGGAACACCCTCCCCAAAGACATTAGACTAGCACCCACGTTGGCAGTCTTTAGGAAGAACTTGAAGACCTGGCTATTCCGATGTGCCTTCCCAGAATAGGATAACCCCCAGCACTATGTCCCAGAAGCACTTTATTAGAGTTTAAGACTCTCTGCACATTGCACTTGCCCGGAAATCCAACATACTTCCTGCCACACCCAGCAATTTTTAACCTGTACCCATCACTGGCCCGGCCCTGGTTTTTATTGCGTAATGATGTAATGTTTTGTTATTGCTTATGTTTTAATTTTGCTTTGTATTGTATTGTTATTGTTTGCTTTTGTTGTTGAGGCCTTGGCCTTTGTAGCCGCATCGAGTCCTTCGGGAGATGTTAGCGAGGTACAAATAAAGTTTAATAATAATAATAATAATATCATATTATTAAAATAATAATAAATATTATAACTACTTCACAGTTATAATATTCCTAGAACATAATGGGTTTTTTTTTAAAAAAAAACCCTAAAATTAGTTTTTTGGGAAGCTTTCAAAAATTAAGTAAAAGATATGACCTATGAAGTAGAATGAGTCTAGGAAAGTTAAAGTTACAAACTTATTTTTGCCAGTTAGTCTCACAGGTGCTATATAAAGGACCACATTCTTTCATATAAATCTGTATGAGATTTGAGGTCTTAGGCTGAGGCCTACTGGTCAATCATCGCTATGAGGCTAACTGTGTTTCTCAAGTAGTGTACATATAAGGATTTGCATTTTTCTTAAGTGTTTGTAGCTGCATTGGAGTACCAGATCAGATTAGAACATGTTTGGCCTATGAGATGTTTTCTGCTAGAGATATAATATATACAAGATAACGTAACTTTTAATTCAACATACTGAAGTATGAGGAAGTGGAACTTTCTGTCAGGCATACTTCTCTTTTACAATTTTAGCTTTGAGGAACTTTTTTTAGCTTAAAAATTTCAACTTTGAAATATTTTAAAACCCCTTGCAAAAAAGAATATGATTCCAGAAAAATGCAGGCTGTAGAGTTTAGCATATACAGCAATCACTTCTCTTATTGTTGTAGCCCGTCTGTTGTTAAAAATACTGATGTAGCAAATGTCAGGATTATTTTGTGACAATGGTTTGTGACTCTATAACCTTTAGCCTCTATAGTCTTCAAAAGCACACCCTGTTTTATTTATATTGTGATCTCCTTTGAGTTTCTATGCAATTTGCAAATCAATAACTGAGATCATTCTGCATGAAACACATAGAGTAAGGGCCAAAGGCCTAAAGTCAAATATCTTTCAAGGTTGTTGGGATTGTGTTTTTTAGTGCAGTGTATCTAACATTCAGTCTTAATCAACTCAGCAGATTCTGCCTACCATCTTTTCTTTGATCCTTTCTTTAATCTCTCTTTTATCTATCCCTCTCCTTCATGTAGAAACTTCCGTTTTTTTCCTTTTATAAGAGAACACCATTTCTGCACTTCTCTCATCTGCAACATTAGGGGACCTTAGCTAATGCTAGAGGTTTTTCCACTTCCACAAAAACTTCTGGAACATTACAATATAGTACATTTGCACAAAAACTTACCTAGATGAATAAAGATAAATCAGCTAATTCAAAGGAGTTTTCAAAAATTTCTAAGTACATGCTTCACATATGACTCCTGTAACTTGTTTGTTTTACAGATCCAGAAATTCTGCTGTGACAACCTATACCAAGGATGGACAATTTCCATGGATAGCTAGGGGCCCAAACAGATGGAATCCACATGGGGTAAAACTGATCAAAACTACTGTGCCACAAAATATTAATGCTCTCTGAGGAAGAAGCCACAATTTGCCTTTGAAAAAAGTTGTATAGGGATAGGAGCCTTGTTTACAACATTATTAGTATTCTCAGAAATATTCTGTAAACAAGATGCATTCTTCAAGTGCTTTGTTTCAAAGACATTCAGTCATTTTTGGTGGCAGTAAATGACACACTGGCATTTAAAACACAGTGCATGAAGAGTGAATGCCCTCTAAGATGAATTAGCACTTTCAGGCAGCTTTGGGAACATTATCAAAACAACCAATGCACACTTTATTTTAAAGACAGTTTTAGCCTGTTGGTGCAAAAGCACAATGAACATTTAGCACTTGGTTTGCAAAAAGGGGGAGGAGATGTATGCAGTTCATGAGTCATAGGTAGCATACAGAGATTTTTTTTTGCCTATTAGCTGAGAATTGCCCTCAGTTCAGCCAATCATCTCTTTTACTGTGCTCTTTCATAATTTTCCACTAGCCCCATAATATATTGAAAAAAGTGACAGGAAAACAGAACTCCATAAGCAGATAAATCAGAGTCACATTTATCTGGGTTTGTATCTGGACTCCAGTCCCAAAATGTAGAACAGGAGAACACGATCTCTGACCCCAATTTCCTAGTTTGTGTTTTTGTCTGTTTTCTAACCCTACAGCTTCTTTCTTCTGTTTATAGTGATACCTTGACTTAAGAGTTTAATTCATTCTGTGACTGGGCTCATAACTCAATCTGCTCTTATCTTAAAGCAAATTTCCCATTGGAATGCTATTAATTCGTTCTAGCGCCCTGAACACCCCCTCATTTTTGTTACATGTTTTAAAATAAGAAAATGTACGTTATAAATAACAAATAATGTATAAATTCACATTCACATAGAAAATTTAAAAAGAAATATAAACTTTAAAATGGTAGAAGCACTAAGCTGTGGCAAGGAAATACATTTGAGGCAACAAAATGTGTGTTGGCCAGTGTAACAGCAAGGTAAACCATGGAACAAACAAAAAAAAGATCAAATTTAAAATGGTAAAAGCACAAAGTTGTGGCACAATGGTAGAAGCACAAAGTTGTGGCAAGGAAGCACAATGTAAAGAACTTGAAGACCTGGCTGTTCCGATGTGCCTTTCCGAAATAGGAAAACCCCAGCACTATGTCTCAGAAGCACTTTATTAGGGTTTAAGATTTTCTGCACATTGCACCTGCCCAGAAATCTAACATGCCACCTGTCACACCCAGCACTTTTTACTCTGTACCCATCACTTGGCCCGGCCCTGGTTTTTACTGTGTTATGGTGTAATGTTGTTATTGCTTTATGTTTTTTGATTTGCTTTGAATTGTATTGTTGTTGCTATGCTGTTGTTGTGTTGGGGCCTTGGCCTTTGTAAGCCTCATCGAGTCCTTTGGGAGATGCTAGCGGGGTACAAATAAAGTTTAATAATAATAATAATAATAATAATAATAATGAGGCAGAAGCATTATTTTCTTCATACTGTACTCATTCCAGCCTCCCTCCTTGTCTTACTCTTGCTCTCTTTGTCTCTTAATGAAGCCAAACATACCAGAAATAAAAATCACACAAAATCAACTAACACAGCGTTCCTCAAAGCGGACAAGAGTAAAACAGACAACAATCTCCCAAAGCAGACAAGAGCACAAGGCACAGAGGCTGCTCCCTTGAAGCATTAAAGCCATGTACTCCGGCACTAGTGCTCCCTCTGGCACTAGCTCATAACTCAGAATGCTGCTTGTATGTCAAAAAGAAACCCAGGACAAGTGACAGCTCTTAACTCAAAATGCTCTTAAGTTGAGGTTTCACTATATATATTACATGCAGAATTTGATCAATTCTTCATCTACCTTTGAGCTTGTCCGAGACTGATTGTTGCAATGTGCTTATAATTCAAATCCAACTTATGGCATCTATATCTTATGGGTTTCTTGTTAAGGTTTGTTCAGAGGTTTGTCACAGCCTTCCTTTAAGGCTGAGAGAATGTGACTTGCCCATGATCATTTATATAATTTCCAAAGCTAGGCAGCCATTTGAACCATATCTGCTCAGCTTTGGAAATCCTAGTTAAATATTCAAACCTCTATACCTCATTTGATATGCCTATCAAATGAAAAAAACAAAATGTAAGGACTAAAAGACAGTGTCACCTAAAATAGAAAAATCAATACAAAACATGACAAGCTCATAAACATCTCTATTAGTTAGTCATGGTCTAGCAAAGAAGAATAGACATTATTTAATAATTATCTGCCTAGCATCCTAGTAAGAGATAAAAACTAACTCTAGAACTGTAGAAACAGAACTTGACCTTCTCATACTGACTTCATTGCAAATGAAATGCTATGAGATGCCATTGCAGCCAGTCTTCTTTTGATCAAAACAACAGCAATTGTGTAGTCCTGCACCACAGTTCTCCATATCCTGAGGAGAATTTCGGATTATATATTTCCAAAGACAGAATATGCATGTGAAGGAAAACTGGGAGGAGGGCAGGAGAGAAAGGAAAAGGAGACATTATCTACTCTAGAGATAAGAAAGTAGCAAGAACATAAGGCAACCTATGAACTTGCAAACCAAAAGAAGTTCAAATTTTGCATGTATGCTTTTTTCTTGCTGTCAAAGAATATACCCAGCAGAAGGTCACATACACTTGCTGGGTTTCCAGAACACACATACACTGAAGCTCATTCTATCACCCATTAAAGAGCATTTTCTACTATAAAACAAGTGGCCCAAACCTTACAGGGTGTGGGAAGGGGGGGGGAACAGCTGCTGACCCCCCCCCCTCACAACTGCTTGTTGTCCCAAATGGCTATGTATCTATGGAGTCCAATTGTTCATCCTAAAATATCATTTTTGGCATGTAAAAGTTGTTTCTGGAAAATAGAAGGAACTGAAGTTCGTGCAGCTGAGTCACACAGTGTAGCTTAGTATCTCCAATAGTGGGTGGGAAAAGGCTCTCCAGGACTTAGGCAGGTGTCTCATCTGGGCTTGGTTCCACAAATTCCTTATCTGGAGTTACTAAGAACTGAAACTGGCAAGGTCTGCTCTACAATCAAAGTGTTGACAGTGGCAAAACACATGAGAGAGAGATATGCCAGGAGAACCATAAATATGTCAAAGAAATTCAATTAGATATATCTAGGTTTCATTCCGGTTGCAGAGAAGGAGTAGACATGAATATGCTTTGAAGATTTAAAAAAATCAATTTTAAGGAATGATTGGCAAGATTCTTATGCTAATCTCAATTCTTTCAGAAAGCAGGAAAGGTTGGATAGGTGAAATAATGAGTCAAAGAAACCTAAAAGGGCCCATGCTTATATGAATAATAAAGACATGGGACCTTAGTGGTGGAAATGTAATCTAGTTCAGCAAAGCAATTTAAAGTTACATTAGAAAGGCCTGCCACAGTTTCCCTAATGACCAAAGCATAGTGGTAATACACACTTTCTACATGTTGCAGATCGGGGATGCAATATCCAGTTAAAAGTTCTGAGACAAGAGGACAGAAGAAAACCTCTAGCACCTGGAGGAACTGTCATGGAAGTATATACCAAGAGATCAATTATGTCAATGTTTAAAAACAGCTTAAATCTGTACACCACAAAGAAACCAATAAGCCTTCACTAAATTAAGATCGTGTTCTCATATATTGAGAAACTTTCCAAGATGTCCTGCATGGACTTAAATGAGACAAAACTAAAGGATTTTTGAAGATTACACAGAGACCTGTACATAAACATCTACAAAATATTCACTATCCAAATTCAAGAAGAATAATCCAGAAAAAATTAGAATCCTTTGCAATCTGTGTAAATTTAATAATCCAATGAAGAAACATACATGAATCTGATGGGATGGCATTTTTTTACATTTGACAAAGCAGGGCATAAATATTTTATGGAAGTTAAATGTTTAAATAGGTAAAAAAACAAATCAACATTAATTTCAGTACCATGAGAAAGAAAAATGTGAGAACTGTAGTGTAGATAAGTGCTAAAATTGGCAAATGATTATCAAAATGTTTTATAGCTGTGAGAAAGATTCTTTCTTTTGTATGTGTTCTCCAACTATCATTTTTTCAGGCAAGCTTTCAAAGATGAAGGCTTTTAAGATCAAGTCAGGAAGTGCTGTGGTTTTAACTTGAATATGCATTGAATATGTTGAGTCCCCTTCAGGAGAAATAAGCGGGGTATAAATAAATATAATAATAATAATAATAATAATAATAATAATTCGCTTGACTAATGTTATACATAGAGGAATGTGACTAATGTGTTGTTAAGCGGCTGAGGGGGAAAAGGAAGGGGTCTGAAGCTGTTAGGAATGGTGGGAGTTGGAAGTCCAAGACACCTGGAGGGCCCAAGTTTGCCCAGGCCTGCTTTAGATCAAGAAGCATGAATTATGCCCAAGATTATTCAGTTTGGTCTTGGGCTCAATTCCAAATGTCGGTTATGCTCTATATGCCTTAAGTTCAGACTATCATAAAGATATGTCTTCCTATCTCTGGTCCATTCTCCAGTCCCCACATCCACAAAGATATAATACTACTACTAATAATAATAATACAAAGAATAATACGAAGAAGAAGAAGAGGAGGAGGAGGAAGAAGAAGAAGGCCTAAGTGGCTGAGGGGGAAAAGGAAAGGGCCTGAGGCTGTTAGGAATGGTGGGAGTTGAAGTCCAAAACACCTGGAGGGCCTCGTTTGCCCAGGCCTGTTTTAAATTAAGAGGCATGGCATTATTATGGTTTAATGTGTATAACAGTTTTAAATGGTATTTATATGCTTATTGTTTCTAGTGATTTTGTTATGTTTTATATGGTTATTGTATAATGAGCGCTTGAATTTTTGTCTAGATGTATGATGTATGCCACTCTGAGTTCCCTGAGGGGTGAGAAGAGCGGGATAGAAATGAAATAAATAAATAAATGATGCCCAAGATTATCCAGTTTGGTCTTGGGCTCAATTCAAAATGGGTTGTTGTAGGTTTTTCCAGGCTATATGGCCATGTTCTGGAGGCAATTTTTCTCCTGACGTTTCGCCTGCATCTATGGCAAGCATCCTCAGAGGTAGTGAGGTAGACCTGTCCAGAGGAGGGCGACTAAAATGATCAAGGTCTGGAGAACAAGCCCTATGAGGAGCGTCTTAAGGAGCTGGGCATGTTTAGCCTGAAGAAGAGAAGGCTGAGAGGAGATATGATAGCCATGTATAAATATGTGAGAGGAAGCCACAGGGAGGAGGGAGCAAGCTTGTTTTCTGCTTCCTTGGAGACTAGGACTCAATGGAACAATGGCTTCAAACTACAAGAGAGGAGATTCCATCTGAACATGAGGAAGAACTTCCTGACTGTGAGAGCCATTCAGAAGTGGAACTCTCTGCCCCGGAGTGTGGTGGAGGCTCCTTCTTTGGAAGCTTTTAAACAGAGGCTGGATGGCCATCTGTCAGGGGTGATTTGAATGCAATATTCCTGCTTCTTGGCAGGGGTTGGACTGGATGGCCCATGAGGTCTCTTCCAACCCTTTGATTCTATGATTCTAATAGCATAATACCAGGATGCTGGAGGATGCTTGCCATAGATGCAGGCGAAACGTCAGGAGAAAATGCCTCTAGAACATGGCCATATAGCCCAGGAAAACCTATAACAACCCAGTGATTCTGGACACGAAAGCCTTCGAAAATCAATTCAAAATGTCGGTTATGCTTTATTAAGTTCTATATGCCTTAGGTCCAGACTATAAGATTGTATCTTCCAAACTTTGGTCCGTTCTCCAGTCCCCACCTCCACAAAGATATAATAATGCTAATAATAATAATACAAAATATATATATATACTAAGAAGAAGAAGAAGACAACGACCTAAGCGGCTGAGGGGGAAAAGGAAAGGGCCTGAGGTTGTTAGGAATGGTGGGAGTTGGAGTCCAAAACGCCTGGAGGGCCCAAGTTGGCCCAGTCCTGGCCCTGGCCTAAGCCCGTTCAATTGTTATGAGGCAGAGCCAGAGCAAGAATCAAGGCAACGGGGGGGGAAAGGCCTGGACGCCGACCCACCCCCTGGCGCACCTGAGGCAGCCCTTCCTGGGCCTGCAGTCGGCGAAGGCAATGCGGCAAAAGGCGAGGAGTGGGCCCGGCCGCCCTTTCGGGCAGGACTCCATCGCCTAACGGATCCTGCCTAGAATGGTCCTTCCTCCCTCCATTGGCAGAACAGCGCCAAGGGCATTTCGCAGGGGCGATGCGACGGTTGCCATGGCGACCCGAAGGCCCGGATGATGTGGGGGGCTAGAGAGAACAGCGAGTGGGCCGCCCGTTGCCGTGGAAACGCGGCCTTCACTCACTCTCTCTCTCCTCTGAAGCCTTACCTGCCGAGCGTCCGCTTCATGCCGTCGCTGCCCGGCAGACGCAGGCTCGTCCTCAGGCTGAAGCCCTTCTCCAGAGGCTCATGCTCCAACGTGACGGACTCGTTCCGCTTTCTCATCCCGGCGAGGAGGTTCCCAGCAGCAGCAGCAGTAAGCAAGCAAGACCAGACTCGCTCTGAGGGAAGACGCTCTCCGCCGCTACATCCTCTCAGCCCAGCAACAGGGCAGGGCGATTGAGAGGCACCTCCCAGGCTCCACCAATCAGAAGCGCCCACCCCCCAGAGCCACGTGACCTGCCTCCCTCCCTGCCTCAGCCCAGAGAGAGGAGGTGCTGCCGCTTGCCTGCCCGGGACCAAGGTGGCCGCCGAAGCCTCAGCGTTGTCACGTGACGTCCCCTGCCCGGGACCAAGATGGTCGCCAAAGACTCAAGAGCTCAGAGGAAAACAAAACGTCACCTATCATTTCCCTTCAAGCCTTCACCAAACAAGACTTTTATCCTTCCAATAAGTGTTTTTCTTCCTGTCATTTTAAAATTACATAAAATATCATTCATTAAAAATCCCAGCCACAGTTCAAGTTGGATTACTGCAACGCACTCTACGTGGGGTTGCCTTTGAAGACTGCTCGGAAACTTCAACTAGTCCAGCGAGAAGCAGCCAGATTGCTCACCGGAGCGGCGTACAGGGAGCATACCACCCCCCTGTTGCGTCAGCTCCACTGGCTGCCGATCCAATTCCGAGCACAATTCAAAGTGCTGGTTTTGACCTACAAAACCCTATACGGTTCCGGCCCAGTGTATTTGTCCGAACGGATCTCCCTCTACATCCCATCTCGAAGTTTAAGATCTTCTGGGGAGGCCCTGCTCTCGACCGCCACTATCACAAGTGAGGTTGGCAGGGACGAGGAGCAGGGCCTTCTCAGTGGTGGCCCCTCACCTGTGGAACTCACTCCCCGGGGAGATTAGATCAGCAACTTCCCTTCTGGCGTTCAGGAAAAAATTGAAGACCTGGATATGGGACCAAGCTTTTGGACATTCTGGCAGCTAAAGTAAAGATCTGACGATAAACAAGGACAGATGGAATGGAATGGATATACGGAACTCTGAACACTGAGCATGAGATTGTTTTGTTATTTCATTATGTATTTATGTTTTTAATTTGTTAACTGTTTGAATTGCTTTTCTGTATTGTTTGTTAATTGATTCAGGCATCGAATTGTGCCTTCATCTGTATGCCGCCCTGAGTCCCCCTTGGGGTGAGAAGGGCGGGGTAGAAGTAATTTAAATAAATAAATAAATAAAATATATTATAAACTGTTGTTTTCATAGTATTGTCGAAGGCTTTCATGGCTGGAATCACTCAGTTCTTGTGGATTTTTTCGGGCTATATGGCCATGTTCTAGAGGCATTTCTCCTGACGTTTCGCCTGCATCTATGGCAAGCATCCTCAGAGGTGAGGTCTGCTGGAACTGGGAAACATACATCAAGGGAACCACTGACCGCATAGGGAAACTGATGAGGAAACACAACATACAAACAATCTACAAACCCACCAAGAAAATCCAGCAAATGCTACGTTCAGCAAAGGACAAGAGGGATCCTCTCACCTCTGCAGGAGTCTACCGTATACCATGCAGCTGTGGACAAGTCTACATAGGGACCACCAAACGCAGCGCCCACACGCATCAAGGAACATGAAAGGCACTGCAGACTACTCCAACCAGAGAAATCAGCCATAGCAGAGCACCTGATGAACCAACCTGGACACAGCATATTATTTGAGAACACAGAAATGCTGGACCACTCTAGCAACCACCATGTCAGACTACACAGAGAAGCCATTGAAATCCACAAGCATGTGGACAATTTCAACAGAAAGGAAGAAACCATGAAAATGAACAAAATCTGGCTACCAGTATTAACAAATTCTAAAATTGCAACAGCAAAAACAGCAGAGAGAAAAACAGGCAGGGACATCTAATCACCTTTCAAGAAGAGTTTGCTCCAGGCACAGTCAGCCCATTGTATGCTAATCAAGGTGGTCAGTTGAAAGATTTACACCTAGCCCAACTTACAAAAGCCCTTTGTCTCACCCTGGTCATTCCACGGATATATAAACCCCTTTTTCCCCCCAGTTCCAGCAGACCTCACCTCTGAGGATGCTTGCCATAAATGCAGGCGAAACGTCAGGAGAAATGCCTCTAGAACATGGCCATATAGCCCGAAAAAACCCACAAGAACTGAGTGTTGTTTTCATACTTTACTACAATGATGACATATATGTATGTATATATACGAGAGGAATTCCAGAGGTTAGCCAGAAGAGATAAGGAACTATTTTTAAATAAGCAATGCATGAAAGTGGAAGAAGACAACAGAATAGGAAGGACAAGAGACCTCTTCCAGAAAATTAGAAACATTGGAGGTAAATTTCAGGCAAAAATTGGTATGATAAGAAACAAAGATGGCAGGGACCTAACAGAAGCTGAAGAGATCAAGAGAAGGTGGCGAGACTATACAGAAGATCTGTATAGGAAGGATAATAATATTGAGGATAGTTTTGACGGTGTGGTGAATGAATTAGAACCAGACATCCTGAGGATGAGGTTGAATGGGCCTTAAGAAGCATTGCTAACAACAAGGCAGCAAGAGACGACGGGATCCCAGCTGAACTGTTTAAAATCTTAAAAGATGATGCTGTCAAGGTGATGCATGCCATATGCCAGCAAATATGGAAAACACAAGAATGGCCATCAGACTGGAAAAAATCAACTTATATCCCCATACCAAAAAAGGGAAATGCGAAAGACTGCCGTACAGTGGCCCTTATTTCTCATGCCAGTAAGGTAATGCTCAAGATCCTGCAAGGAAGACTCCAGCAATACATGGAGCGAGAGTTGCCAGATGTTCAAGCTGGGTTTAGAAAAGGCAGAGGAACGAGAGACCAGATTGCCAATATCCGCTGGATAATGGAGAAAGGCAGGGAGTTTCAGAAAAACATCTATTTCTGCTTCATTGACTATTCTAAAGCCTTTGACTGTGTGGATCATAATAAACTGTGGCAAGTTCTTGGTGGGATGGGCATACCAAGCCACCTTGTCTCTCTCCTGAGGAATCTGTACAAGGACCAAGTAGCAACAGTAAGAACTGACCACGGAACAACAGACTGGTTCAAGATTGGGAAAGGCGTACGCAAGGTTGCATACTCTCACCCAACCTTTTCAACTTGTATGCAGAACACATCATGCGATGTGCGGGGCTTGATGAATGCAAGGCTGGGGTGAAAATTGCAGGAAGAAACATTAACAACCTCAGATATGCAGATGACACCACTCTGATGGCCGAAAGCGAAGAAGAGCTGAGGAGCCTTCTAATCAAGGTGAAAGAAGAAAACGCAAAAGCTGGGTTGCAGCTAAACAAAAAAACCCCAAGATTATGGCAACAAGAATGATTGACAACTGGGAAATAGAGGGAGAAAATGTGGAGGCCGTGACAGACTTTGTATTCCTAGGTGCAAAGATTACTGCAGATGCAGACTGTGGCCAGGAAATCAGAAGACGCTTACTTCTTGGGAGGAGAGCAATGTCCAGTCTCGATAAAATAGTAAAGAGTAGAGACATCAGACTGGCAACAAAGATCCGCCTAGTCAAAGCCATGGTATTCCCTGTAGTAACCTACGGATGTGAGAGCTGGACCTTAGGGAAGGCTGAGCGAAGGAAGATCGATGCTTTTGAGCTGTGGTGCTGGAGGAAAGTTCTGAGAATGCCTTGGACTGCGAGAAGATCCAACCAGTCCATCCTCCAGGAAATAAAGCCCGACTGCTCACTGGAGGGAAGAATACTAGAGACAAAGTTGAAGTACTTTGGCCACATCATGAGGAGACAGCAAAGCCTGGAGAAGACAATTATGCTGGGGAAAGTGGAAGGCAAAAAGGAAGAGGGGCCGACCAAGGGCAAGATGGATGGATGGCATCCTTGAAGTGACTGGACTGACCTTGAAGGAGCTGGGGGTGGTGACGGCCGACAGGGAGCTCTGGCGTGGGCTGTTCCATGAGGTCACGAAGAGTCGGAGACGACTGAACGAATGAACAACAACAGACAAACACACATATATACACACACAAAGACCATATATACAGACTGGGCCTCAGCAACGCGTGGCAAGGGACGGCTAGTGACACACACACACACACACACATATATATATATGAACAACACAGTTTATATGTGTGTGTGTGTATATACATACACACATACAAAACAGTTTATATAAACTTTTATTCTTTACTACAATGATGACATATATATATATATATACACCCGCACGCACGCACATATATATATATGAACAAAACCGTTTTTATATATGTATGTATGTGAGCCCCTGGTGGTGCAGCGGGTTTAACTGCTGAGCTGCTGAACTTGCTGACCAAAATATCAGATTGATTCCGTGGGATGGGGTGAGCTCTCGTCATTAGCCCCAGCTTCTGCCAACCTAGCAGTTCAAAAACATGCGAATGTGAGTAGAGCAATAGGTTTTTACTGGCACATTAATCTATTAATTTATTGTTAAATTTTACTGGTGATGTACAATGTTTTAAAATGATTTTATTGTGAATTGTAATTTTTATGGTATTTATGCTGTTAGCATCCTCTGATGCTCATGTGAGGCCGCACTGAGTCCCCCTTGTGGGGGGAAGGGTGGGATATAAATATACGAAATAAATAAATAAATACTGCTTCAGTGGGAAGGCAATGCAGTCATGCTGGTTACATGACATAGGAGGCGTCACCGGACAACGCCGGCTCTTCAGCTTAGAAATGGAGATGAGCACCAATCCCTAGAGTCAGACAGGACTGGCCATATAAATTAAGCAAATACATACATACATACATACATACATACATACATACATAAAACATAATTCATTAAAAATCCCAGCCACTGTTCAAGTGATATAAACTGTTTTATTCTTACTGTACTACAATGATGACACATACACTCTCACATATATATTAACAAAACAATATATGTGTGTGTGTATAAACTTTTGTTATTTAATAATATAGCAACAATAATGCAGGTTGAGTATCCCTTATCCAAAATACTTTGGTAATATTTGCATGTTTAGCTAATGAGATATCTTGGAGAAGAGACTTGGGTTGAAACTTTACATTTATTATTTGTATCCATCTTATACCTATAGCCAGCAGGTAATTCTTATATACCACATTTTTAATAATTTTGTGCATAAAAGAATCTTTATGTGTATTGGGCTTCCATTAAGTAAACATGCCACTTTCTCAGCCACCCATGTGGACAATTTTGGATTCTGGAATAGTTCAGATTTCAAACTTCCAGATAAGGGATCCTTGACCTTGTTATTCTGTTTCTATAATTAAGTCTTGTCAAATTATACAGCTGTTAAAAATAGCATATGCAGTTTGATGTACATTAGTGTCCTTATAGACCTCCTTTTCTTTCTTTCTTTCTTTCTTTCTTTCTTTCTTTCTTTCTTTCTTTCTTTCTTTCTTTCTTTCTTTCTTTGGTGATGATGTGTCCTCTCCTCCCTTTAGGTAATGCATGAGCAGCTACTCTTCTAACATCAACATCTTGAATGTAATCAAGTAAAGAAGGTGTGTGGTTGCTTTAAATAAAAATACCAAATATCAGTAGCGGGATGTTTAGCATAGCAAGTGGCAAAGCAAGTAGCAAAGAATGATTGGATTTGCAGTCCAACAGGATTTTGGGGGCCCCCACCTAATCCCATCTCCCTATAGTATATTTTTCCCTTTTATCCTTTTTTTAATAATATATCCTGGTGTTTTTGCTTTTGTTTGTATGTGTAGCCATGCACATACAAACAAGAGACACTGTCTAACACTGAGAGAGATCATCTGTTCACCTTGTCTAATATTGTCAATTTTGAATGGCAAGGGTTTGGGGGCAGTTTAAAGTGGCCTCTGGTACAAGTCCTATTGCAAACCTGGATGCCAGACTTTACCTCTTTGTATTGTTTTAGAGGAGAGTTTCCATGGCCAGTGGCAACTCAGATGTATGTACATCTAATTATTGTTGTTGTTGCTGTTGCTATTATTGTTTATTTTATTTCTATCCTGGCTTTATTTCCACAGGAACTCTCCATAGGAATGATAATATGCCAATGATACTGTAACTCTGAATTTTATGACATCTAGTAGACACCTTAAAATACAATGCTGCTAATCTACAGATCCTTTCCTAGCTCACTTAGACTGGAGATCCCCAGTATTCCCATGCAGTCATTTATGGAATATGGCATTTAAGGTGAATACAGATTGCAGCAGCTGTTCCTCATAAAACTGTAATGGAAGTTAAAGTATAACTAGTGTAGCCTCTAAAAACATGAAAGCATTTCCAAGAGAATGCAAGTAACATTCTGAAGGTGTTCCCTGTCAAGAGATGCCCTTTCACCTGACATCTGACTTTCTTCTCAGGGGTTACCATCAAAGCTTGATTATTGATTTGATTATAGCATCATGACTTAACTTTTCAGTATAAAAATCTCTCAGAGCAGCTTACACATAGTTTCTTTTTAAAAGTAATCTATTTCACTATCATGGGTATCTGTGTGCTTATTCTCTCCGCTGAATACAAAATGTGTTTGTCTAGTTTATTGCATGCAGAAACACACATATTCAGCAAGTTAGCAAGGGACTGAGGGTGAGCTCTGATGTCATTCCTATTGAAAGCCCACTTGCCAGACTTTGAACTCTCTGCAGTTCTTTGTTCTTGCAAGGAATGATCTGAGGCATGCTGCTTCTCCATATTTTACTAGGTTTGGACACCTTAAAATACAATGGCTGTTTAGACCTGATGGTTATAAGACTGCATAGCTGAGATTGTATTAATGGTGGTGAATGTATGATTTCTGTTTTCTTCTTTTAGTAATTGTTTGGATTGTGTAAGGCATTCTAGAATCTCTAACCCCTAAAAATTATAGCCACTTCTCCTCTCCCTGCCAAATAATCTGTGCAGGTCCCATTGCAGGTACTGTATACAGAGTCCACCAGTGTTTGTAAAATCGAGAGGTTGGCCAGTATTAACTTGAAGATTTTCAGCATTTTTAAATTGACTTCCTTCTACAGGAAATATAATTGAGTAGTTTCACAACTTCCGTATTCAGTAGGGGTCTGCTGTCAAGTTATTATGTAAGGAAGGCAGCAAAATTACAATTGAGCATTAGAGTTGATGCATAGCAGGATTTGATACGGAATGGGACAGATGTGCATTGGGACACAAGTTAAAGAGTGCTGATGTGCATTAGTACAGCCCGATGTGCATCACGATACTTTCACAATTTTCCAATTGTGTTTCTTAACACCTGTGTTATGTAGTTAAGTATGTTCAAGTTATATAGCATAAACTACTTATAGATAATTTCAACCTATAATTCTAAAATGGGTGGGCGATCCATTGAGGTCTGGGCCTTCAAAGAAATAAAAATGCTAAAAAAGGGAGAAAATTTGAAGTGACTGGACAGATACCTATGTTTATGATCTTTTGCAGGAAAAGAGGCTTGGCTCTCCCAAACCGTTTAAACTTCCAGTCTCTGTTCTTGGAGGATTCTAGGAATGGGAAATAATAATTCCCTGATGTTGTTTTTGGTACTGGCTGGGCCATCAATGCTGCTTCAGGAAGAATAACTACAAGACAGGAGATAACTACAAGAAAGGAGATTCCATCTGAACATGAGGAAGAACTTCCTGACTGTGAGAGCCGTTCAGCAGTGGAACTCTCTGCCTTGGAGTGTGGTGGAGGCTCCTTCTTTGGAAGCTTTTAAACAGAGGCTGGATGGCCATCTGTCAGGGGTGATTTGAATGCAATATTCTTCTTGGCAGGGGGTTGGACTGGATGGCCCATGGGGTCTGTTCCAACTCTTTGATTCTATGATTCTATGAATGTGGCAAATTCTAATAATGTTACGTGATGCCAGCACACTACATTTTGCCCATCCTTTTTCAAGAACAGGGCTTTTAAAACTTGTTCCACTCATGACACCTTTTTGCTTGAGAAATGTAAACATAACCGTGGGTACATAGATATATAAATAGGTATAAAAACAAACATCTACTTGTAATAAGCCAGCATTTGCAATGCTTGCTAAGCAGGTTGGTTTTCATTTTTAGTGGAGCTTTTTCTGCAGAGTCCATTGTAAACACTGAATTTTTGTGTGAATTAGTAGTGTTCACAAACCTTCTACCACTGTCAAATTTTTCATGACCCCAACATAGAGCTAAGGCTGTTAGGAATGCAGTCCAAAACAGTCCAAAAACACATGGAGGACCAAAGTTTGCCCAGGCCTGAGCTAAGGGGACCCCATTTTGGGTCGGGACCCACAGTTTAAGAAGTAGTGTTCTACAATATGTTGTTGTTGTTCATTCGTTCACTCATCTCCGACTCTTCGTGACCTCATGACCACTCCCACGCCAGAGTTCCCTGTCGGCCGTCACCACCCCCAGCTCCTTCAAGGTCAGTCCAGTCACTTCAAGGATGTCGTCCATCCATCTTGCCCTTGGTCGGCCCCTCTTCCTTTTGCCTTCCACTTTCCCCAGCATAATTGTCTTCTCTAGGCTTTGCTGTCTCCTCATGATGTGGCCAAAGTACTTCACTTTGTCTCTAGTATCCTTCCCTCCAGTGAGCAGCCGGGCTTTATTTCCTGGAGGATGGACTGGTTGGATCTTCTCGCAGTCCAAGGCACTCTCAGAACTTTCCTCCAACACCACAGCTCAAAAGCATCTATCTTCCTTCGCTCAGCCTTCCCTAAGGTCCAGCTCTCACATCCGTAGGTGACTACAGGGAATACCATGGCTTTGACTAGGCGGATCTTTGTTGCCAGTCTGATGTCTCTACTCTTTACTATTTTATCGAGATTGGACATTGCTCTCCTCCCAAGAAGTAAGCATTTTCTGATTTCTACAATATAGGTGTCTTTTTTCCTGGCAAGTAAAAGTAAAGTCAGTGATGCCAGAAAATACTTTGCACATTATTATATACCATGTACGTTCATCTTAAAGTGTTTACAGCTTTCCTTTACAGCTTTCACATAAACATTTACTGGCATTCATGCTTTCTTTTGTGTTCTCTGTTAGTGTTGTCCAGTTCTAAGTTGTGATTGTTTTTCTTCCACTGTTTGCAGGTTTTGAAATTAGCATGTGATGATGCTAAGCATCAAAGTAAATGGAAATACACAAGAAATTTGCATATATATATATATATATATATATATATATATATACACACATACATACACACAACGCAGAATGCATGCATAGATTATAATTGTATAAGCTTTGAAGCCCGCCACACCCTAAATTCCTGAAAATAGCATATTGAGGGCAAATACAATGCATAATAAAAACACTTGATGATTTTGTTTGCTTGGGCATGTAGTCATTTAAAGATGCAGGTTCCAATTTGAATACACACAAGCTGGAAACAAGAACTTCTCATAAACATGTAGGTAAAAGTTGCCTAATTGAACCTCTGAGAACAACTGTGCTGTTTCCTAGAGACTGCTATTAGATTCTGCAGGTGTTCCCAGTCATTAAATGCCCTTTCACATGATGCTTCTCCTAGACTTTATATTCAAGGGCAGGTTATTTACTGAATTATAATTTTTGAACCTTGTTTTTCAATGAAAAAATCTCCCAGAGCATCTCACACATAATTTTTTTAAGAAAGAGAAAGAAATCCATTAGGGTTATATTACATGGTGTGAAAAGATAAAAGTGATTGGAAAGAGACAAGCTGCAACACCAGTTTTAAAAGTCGCAGCTTTCATAATAAGCAGTTGAAAGAGCAAAAATGGCTTGGTGCTGGTGATAGTTTGGGAACAGCCAAAGGCAGCTAAACCCTGAATAGATTTGATGAGATATCTCTGCTTCTGGTCTCAGCTTGATGGGGTGTAGCAAATTGCTGTGAGGGCATTTCACTTCCAAAAGGCAATTGGGAATGTATTAAGTTCAGGGTGACTGGCAATTTACAATGTATCTTAAAAGGCATCTGTTAGTGAATTAAAATATATGAACGACTTGTCATATACACCTGGCATTGCCTGGGTATGTATTTTCTTTACAGCTTTTTCTTTCCTTCCTCCGTTTCCTTCATCTTCTCCCTCACTTTTTCTTTCTTCTCTTGTTTTCCCTCATACACCTTCACCCTTCTTCTTTCTTTGTCTTTTTCCCTTTCTCTTCCATTCTCCTTCCTTCCTTGTCTCTTCCATTCCTCTTCCCCTTCCCCTTCCCATCCATTTTCTGTTTTTCCCCCTTCTTCTTTACTTTCTTTTTTCTTTTCCTTCCTCCCTCCTTTCATACACCTCACTTAGGAGCAGCCAATCTGCTTCACTTCCTTTCTTTCCCAATCACATGAGAGAGGACCACTTCACCTAGCTATCGCCAATCCACCTTTCCCTCTGCTCTGAGCCCAAAGGGGGTGGGTGCTTTAAGATCAAACCCTTCATTTATTTGGAATTGGATAAGGAAGTGTCTGTGTGTGAAGTTTGGTCCGGATCCACAAAGCCATTTATTTATTTATTTATTTATTTACTTACTTACTTACTTACTTACTATATTTATACCCTGCCCTTCTCACCCCGAACGGGACTCAGAGTGGCTTACAAGTTGGCAACAATTCCATATTTTTATTGCACAGAAAAATTACTGTCCAAAAGCTTGGTCCCACAGCCACATTTTTAATTTCTTTCTGAAGGACAGAAGGAAGGGCGCTGATCTGATTTCACTGGGGAGGAAGTTCCACAGCCGAGGGGCCACCACCGAGAAGGCCCTGTCTCTCGTCCCCACCAATCACACCTGTCTAGGGCCTCCTTAGACAATCTTAACCTCAGAGATGGTTCATAGAGGAAGATATGTTGGGAACAGATAAGCTGGACTGGAACCGTTTATAGGCTAAAGCCAGCACTTTGAACTGAGTTTGGTAGCAGATTGGCAGCTGATGGAGCTGACACAACGGGAATTGTATGCTGCTCCAGTGAGCAATTTGGCTGCTGCCCGTTGGACCACTTGAAGTTTCTGAACAATCTTCAAAGGCAGCCCCACATAGAGCGCATTGTAGTAGTCTATTTGGGAAGACTTTGTAGAAGACTTTGTGGTGTGATTTATTTATTTCTCGTGTCAGGGCAGCCAGTCAGTTATATTACATTTCTAACAGAACAAAGCAAACAAACAGAGAAAATACATAATGTGTGAGTTTGGTAGTTGATTAAATGTCCTTTGACCAGTATCTGGCCAGTTGGAGTGCTTCTGGTGTTGCTGCAAGAAGGTCCTCCGTTGTGCATGTGCATGTGGCAGGGCTCAGGTTGCATTGCAGCAGGTGGTCAGTGGTTTGCTCCTCTCCGCACTCGCATGTCGAGGATTCCACTTTGTAGCCCCATTGCTGACGATCAAACATACACATATGACTTTTTAATATAGATGAATACTTAGAAAGACTCAGACCCCCTCTACACTTCTATATATTCCAGTTCAAATCCGATACTTTGTATTGTATATGGCAGTGTAAAATGGGCCTCATTTTGATTAGTGTCCCTCCCTGCCCCTGGGGCTTAGAAAAGAAATAAATTAATTCAAAACTGAAAGAATAACGATTCTAAAGTTGTTGTTTATTCATTTAGTTGCTTCCAACTCTTTGTGACCTCATGGACCAGGCCACGCCAGAGCTCCCTGTTGGCCGTCACCACCCCAGCTCCTTCAGAGTCAAGGATGCCATCCATCCATCTCTCCCTTGGTCGACCCCTCTTCCTTTTTCCTTCCATTTTCCCCAGCATAATTGTCTTCTCTAAGCTTTCCTTTCTTCTCATGATGTGGCCAAAGGACTTCATCTTGGCCTCTAATATCCTTCCTTCCAGTGAGCAGTCAGGCTTTAGTATGGACTGGTTGGATCTTCTTTCGGTGCAAGGCAGTCTCAAAATTTTCCTCCAACACCATAGTTCAAAAGCATCTATCTTCCTTCACTCAGCCTTCCTTATGGTCCAGCTCTTGCATCTACTACGTTGAATGCCAATGCTTTAACTATGCAAATCTTTGTTGCCAGTGTGATGTCTCTACTCTTCACTATTTGAGATTGGTCATTGCTCTCTTCCCAAGAAGTAAACATCTTCTGATTTCCTGGCTGTAGTCTGTGTCTGCAGTAAATTTTGCACCTAGAAATACGAAGTCTAAAGTATAATTAATTATTTTCATTCTAGGCTAACATGCATAAAAATATAGCCACAGGATTCAAAGAACGTAGCCTAGGGTTGGAATGAGGATGAGAAAACAGTGAAAGGAGAGGTGAGATATATCTCTGGTAGGAAAAGGTGGCACCACATTACGAAATGCCCAAGATAATATTATTCTCTTCACTGCAGCCTACTTTCCCTTTGTCCCTAATAAAACAGTCCACATTTTAAAATTAGATTTGCCAGGTCCACCCTGTATCTGAAAATGACTAAGGCTACAGATGTTTAGTATTTTGTACCAGGAAGTAATACTGCAGGGGAAAGTGTTAACAGAGTGCTATGTGTCTGGTTGAGGATTTAAACAAGAAGACATAGTTTTCTATAATTCTTATTATTTATTGTTTTTATGGTTTTAAATATATGATTATGTTTTCTGCTTTTACCGATGTATATATTTTTATATATTTTTATATATGGCATTTAGTTGTTGCTGACTTGTACGCCGCCCTGAGTAGCCTTTTGGCTGATATGGGCAGGATAGAAATTTTTTTTCTTGTGTCAGGGAAGCCAGTCAATTATATTACATTTCTAACAGAACAAAGCAAACAAACAAACAGAGAAAATACAAAATGTGTGAGTTTGGTAGTTGATTAAATGTCCTTTGACCAGTATCTGGCCAGTTGGAGTGCTTCTGGTGTTGCTGCAAGAAGGTCCTCCATTGTGCATGTGGCAGGGCTCAGGTTGCATTGCAGCAGGTGGTCAGTGGTTTGCTCTTCTCCGCACTCGCATGCCGAGGATTCCACTTTGTAGCCCCATTTCTGAAGGTTGGCTCTGCATCTTGTGGTGCCAGAGCGCAGTCTGTTCAGCGCCTTCCAAGTCGCCCAGTCTTCTGTGTGCCCAGGGGGGAGTTTCTCATTTGGTATCAGCCATTGGTTGAGGTTTTGGGTTTGAGCCTGCCACTTTTGGACTTTCACTTGCTGAGGTGTTCCAGGAGTGTCTCTGTAGATCTTAGAAAACTATGTCTGGATTTAAGTCGTTGACGTGCTGGCTGATACCCAAATAGGGGATGAGCTGGAGATGTCTCTGCCTTGGTCCTTTCAGTATTGGCTGCCAATAGAAAATGACATAAATAAATAAATAAATGTCTGTAGCTGAATTAATGGTGAAGGGAAGTCTTAAAGTATCAATTCCATCTGATATCAGAAGAAATAGGGTATTTAAAAGATGCAAGAGGAAGGAAAAAGATGACCGTGGGACACTGCAGAATTATAGCATTTTGACAGCACTTTAAGTACCATAGCTTCAGTCTATGGACTTCTGGGATGTGCAGTTTGTTGTGGCACCAGATTGAACACAGAAGGATAAATATCCAGCAAAACTAAAATTGCCAGAATTCTTTAGCACTGAGCCATGGCAGTTAATGTGGCATCAAACTGCAGTGTGTGGGAAAGGTGCATCATTCTACACTGCAGAATTGATGCAGTTTGACACCGCTTTAACTGCCATGGCTCAGGTTTGTAGATTCCTGGGAGTTGTCGCTTTACAAGGTCGTTAGCCTTCTCTGCCAAAGAGGGTTGGTGCCTCAACAAACTACAAATCCCGTGATTGCACTGGAGTTATAAAAGTGGTGTCAAGCTGCATCCTGCAATGCAGGTGGCATGCCAAGAGTTGCAGGAGCATAAGGAATTTAAAAGCGTGATACAGGCTCGTTTGTCCCTTCTCCTCTCCCGTACGAGAGGATGTTTGTCCCCGCCCCTTCTCAACTTTCTTGCGTTGCTATTGGCTGAGCGGCTTCGAGGCGCGGGTTTCACTTAGTTCTCCTCCGGCGGTCGACGGGTGAGGGCCTCTGTCGCTGAGAGGCTTCTTTTGGGCCCGGTTTGGGAGAAAGTCATGTTCTGCGAGAAAGCCACCGAGCTCATCCGGGAGCTCCACCGCGCCAGCGACGGGCAGCTGCCTTCCTACAACGTGAGCCTGTTTAAAATTTGGTTCTACCCTCCCAAGTGTTTTGGACTTCAACTCCCAGAATTCCTGCTCATTGGCCAAGGCAGCAAAGGCTTCTGGGAGTTGGAGTCCAAAACACACTTGTGGCTCTGCTGCTTGGGAATAGATTCCTATCATTATCTAAAGCCGCAAGAGAATATAACCATGGCTATTTCTAAAGGTAGACAAAATGGAAGTAGGGCCACATATAGTCTTAGTGTATTTTGAAGTATCATAGAACAGAAACTTGAGAAAGGGAAGTTTCATAAATTTAGGATGCATGTATACTAGGCCTGGGCAAACTTGGGCCCTCCCAAGTGTTTTGGACTTCAACTCCCAGAATTCCTAACAGCCTTTTAAACACCTTTAAAGTGGTGTCACTGTGCACTGTAGAACAACAACAATAATAATCTTTATACCCAGCCACCATCTCCCCCAATGGGGACTCTTAGCGGCTTATATGGGGCCAAGTCCAAACAACAAATTACAATACAAAATTACAGTAAAATAAACAACATAACATTAAAGTAAAAAACATCAAAGCATATAAACAATATACATATGAAAAGAAGCAGGGGAGCGGAGGGATGATTTATTGTTACGACCAATTTGAAAGGAACCAGTATTCAGGAGATTTTACCCCAATTCCCAATTTTAAAAAGAACTGGCCGATTTGCAATGGAGGTTGCCAATTAGGAACCCAATTTTACCATCAAGTTGGAAGGGAGGCTGTTCAATTGCACTTCCTCCTTTATTAAGAAAGTAATAACTTAGTAGTAATTACACTGTATATACTTTAGCGTGACTGGAGAGAAGAATGTAGATTTATTTGGTTACTTTTCCCTGCGTTTCTGCCACCACGTGAGGTAAGTTGTAATATTGTGAGAAATGGCACTTTGGACACAGAATAGACGGAGCTGAGGCAATCTTCAAATAAAAGTTAACAATTTTATTAAGTACACAGCGTGTGGTTGCAAGACGTAACTTTTCCTTGTTGCACTTGGAATAATACTTGTAACTTTAACAGTTCATTCTTTCAAGTAACACAGTATCTTTCTGACGTAGAGCACTTGTTTCAGACAAAGTTTCAATACAGGGATGTTTCCCTTATTTGATCCTCCCTAGATCAAATACTAAGCAAACTATTCTTTGGCTTCTCCTTAGACTAAAAGAATACCAGCTATGTTTCACCATTCGGCTACACTAGCCTGAGAAACTTCCAATAGCCAAACCCAGCTTTTCAAAGCCTCAAAGCTTTGCTTCACAAGTCACTCCGCCACCTTTCCTTTCCTTCTCTCCCAACTCCTCACTCCTCTGAACCTAACTCCTGACTCCTCTGAACCTAAACCCGGACTGCTCACTCCTCTAAACCTAAACCCTGACTGATTTTTAACTGACGTTTTTTCAGACTCTCCCCTCTAAGCTCCTCCCACTTCCCTCTCTCCTGCATCAGTCTCCATGGCAACGCACATGGAGGACTCCTCTGACTTAGGCCGCTCCAGCATTACTGCAGCCAATCTAAACACAAATACAGTTAAAATCATACAATTTATAATCAACTCCTGTACAACATAGAGCATAAAAACCAAACATAAAGACAAAGAGCAGGCCTCCTGTACATAAAATGATTTGAAAACTCCTGGTGAGATAAAGGGGTAAAACTAATTGTATGGAGAACTCATAGAGAGACGGGATAATAAACCTACATACAAGGGGTGGGGGGAGAAACTCCTGGGACAAGAACGCTGAGGGAGCAATAGCATGAAGTTTTGTGAACTACTCTCCGAAGGTGCAACGGCAGAGCCAGGTCTTGAGACTCTTTTTAAAGGTTTCTAAAGAAGGGGCTTTCCTAATCTCTCCGGGCAATGAGTTCCAGAGTCGGGGGGCCACAGAGGAGAAGGCTGTCTCCCTTGTACCCACAAAGTGAGTCTGAGAGACTGGCAAGGGTGAGAGGAGGGCCTTGCCTGAAGATTGAAGAGTTCGGGCACCACTTTAGCTACCATGGTTCAATAATAATAATAATAATAATAATAATAAGCTTTATTTATATCTCACCCCATCTCCCCAAGGGGACTTGGAGTGGCTTACAAAAATGTGACCAATGCAAACAATAAACAGTAATATAACAAGTAACCAATTTGCCAGGAGTCTACCAGATACCATGCAGCTGTGCAGGAGTCTACTGTATATTGTGCAGCTGTAGACAAGTCTACATAGGGACCACCAAATGCATCAGCATTGCCCAAACACGAATCAAGGAACATGAAAGGCACTGCAGACTACTTCAACCATAGAAGTCAGTCATAGCAGAGCACTTGATGAACCAACCTGGACACAGCATATTATTTGAGAACACAGAAATGCTGGACCACTCTCACAACCACCATGTCAGGCTACACAGAGAAGCCACTGAAATACACAAGCATGTGGACAAGTTCAACAGAAAGGAGGAAACCATGAAAATGAACAAAATTTGGCTACCAGTACTAAAAAAAACTCTAAAATTATAACAGTAAATAAAAAACAAAACTCAAACACAGGGAAACTCCAGCCTGGAAACAATCAGGGAGAGCTAATCACCTCTCAATGGAAGATTCCCTCAGGCACTAACAAGCCTCACCAAAAAATTGCCAGGCCATCAAATGCTAATCAAGGTGGCCAATCGAAACATTCACACCTAGCTCCAACAGACAAGAGTTCTTTCTCTCACCCTAGACCTTCCACAGATATATAAACCCAATTTTCCAGTTTCCAACAAACCTCACAACCTCTGAGGATGTATGCCCCAGGTGCAGGCGAAATGTCAGGAGAGAATGCTTTTAGAACATGGCCATACAACCCAAAAAACCTACAACAATGCAGTGATTCCGGCCATGAAAGCCTTCGACAATACATTAAACAAATTTAAAATTCAGTCTACAAAATAACAACACAAAATCGATGTTAAAGTGAAACAAAAGTGAAAAAAGAGGACAAAGATGTGACAATAAACTTATTAACAGTAGCAAGACTGCTTATAGCATGGAATTGGAAAAGGGAAAGACAAGGTATAAGTGTAAGTATAAGAAGGTATGGAAATTGTCAATAAATGACAAGCTGACATGTAAATTAAAAGTTAAAAGAGGGATTTGGAAACAAAGTGATTTTGATTATGTATGAAGAACATTTATTGAAAAAGGATTAAAAAAGAAAGACAAAAGGGGAAATGAAATTTTGGACGGAAGCTGTGGCTCGGGGGGAGGGGAACATTGTGGAGAGGGATAAAAAATATGTAAAAATAAAAGTAAATGCCAAAGAGTTAATGTAAATTGTTCTGAATATAATGTGTCTTCTGTAAAACGAATGATGTATAAACACTGTATTGAAATATGATAAAATAAATAAAAATATCTTTTAAAAAGTGAAACAAAACATTAAATTGACACAAAACCATCATCCACAAATAAACATAAATTATGTTTAGCAATTTAAAACATCTCATCCACTGCTCTGGTTGATAAAAACAATAATCAATGCTATGGAATGATGAGATTTGTAGTATGGTAAAAGGCACCAACACTTTTTTTTTTTTGGAAGAGACAGCTAAAGACCTTATGAAACTACAACTCTCATGATTCCATTGCATTGAGCCATGGCAGTTGAAAGCAATAATAATA
The DNA here is from genome assembly GCF_025583915.1 of Anolis sagrei ordinatus. Lineage (NCBI taxonomy): Eukaryota > Metazoa > Chordata > Lepidosauria > Squamata > Anolidae > Anolis > Anolis sagrei. The sequence goes on along the minus strand of NW_026844366.1, from coordinate 333,171,798 downwards.
ATAATAATAATAATAATAATAATAATAATAATAATAATACTTTATTTTTAACCAGCCTTCTCTCCCCAAGGGGACTCAGAGCAGCCTCCAAAGTAAAAATGGCAAACATTCAATGGCAGTACAAAGCAGACAATTAAAAATAAATCAGTGAAAAAATATAATATAAAAATAGGATCAGACTGTGTGAATTCTACAATATAAATGTATCCTACGTTTATGGAGTTTTTATTTCCCAGGCCTCTGTTCTATGATACTTCAAAAGACACTAAGAATATACGTGGCCCTACTTCCATGTACAGGCAGTTCCTGAGTTACAAACAAATGAATTACAAACAACTTCTAGTTAAGATCGGGGCTGAGACAACACAAAGTGAGAGGAAATCTACCCCTTGGAAGGGAAATCCACTCCTGAAAGACTTATCAAGGGGTAAAGGTGTCTCCACTGAAGTTTTATCCACAACAAGCCTTCCCCCCCCCCCCCCAAATCCAATTATCACAGAGACAGAAAGTGAGGTGAAATCTTCTGAATAGAGGCACAGATAGCACTGGAATTTTTTTCAAGGAGTGGCGATTTTAGTGAGTATGGAGAACAATGTTTATTCAGGTATAAACTTAGCCTATGGCCTCCTTTTCACAGTGAATAGATATTTGAAAGGAAATGAAGCTTGAATTTTCATTAATTGAAGTCTTTGTAAGCACTATATACTATTTGAAATACTTGTTGAAGCTGGTGCTATTTTAAATTTCAGGAGGATGGAATTAGACAAGTTCTTGAGGAGATGAAAGCATTATATGAACAGAACCAAAGTGATGTGTAAGTTCTTTCAGTAAAATAAATAATACATCTAAATAATAAATATTGTAGCTCTTCATGCAGTCAGTTGTTCCACAAGCCCTCAAGGTCTTCTCCTGTTTTGGTTTGATGTGTGAGGAACTAATCAACCATAGTCCAATGAGTGAAATCAAAGCCTGTGTGTCAGTTGCACATCCGTGGGGCCCTACAGTGGTACGTATTTATACTATCCTACAAGTGTATAGGATCTTGCCCTGACAGCTCACTGCGTAGCTAAAACTTTAAGAATAGCTAATGCTGAAGAATAGGAAAGATTTTATTTGGGAAAAACAACATTTGTTCCATTAAGATAAAAACTGAAAAGAAAATAGCATGTAGTCTAACATATTTAATTTTAAAAGAATGTAATGTAGAATGTTTTCATACAACATTCATAACATAGGTTTGCGGCAAGCTTTCCGGGCTGTATGGCCATGTTCCAGAAGTATTATCTCCTGGTGAAACGTCAGAAGCATTCCAGATGTTTCACCAGGAGAGAATGCTTTAGGAACATAGAATCATAGAATCAAAGAGTTGGAAGGGACCTCATGGGCCATCCAGTCCAACCCCCTGCCAAGAAGCAGGAATATTGCATTCAAATCACCCTGACAGATGGCCATCCAGCCTCTGTTTAAAAGCTTCCAAAGAAGGAGCCTCTACCACACTCCGGGGCAGAGAGTTCCACTGCTGAACGGCTCTCACAGTCAGGAAGTTCTTCCTCATGTTCAGATGGAATCTCCTCTCTTGTAGTTTGAAGCTATTGTTCCGCGTCCTAGTCTCCAAGGAAGCAGAAAACAAACTTGCTCCCTCTTCCCTGTGACTTCCTCTCACATTTATACATGGCCATACAGCTCAGAAAACTCACAGCAACCCAGTGATTTTGGCCATGAAAGCCTTCGACAACACGATAATAACATAAATTGCATGTGTCCAAGTACTTGCCAGTAACTCCATTGCTTTCACACCTTAAATTTTTCCCCAATTAAGTGTGATTTCGGTACAAATTATGGGACTTTCAGAAACATTTTAGAAATCATTTCAAATGAAATGCCTAGCTAGTCTGACTGTGAAAGTTTAATCCTGACTGAAAATTAAATGAGGCAGAAATTCACATGTTGCTTATAGAAAATTCACAGGTGCAAAAGCTTTTACTTAGTTTAATGGCTGTTCTTTTCCCCTTTAGACTGACATGTTTTGTTTGAGGAAGTTTATGACTTCACAAATGGTTGGTTGCAGACATATACAAATGCATTTTACTTCCCAAGGGTGTAATATAGCTTATGCTTATGTTATTAGAAATGAAGCTAAATCCGGACACAACGAGTTGATCCCAACAATCAAATTTCGCCATTGCTCTCTGCTGAGAAATCGACGATGTGTTCTTGCCTATCTGTAAGTTTCTGAAGGTCATCTGTGACATCGCTCTGTCACAAATGATGTCACATTCACTTCTGAGACTTAATTTTGAAAGACCTTTTTCTCAGTCGCTGGAATTGCATGGAAGTTGTGGTTGTTTGCTTCTCACACCATTTCGTAAACCATGCTATGCAAATTACTAAAGTATGAAAATGGGTTCCAATGTTTAATCCTTTTTGAATATTTGTATGATTTTTATGTGTTAAATTGTAAACCTTCCTCTCTGCAGAATTAAAGAATTAATTCAGAAAACCTTCCTCTCTGCAGAATTAAAGAATTAATTCAGAAAACCTTCCTCTCTGCAGAATTAAAGAATTAATTATGATGTTACCTAAGACTCCGATGGTAACATTATGCGATGGGAAGTCAAGTTACCTATGTTTCTAATTATGAATACATTGTGGGTGTTTTTTTTTCCCACCAGATATGACCGCTTACTTCGCATCCGGGCGCTTAGGTGGGAATATGGGAGTGTCTTGCCAAACGCTGTCAGATTTCAGATGTCAGCTGATGAAGTAAGCCAGTCAGATGTGGACTATAAATTATTTACTTGCTAAATCTAAATTGATTAATATTTGTTACAGAACATCATAGTGTGGTTCATAATGAATTTTGTTATTCCGGTTCTTTGCTATACAGCAGACAGTGCATATGTTTAGAAGCAATTCAGAGTCAGTAGCCCTCTCTTATCTATTGCAAATTATCCAGCGATCCTATTGTACTTTTTGTCCACTTCTAGCTTTATAGCTCCTCCAGGTTCACAGGAAATGACCCAAAAGGTGAATTTAGCATGCTCTAAAGCCTGACACAGAACTCTCTGCAGTACAGGGAAGTTTCTTATCTGTTTTTCTTTTTTGTTTTGTTTTTGTTACGTTGCTAACTTTTAATAGTTTGAAAACAATATTTGGAATTAATTACTAATACAAATTGCATCTCCAGATGCTGTGGTTCAATCAGTACAAAAAATCTTTGGCTACCTACATGAGATCATTAGGAGGAGGAGATGGGCTGGACCTGACACAGGACATCAAACCCCCGAAAAGCTTGTACATTGAAGTAAGTAAAACTAAAAATTGTGCAATTTATTTTCTCCAAGATTGGTTATAAGTAAATATGTCTTAAATCTGTTTTTTCCACACAGTTACCATTGTTTTTTACTTTAGTATTGCACCTTTTCAACTTGTCTAGTGTGGAATGTTAGCTGCCTTGAATCCCCTCGGGGAGAAAGGCGAGGTATAAAAGAAGAAGGAAGAGGAAGAAGAGTTTTCCAAAAGATATTTAGTTACTTTTTTCCATAAAAATTTAGTAATATTTTCCATACTGAAGTATGATAAAGGGACAAATGAAAGATAAATGTAGCTTATTAAAGTGTGAATTTTATTTTTATATATAAAAAAGATAAAAATGTCTTATCTCAAACTTGGAAAGCTAACTGTTGTCTTTAATCAGGTTTATGCTGACACAGCTTGTAACCAGCCAACAGCTAATTCATTTTTTCCCCTTCAGGTTCGGTGTTTAAAAGACTATGGGGAATTTGAAATTGATGATGGCACCACAATTCTGCTAAAGAAGAACAGCCAGGTATTTCTGACAAGTTAATTGGTTGGCTTCTGGGATCATTTCTTTCAGTATATTAGCTTTGGTTCCTACTGTTTGTGTGGAGTCAGCTATATATGAGAAACAGTATCTAGATCCCACAATAAGTGTTAGGTCCCCCTTCACACCCCTTTCCCCCTCTCCATAGCTGTATATGATAACAATTCCTCTGTCAGCTTGTTTCCTCCACTGTTTGAAAGCCTTCTATTGAAAGGCAGCTGCATGGGTTAGTACCTCTCGACACACGTCGGAGCAGTGGTTCCCAATCTGTGGTCTGTGGACCACCAGTGGTCTGCAAGAACTAAAATATGGCCTGGATCCGCAAGAAGTAAAATATGGTCCACAGCCTCAACATTACTACACCATTGCAACAAGAGTGACTGGTCTTGCCAAACCCTCTTATAGTGCCGAGGCTTATTTAATATGGTTTTCTGTGGGCGAGCAGATGGTGACTACTGGATGGCATACATTCTGTATCAGAAAGTAGAGCTGATGTGATCTGTCCAATGCAAGTTTCTGAATCAGCAACCAAATAACCAAACCAAATCTAAAGTTAACCAAAAACTTATTCATTTCCCTTTTGGTACTAATGTTGGAGAGTGATCCCTGGTAAAAAAAATGGTTAGGAACCACTGCATTAGAGGGAGAGAAGAGGAGGAAAAAATGCTAATGGGGAACTAGTGACATGCTGAGAAAAGGTAGAAAAGCATCAAGGAAGTGAAACTGGGCCTTCAGTATTCCTTTAGTGCCAGAATTCATCAGAAGTTTTCTGCATGTTATGCATGTCTTGCACAATCTGCCATGCTCCTCCTTGTTTTCTATCATATCTAACGATTTTGTCAAAAACTGGGTACATTTGGATTTTTTCAAAAGTATGTTCCTGCATGTAATTACAAAACGTTTTAGTTATATGGACAAAATAGCACAGCATGGAGATTTATTATATTACAGGGGCTTGCCCATAGAGAATCACGATAGCCGTATTTAAGAAACTAGAGCAGATGTTGAGCAGCCAATAGGCTTGGGTGTGGATCAGTTTGACTGAAAGTGATTTGTAATATTTGATGGTCCATTTCATGTAATTCCCCAAAAACAGAATGGGGAGGAGGGAACTGAAAAGATGGGCAAAACAGATCAAGAGAGCTGGATTTCTGGCTACTGGATAAGATGGTGTTAAGTCTGCATTATACCTGAACTCAGAGGTTTGCCGCAGTGTTCCTGGAGAAGATCCTGCAGCATTTTTTCTCCTTCCCCAGCAGCGGAAAAGTTCCCTAGGCTTCTCCGCCAGGGAGGGCACTGCTGAGAACTTGCTTTCCCAGGGGCACTTACATGGGGCAGGCATTTAGAGTTCCTCTCAGAGTATGATGGCCATTGAAGTTTTTATCTCTCTATTTCTCAGCCATGCTCTGATTGGCTGAAAATGGACACAACCAGCAACTACAATTCCCAGAACCCTCTCTTGCGGTTTGTCTTATTTTTAAAAATGTTATGGTAATTTTTTTTAAATAATTCTTAAAAATCAGTAAATTGGTGAATTGTTCTGAAACTTGGCAGGCCTGCAGCTGTAAATGGGGTCTAAAACTGAGGTATGTTTTATGCAGATAGGCCTTTAAATGACTGAGGATTGAGTCTTTAAAGCAGTGGTTCCCAACCTTTTTTTGACCAGGGACCGCTCTTCAACATTAGTACTAAAAGGGTTAAAAATCAATTTTTGGTCAACTTTAGATTTGGTTTGGTTATTTGGGGTGCTGATTCAGAAAACTGCATTGGATAGACCACATCAGCTCTAGTTTCTGATACAGAACATATGCCACCCAGTAGTTGCCATCTGCTCACCCACAGAAAACCATATTTAATAATCAAGAGCTGATGTGGTCTATCCAAGGGGGCAGGGCTAGTCAATGGTAAGAAAGGAGTGGCAGGTGGCACGAAAGGAGCGGAAATAAACTAAATTAAATAAAGAGGAAGGAGGCTCGCAAACCAGATTTTCATCCTTACGGACCACTGGTGGTCCATGGCCCACAGGTTAAGAACCACTACTTTAAAGTTTCCCATTGTAGACAATGGACTGAATCTTTGCCAAATGAAAATGGCAATACTCCTCCCGATTCGAATAACTTGAGGGGTTAGCCAAAAATGGACCCCAAAACAGTATGCCTTTTGGGCAAATTGCACAAGCCTACTAGCCAATGCAATTAGCACCCCAAATAACCACGGGAAGAGGCCTAAAAACCAAGATGAGAAAACATTTCTGTTGGGTTTTGTTATTTATAACATTTCTTAAGACTTGAAAACGCTTTCTTTTTCTTCCCTTCAGCATTTTCTACCACGCTGGAAATGTGAACAATTAATCAGGCAAGGGATTTTGGAGCATGTGCTATCATAAACTCGATGTCTGTGAGACTTGATGAAAAGCCTTGTAGATTAATATTTTAACACGTTTTAAAATAGATGTAAGTAGCAAAATATCACAGTGCTTTCCCTTTTTAAATAAAAAGTAAGATAGGATGAATGATAATGTGAGAGCTGTATCAGTACCTCATGAAGAAAGAAAAGAAGATACAGAAAAACACTTTCAAGGATACTTGTCTTGGAAATGTTTTTAAAACTGCTGTCTTTGCACCCCAAAATCTTTGAGCATGAGCTTTGTGTTCACCAACAATAAAGTCAACGTGCTTATGATACATGTCATTATAAAATAAAGCCAGAATATTTTCACTAGCATGTTGTTGTCTTTATTCCTTCAATTATGTACGGCCACTGTTGTAAATATTAATCTTGTCAAAACATGCAATTTCTATATTTATATTGTACTAGCCGCCCCCTGTCATGCGTTGCTGTGGCCCAGTCTGTGTATATGTGTTTTGTGTGTGTATATCTATATATATATAAATGTTCTGTGCATAATGAGTACCTTAAAAGCAAAAGAACCAATGAATGACATCACACCAAATTTGGCAACAAAATGTCTCACAACACAAGGAGTGACTATCACTCAAAAAATTATGATTTTGTCTTTTGGGAGTTGTAGTTGTTGGGATTTATAATTCACCTACAATCAAAGAGCATTCTGAACTCCATCAATGATGGAATTGAACCAACCGGGGCATACAGGACTTCCATGATCAACAGAAAGCACTAGAAGGGTTTGGTGAGCATTGACCTTGAGTTTGGGAGTTGTAGTTCACCTACATCCAGAGACTACCATGGACTCAAACAATGATGGATCTGCACCAAACTTGGCACAAATATTCCATATGCCCAAATATGAACATAGATGGAGTTTGTCATTTGGGAGTTGTAGTTACTGGGATTTATAGTTTACCTATAATCAAAGAATGTTCTGAACCCCACCATCGACAGAATGGGGCCAAACTTCCCACACAGAACCCCCATGACCAACGGAAAACTCAAAGCCATCCAGTCCAACTCCCTTCACCAGGGCAAGAAAACATACACAAAGCCCTCCTGACAGAGCCATCCAGCCATAGGTATAGATAGATATGATTCACACACAGAGAGAGATGGTATAGATCTCTCGAACATTACATTTTTATTTATACAGATGACTGTCCTGTCATTCCGCTCTTTGTTAGTTGTGTAGTGTGTGAGGTTGAAAACAGGCTAAACAGGTTCATGCAGTGGAGGAGTACTGAATTGTAAGTACAAGGAGAGGACAAACAAGTTCAAGAGTTGTGAGATTAGGAGGCGGCCAATCGTAATAGCTATCCTTGAGTTTCCAGCTGCTATTTTCCATCTCTTAATATGGCACAGAGTCCGTATTTTTGACCTCAAGTTTCCATTGGTTAGAGCAGGTATGGGAAAACTTGAGCCCTGTAGATGTTTTGGACTTCAACTCCCACAATTCCTAACAGCCTCAGGCCCTTTCCTTTTCACCCTCAGCCGCTTAAGCGGCTGAGGGTGAAAAGGAAAGGGCCTGAGGCTGTTAGGAATTGTGGGAGTTGAAGTCCAAAATACCTTCAGGTCTCAAGGTTTCCATGCTTGAACTAGACTCACACTTGAACATATTTCTCCCATCACTATAAGAGTCACAAAATTCAACGCGACAGCATAAAGCAGTATAAATAGCATTTAATTAAAAATCTTGTCAGGTTCTTATACCAAAAGCACACCAAAAGTACTGCAAGCTCCTTTCAATTTTACAGCAGATCTTCTCAAAAAGTGGTGTCAAACCTGTGGCTTTCCGAGTGTTTTGGATTTCAAATCCCAGAATTCCTGGCCACTGGACAAGCTGGCTGTGGCTTCTGGGAGTTGGAGGCCCAAACATCTGGAGGGCCACAAATTTGACACCTTTGATATAGTTTTTCAGAAATGACTATTACACAGGTGTAGAAAACTGTACATACATATACACACACAATACAAACCAGTGTACAGACAAGTTTGGAAGGAGGGCAACAAGAATATTGCTTATTACAGAAACTATCAAGCAATCCCCAAACAGAACAGAATATTCTGCTTTTGGAGAACTCATCCAGAAGGCAGTAATTTTAGCTTTTCCATTGGAAAAAATGAGGTGTGTATTCACTGTACTGCTAATAAGCTTTGTCTCCAACTTCAAACTTCTCCCTGAGAATACCTTTTGTCTTTTATACTTCCTGGAAAAGTGTTTTCACCCTAACGAAGCTTCTCCACACAGTGTATTCTATGAGAATCCTGTTCCTTAAAAGTGAAGCTTATTTTTCGAAGGTCAGAAATCTGTACAAAAACGTTGGCCACAAAGTGTAAGACTGTCTCTAACCAGTGATTGCCTTTTCCAGTTTAAAGCAACATAAAAGTAGATGAAATTCATTGAGATGCCAGGGTAATTTCTCCAATTAAATTATTCAAGGATGCGATTTTTTCTTCCAGGACTAAATTCCTTTTTTCGGTATTCCTCTGCCTCAGTTCGGCAACCTGCAGAGTTTTCATCAGCTGTGCATTTTCCACATACAAATCTTTCAGTAACAGGTTAGACTTGGCATTCTTTTCAAGCTGCAAAGTAGAATGAACAGCATTTTGTTAATCGTAATACAGTCACAGAAACAAACACACAGAGTGGGCCCTTGATATTCTGTTAGGTTTGGTTCCAGGATCTCATGGGTATCCACATCTGCAGATTCAATAGATTCTTCTATACAGAAGGGACAGTTTCATCTATGCCGACGATCATGCCATCACCGCCCAAGCAGGGAGCTTTGAAATGGTTGAACAGAAACTCTCCAAAGCTTTAGATGCTCTTATTGTCTATTATAGGGGAAACCAGCTGATTCCTAATAATAATAATAAAAGAGAAATGCCTCTAGAACATGGCTCTATAGCCCGAAAAAACCCACAAGAACCTAGTGATTCCAGCCATGAAAGCCTTCGACAATACAATAATAATAAAATTTTATTTATATTCTGCTCTATCTTCCCAAAGGGACTCGGGGCGGATTCCAAACATAAAAGGCAAACATCCAATGCCCGAATACAACAACAATACATCCATACTAACAAAATTTATACCACCCAACATATAAATACAAATTATAACTTAACAAACTAAAAAAGCATAGCCTGTTATAACAGACATAAGACAAAACATCCAATGGAAACAAAATAATCCAGAAATAATATCTGCTGCTATCCTCTATAGAATGGCAAAATTGAAATTTGTTATTTGGATTTCAGAAACAAGATATTGGGGGATATGAGAGGCTGGCTTTATAGACGTACTCACTAGAAATCTAGGCATGTACTGACATACATATATACAAGTACCAATGTAAAGGGGGTTATATCCTATGCAACCATCACATTCTTGTCTAAATAAAACTGACAGATTTTCAAACCTACATAGTCAGCAAACTACTATGTGAATTAGTAACATTTACCATTGCAAGCAGATCATGAAGTCACCTCTTACATTCTTTCCACAAAAAGCAACCAATCCCCCGCTTGCACAGACCTGTTCCTTAAGCTGAGCCATCTTTTCTTGAAGCAACAGCTGCTCATTCTTCAAGTTCATCTCCAGTTCCTCTGCCTTTTCTTCCATTAGTCTCTTTGAGTTCTCGTGCTCTTCCTGCACAAAGACAATACAAATCAGAGCAGCAGTAGTATCAAAAATGAAATCTGGGTGGGTTGCCCAGATTTCTAGAGAAACCCCAAGAATTCCAATTATTATTTCTGAAACAGCGCTTGACAAAACAAGAAATCTAGGACCTCTTAAGTCCTGGATAAATCTGCAAGCACAAGCATTCAGCAGCATCTGTGTTTATAGGATAGGCTTACAGCACCCTCCATTGTGATTGAAGTGATGGACCTCCTCCAACAACTCCACTGGACCGACCACGTTGTCCAAATGCCTGACCACCGTCTCCCAAAGCAGTTGCTCTTAGTCCGAGCTCAAGAATGGAAAATGCAATTTTGGTGGGCAGGAAAAGTTTTAAAGATGGGCTCAAAGTCAACCTTTAAAACTCTGGCATAGACACTGAGAATTGGAAAGCCCCGGCCCTTGAGCGCTCCAGCTGGAGGTCAGCTGTGACTAGCAGTGTTGTAGAATTTGAAGAGGCACGAATAGAGGGTGAAAGAGAGAAATGTGCCAAGAGGAAGGCGCCTCAAGCCAACACCGACAGGGACCGCCTTCCACCTGGAAACCAATGCCCTCACTGCAGGAGAACATGCAGGTCAAGAATAAGGTTCCACAGTCACCTACATACCCACCGCCAGTATACCGATCTTGGAAGACAATCCTACTCAGACAATGAGGGATCGCCTAAGTAAGTAAGTAATAGCACCCTCATGTATTTCAATACTCTGAGGGGCTTTCTGTATTATCAGGAGACATGCCGCATTATCATGGGGTGTCTGCACCCTACACCACTGGAAAAACTACACTGTCTAGCCGGTATTGCACCACCTGACATCCGCTGGGAAGTAGCAGCCAATAGTGAAAGGACCAAGGCAGTGACATCTCCAGCTCATCCCTTGTTTGGGTATCAGCCAGCACATCAACGACTTCAATCAAGAAATAGTTTTCTAAGATCTACAGAGACACTGGCTGGAACACCTCAGCAAGCGAGAGTCCGAAAGTGGCAGGCTCAAACCCAGACCCTCAATCAATGGCTGATACCAAATGAGAGACTCCCCCCTGGGCACACAGAAAACTGAGCGACTTGGAAGGCGCTGAACAGACTGCGTTCTGGCACCACTAGATGCAGAAATGGGGCTACAAAGTGGAATCCACGACATGCGAGTGTGGAGAAGAGCAAACCACTGACTAACTGCTGCAATGCAACCTGAGCCCTGCTACATGCACAATGGAGGACCTCCTTCCGGCAACAGCAGAGGAACTCCAAGTGGCCAGATACTGGGCAAAGGACATTTAATCAACTACCAAGCTTGCAAATTTTGTGTTTTGTCTGTTTTTGTTTGTTTGTTTAGTTAAAAATGTAATACAAATGTCTGGTTGCTCCTGACACGATACATAAATAAACTAGGATACTTACATTGGAATTGGTCAACTCTGACAGGTCCTAAGAGCAGGTCCAACCACTTATTCCTGGGACTCAGAACAATAAAAATGGCTGGAAATTACAACTTTCTTCAAGCCTCCTCTAGTAATTTGTTTATCTATAATCCTGTTGATTACTTATTGTTTGTATGTTTTGGTATGCAGCTTTCTTTCCTTGTTCTATGTCAGTGGTTCACAGCCTGTGAATCCCCAGAAGTTTTGGCCTTCAACTCCCAGAAATCCTAACAGCTGGTAAACTGGCTGGGATTTCTGGGAGTTGTGGGCCAAAACATCTGGGGACCCACAGGTTGAGAACCACTGCTCTATGTTTTTCCTGAGAAGTTGTGAGAGGGGCTGCAGGTCATGTGGTCTGCTCTGAGATGAGCACAGAGTACAGACTTCTTGAGACTTTGGGACAGCTCAGATCACAGATGTGCAAACACTTGCCTGCTATTTATTGTAAGAGAGATGTTCTGACCGGATGGCACAGAAACACAGATATCTCAAAGTTTTTGTAACTAACTGATAAGTTGTGTACTCGTGTATGCGGAACACATGAAGATTGTGAGTAAACCAAATATGTTAATTTTTTGAACCAAAATCTACTTTATTTTGTCTCTTGAGTGTATAATATAAAACAAGTTGTTTTATGGGAGAGTAGATATGTATTTTGGGCACTGGAAAAACACTTCTGAAGAACCGCTATTTTTATGCATATTCTCTGTTTCCTAACAGATCAGAGACAACAGGTTATTCAGTCTAACAACTGAAGCCAATTGCCTTGCATAATTTGGTTGTGTACCACTTCAGAAGATTCTACTCAAATAGGTTTTTGGCTCTTCTCTAAAAAGGTTATGATCTCTAAAGGGTCATGCTTTTCTAAAGAAAATTATGGGTCCCCCTCCAAGTCTCCATCAGCAACTGAAATTTTTATTTTTAGTTGATAATAAAAGAGAAAAGGGTCACTTTTTGAGAAAGGAAGGACAACTGCTGCTTTCAAAGTCTTCCAGGATGCTAAATCTAGCATCTTCTGCCTCCTTCTTCACATGTATAAGAGAAAAATAATTCTGATTTGCTTTTTTTTTTTTGTTATATAGGTTTCAAATAATGTCTAGTTTGATAAACAATCAAGCAAAACCACCTAGTTTTTTTTTTTGGTGGCATGCTTAGCCATTGCCTAGAACTTCTTTTAAATCATAATTATTGGTCTCCCTATAACTGCAAAAAAAAATATTACTAAATCAAAATGAATTCTAATAGAGACATCCTCTCAATTGCATTGCAACAGGAAGAAGAAGGAGCATGTTATTTTCTTCTTGGGCATTTAATACAAAACTACAATTTGAAGTCTTACTATGAGAACCACTTATGCATATCTGCAGCAGGAAAGTCAACTCAAATACAGTTCCTTCTTACCTGATATATGGACAATTGCCGCCTCATCTGCTCTGCCTGGAAGTTGAATTCTCCTTCCAAGAGTCTAATCCTTTCCTGTTCTTCTCTCAGTCTGTTTTCTACCTCAGCAAGGCAGTCCTTTGGGACAAAACCGTCCATTTGGCTTCTTAGCTGCTGGAGCTCCTCTACATGCCTAGACTCCGCCAGGCTTAAGCGTGTATTGGCTTCCAATAGCTAGATGACAAGGGGGGGGGGGGGAGTCAATTGTATCTACAGCTAAGTAACAACAACAACTATAGATCGTATCTTCAGATGCTGCAAAACGATCGCGCAGACAGACTATAAGCAGAGGCATAACACCATTGCTAAGATGATTCATTGGAACTTGTGCCACAAATACCATCTGCCTGCGACAAAGAACTGGTGGGATCACAAGCCTGCAAAAGTTACAGAAAATGAACATGTCAAACTACTCTGGGACTTCCGAATTCAGACTGGTAGAGTTTTGGAGCACAATACTCCTGACTTCACGATCGTGCTAAAAAACAAAGTGTTGCAATCCCAGGCAACAGCAGGATTGAAGAGAAACTGGAAAAGCTGACACGATATGAGGATTTAAAGATTGAACTGCAAAGACTCTGGCACAAACCAGTAAAGGTGGTCCCAATGGTGATCAGCACACTAGGTGCAGTGCCTAAAGACCTTGGCTTGCACTTAAACACAATCAGCACTGACAAGATTACCATCTGCCAGCTGCAGAAGGCCACCTTACTGGGATCTGCACACATTATTTGCCGATACATCGCACAGTCTAGACACTTAGGAAGTGTCCGACGTGTGATCCAGTACAACAGCCAGAGTGATCTTGTTTGCTGTGGACTCATCTTGTTGGGTTTCAAATAATAATAACAACAATAATAAAGAAAATGTTTTTTTTCTTTTTTCAATCACAATCTTTTGTGGGCCCTTATGGATCCAGAGAACTCTGAGAAGAATTACATGACAAGAAATCTGGGTAAATTGATTTAAATGTCTTATCAAGAGTCAACTAACTCGTTTATTGGAATCAAGTACCAACTTTCTATCTAATTTTCAAGTTGTGTTATCAAGAGCCAACTGACTAGTTATTTTAGATCAGAAACGTAGAAGTAATACTACAGTTGTTTCTCCACATCTGTGGATTTAATTCCCACAAATATGATTATTTGCAAATTACCATATATACTCAAGTATAAGCAGAGTTTTTCAGCCCATGTTTTAGCTTGAAAAAGCCTCCCCTCGGCTTACACTCCAGACAAGATCATTATTATTTTAGTCTGTTATGATTAATATGTTTATTACATTTATTATTTTAAGGTAAAGGTAAAGGTTTTTGCCTGACATTAAGTCCAGTCGTATCCAACTCTGGGGGTTGGAGCTCATCTCCATTTCTAATCCGAAGAGCCAGCATTGTCCGTAGACACCTCCAAGATCATGTGGCCAGCATGACTGTATGGAGCACTGTTATTATTTTGCTCTATTATTATTACATTTATTATTTTTCTCTATTTATTATTGTTATTATTACATTTATTATTTTTCTCTATTATTATTGATATATTTCAATCTTACTCTATTATTATTATTATTACATTTATTATTTTGCTATCTTTATTATTATTGGAAGGATACATAAGCACATTTACATAGAAGGTTACAATAATGGTTTAATCAGAGGTGGGCAGCCTTACCTGAAATTACAGTTTTATGTAAATATTCAGAAATATTTAACCTACTGATGCCTCAATTAATATAATTTTATTGGTATCTATTTTTATTTTGAAATTTACCAGTATCTGCTGCATTTCCCACCCTCGGCTTATACTCGAATCAGTACGTTTTCCCAGTTTTTTGTTGGAAAATTAGATGCCTCGGCTTATATTTGGGTCAGCCTATACTCGAGTATATACATATTTACTGCTAGCTACTGTATGCCATTTTAATAGGGACTGCGAGCCTTGTAAGATTGCAACAGGTTGCCAATGCACAGCAAGTCTGTTAAGTCTGCACAGTGATTATTTCACTTGAATGTAAAAGAAATGCCATTCTATTCCTAGCCTAGATACATATGCTCACTCCTCTTGTATATTTTAATAGCAAATGTATGAAACAGAGGTCTGACTTGAGACGGATCCCCATCTAAGCATCTATTTTATGTCCATACTTCAATTATTCTCTCCTAGCAATGGCATTTGGTCCTAGAAATATTTAAATACTAGCTTGGGTACCCAACATTGCCCGGGTTATCAGAAAAAGTCATTTTTAAAACTGCACAAAATGTATAAGGCTGTGAGAGAACTACAACTCACATCATGCCAGGTAACCCTGAGAGCTTCCAACAATACTTAAAGTTTCTTATGTTGGGCAAGTTTGCTCTGGATGCATCATATGTGAAGTTCAGTGTTCTCTGGCCATAGGGTAAATTACAACTCCCACTAAGGAGTTTGAAGAGTCTGTCCCTTCAAACCCCTCTAATAGGTTGAGTTGGGCCCAGGAGTTCTATGTACCAAGTTTGGTCCAGGTCCATCATCGGTGGAGGTCACATTTTCTCTGGTTGTGGGTGAACTACAATTCCCAGAAAGGAAGGTCAGTTTCCCCCAAACCCCTCCAGTAATCAAAATTTGGCTTTTCAGGTATGTGTGCCAAGTTTGGTCCAGATCTATCCGTGTTTGAGTTCACAGTGCTCTCTGGATGTAGGTGAACTACAACTCCTCTAAATCAAGGTAAATTTCCTCCAAAGACCTCCTGTATTTTATGTTGGTCATTGGAGCTTCGTGTGCCAAGTTTGGTCCATTTCATCTTTGGTGGAGTTCAGAGTGCTCACTGATTGCAGGTGATTCCCCCCCCCCCCCACCTCACCTGCAATCAGTGAGCACTCTGAACTCCACCAAAGATGGAGACATCTCCAGCTCATCCCCTGTTTGGGTATCAGCCAGCACGTCAATGATTTAAATCTAGACATAGTTTTCTAAGATCTACAGAGACACTCGCTGGAACACCTCAGCAAGCGAGAGTCCAAAAGTGGCAGGCTCAAACCCAGAACCTCAACCAATGGCTGATACCAAATGAGAGACTCCCCCTGGGCACACAGAAGACTGGGAGATTTGGAAGGCGCTGAACAGACGGTGCTCTGGCACCACAAGATGCAGAGCCAACCTTCAGAAATGGGGCTACAAAGTGGAATCCACGGCATGCAAGTGTGGAGAGGAGCAAACCACTGACCACCTGCTGCAATGCAACCTGAGCCCTGCCACATGCACAATGGAGGACCTTCTTGCAGCAACACCAGAAGCACTCCAAGTGGCCAGATACTGGTCAAAGGACATTTAATCAACTACCAAACTCACAAATTTTGTATTTTCTCTGTTTGTTTGCTTTGTTCTGTTAGAAATGTAATATAATTGACTGGCTGCCCTAACACGAGAAATAAAAAAAAAAATGATTGCAGGTGAACTACACATCCCAGTAACTACAACTAAAAAATGTCCAGGCCAATTCCCCTCAAAACCTACCAGTATTCAAATTTGGGCATATAATCTTTATTTATATCCCGCCACCATAAATTATTATTATTATTATTATTATTATTATTATTATTATTATTATTATTTGTGTTTCTCTACTATTTTAGCATAGTAAGAAGTGCATAGCTAGGTAATAGTCATGAACAGCAACAAGACTACCTCCGTAACACTTGCTCAAGCCTGTAATTATTGGATTGGATTTGTTCCTGCGAATATATATGTAATTTGTGGGCACATTACTAGTCCTTTTATTCCTACCCGAGGACATGAAATGTGCTTCACCACTGCTTTACCTAAGAAATGCTGAGGCCCTTGTTTGGAAAACACAGAGTGATTGTGAGAATGAGCCAAAGGGATGCATTATTCAGTGGTGGCAGCAAACAATGCCATCCTACCTGATCCCGACATTCCTCCACCTCGTCCGTCAGTTGGGCTTTAGCGAGACGCAGCACTTGACGTTCCTGAGTCAAACGCTCCAGTTCAGACTCCAGCTCCTGAAGCCGCTTGCTCTGCACAAAATGGGAAGGACAAGGAAGGGCGACAATAGCCAAGTCATACCGTTCAGTATCAAGTCCTGCAAGACAAGCTGTGTTTGCGACAATTATACAACAGCCATCATTTGTCTCCACTGTGCTTAGAACAGGAATGGGCAAACTTTAGCCCTCCCGGTGTTTTGGACTTCAACTCCCACAATTCCTAACAGCCGGTAGGCTGTTAGGAATTGTGGGAGTTGAAGTCCAAAACACCCGGAGGGCTAAAGTTTGCTCATGTCTGCAATAACACATGGAGGTTGATTGTTAACAGTGAGTAGTACACTATTTCACCACACACAAATACATACCCATTTACTAGCTATACTAAGGCAATGAACAAAGACATTATAGAATTTTCACCTGTCATAATTTTTAGTTAATATAATAATCTATATCAGTGTTTCTCAACCTTCCTAATGCCGTGACCCCTTAATACAGTCCCTCATGTTGTGGTGACCCCCAACCATAACATTGTTTTTGTTGCTACTTCATAACAGTCATTTTACTACTGTTATAAATCATAATGTAAATATCAGATATGCAAGATGTATTTTCATTCACTGGACCAAACTGGGCACAAATACCCAATGCACCCACATGTGAATGCTAGTGGGGTTGGGGGAGGATTGATTTTGTAATTTGGGAGTTGTAGTTGCTGGGATTTATAGTTCCTATAATCAAAGAGCATTCTTAACTCCACCAGCGATGGATTTGAACCTAATTTGCCACACAGAACTCCCATGACCAACGGAAAACACTGGAAGGGTTTGGTGGGCATTGACCTTGAGTTTGGGAGTTGTAGTTCACCTATATCCAGAGAGCACTGTGGACTCAAACAATGGTGGATCTGGACCAAACTTGGCACAAATACTCAATATGTGCAAATGGGAACACTGGTGGAGCCCGGGGAAAATAGACCTTGACTTTTGGGAGTTGTAGTTGTTGGGATTTATAGTTCACCTACAATCAAAGAGCATTCTGAACGCTACCAACTATAGAATTGGGCCAAACTTCCCACACATAAACCCCATGACCAACAAAAAATACTGTTTTTCCTGATGGTCTTTGGTGACCCCTCTGACACCCCCTTGTGACCCCTCTAGGGGTCCCGACCCCCAGGTTGAGGAAACACTGATCTATATAAATAAAAATGTAATGTTCGTTTGTGGGATTAACAGAACTCAAAAACCACTGGGCTAATGGACACCAAATTTGGACACAAGACACCTAACAACCCAATGTATGTCCTTCACTAAAAAAAAATCGATTTTGTCATTTGGGAGTTGTAGTTGCTGGGATTTATAGTTCACCTACAATCAAAGAGCATTCTGAACTCCACCAACGATGGAATTGAACCAAACTTGGAACACAGTTCTCCCATGACCAACAGAAAATACTGGAAGGGTTTGGTGGGCAGTGTCCTTTGGTTTTGGAGCTGTAGTCCACCTACATCCAGAGATTACTGTGGACTCAAACAATGATGGATCTGGACCAAACACTGCATGAATACTCAATATGCCCAAAGGTGAACACTGGTGGAGTTTGGGAAAAATAGAATCTTGACATTTGGGAGTTGTAGTTGCTGGGATTTATAGTTCACCTACAATCACAGAGCATTCTGAGCCCCACCAACGATAGAATTGGGCCAAACCTCCCACACAGAGCCCCCATGTGGGCCACAGCAATGCGTGGCAGAGGTCGGCTAGTAATAATAATAATAATAATAATAATAATAATAATAATAATAATAATAATCTTTTATTTGTATACTGTTCTATCTCCCCAGTGGGACTTAGGGCGGTTTCCAGCATAGGTAAAGCTTTGCAATCACCAACACAAAAACATACAAAATAATCATTATAAAACATAGACATAATACTACACAACAGTCATACATATTTATAATTAAAAGCCAGTTCAGTACCAATTTCCATCAGGCAAGTTCAGTTTCCAATGGCCAGAATTCCAGAGTGGACCTTGACCACTATGAGTGGGATGGGCTAGTATAATGAAGTAGACTAAGGCCCAGGGAGTGGGTAAAGTGCAAGCATGGTATTGCCTGATGGTCAGGGTGGGACCTGGAGCTATTTATTTCCAAGGCCTGATGCACAGCTATAAGAGGGCTGGACCAATGGGGACATATAGGGCCTGGGAAGTGGATAAAGTACAAAACAGGGTCCTAACTCATAGCCAGAGTAGTGCCTGGGGCTATTCATTTCCAGGGTCTGCTGAATAGAAATAATAGGGCAGGACCAGGGCTAGTACAATGAGGTAGCAAAGGGCAAGGGAAATGAGTAAAACTCCCCTTTTTGCCTTTGCTTTACCTAAAATAGTACACTCAGAATGATCCCAACAAGTGCTATCCTTAGTATCACACAACTTTCATTCATTCTGTGTATTTTGAGCATTAGTAAAATACATCCAACAACATGGGAGGCTGGCCAAACTAGACCATGATGATAGAAAACCAAGGACATAAATACAGATAAAAACTGAATGATTTCTTGCAATCCCATTCCTTCAAACCATAATGGTTATGTATACATGTATTGTTGAAGGCTTTCATGGCCGGAATCACTGGGTTGTTGTAGGTTTTTTCGGGCTATATGGCCATGGTCTAGAGGCATTTTCTCCTGACATTTCGCCTGCATCTAGGGCAAGCATCCTCAGAGGTAGTGAGGTCTGTTGGAACTAGGAAAAAGGGTTTATATATATATGTACTATATATGTATGTACGTATGTATGTATATAACTATCTTCTGCTCCCCCCACCTCCCCCAGCACCAACAGCTGCTCTGCGCCAGAGTGAAGAGAGAGGGGGGCAAAAGACAGTTCCATCCTGAGCTTTACTAATAATATAATATAATATAATATAATATAAATGTATTCATATAATATAATGTATTCATATAATATTTATAATATTATAATGTAATACAGTAGAATACTACTAATAATACAATATTATCATATATTTTATATTACATGTAATATTACTAATAAGATTACAATAGAATGATATAGTACAATACAGTAATATGTTATACTGTTATTGTACTGCGCTAATCATCAAATCATAGAATCATAGAGTTGGAAGAGACCTCATGGGCCATCCAGTCCAACCCCTATATTGTATGTATATATATATCTTGTAAGCCACTCTTAGTCCCCTTCGGGGTGAGAAGGGCGGCATATAAATGTTGTAAATAAATAAATATGTATATATGATATATGTATATATGATATATATGAAATGTAAATTATATTATATTATATTGTGTGTGCTTTCCATCTATGTCAGCGGTTCTCAACCTGTGGGTCCCCAGATGTTTTGGCCTTCAACTCCTAGAAATCCTAACAGCTGGTAAACTGGCTGGGATTTCTGGGACTTATAGGCCAAAACACCTGGGGTCTCACAGGTTGAGAACCACTGATCTATGTAATTGTGAAGCCAACAGGAAACCAAAAGTCACCTGGGAAGGCCAAGAGCTTGAACACTGTTCCTACCCTACATATCTCGGCGTCACCTTAAATCGAACATTAACATTTAGGAAACACTGTGTGAACACTAAGCACAAAGTAGCTGCATGCAATAACATCCTGCGGAAACTTACTAGTAGTGCATGGGGTGCAGACCCAAAATTAATAAGAACATCAGCCATGGCTTTGTCTTACTCAACTGCTGGGTATGCCTGCCCTGTCTGGCATAAATTTGCCCACGTGAAGCAGGTAATATAGCACTAAATGAAATATGCAGAATAATCACAGGATGTCCTAAACCTATACCTGTTGATAGACTCTATAAGCTAGTTGGCATTGCCTCCCCTGATGTGCGACAGGAAGTTGCGGCCAATTGCGAGAGAAATAAGGCTGAACACTGTGAAAGCCACCCACTGCATGGCTATCATCCTCCTCCCAGTAGACTTAAATCAAGGGAAAGTTTCATGAGAATGACCACTCCTCTAAGTGTTCTTCTAGCAACAGCAAAAATATCCCTGTGGGCAGCAAAATCAGGCAATTCTAACTGGATGGCCCCTGACAAGGGTCTTCCTCCAGAGGCAAACCAAGAATGGGCAACTTGGAAATCCCTGAACAGACTCAGAGGTGGAGTGGCAAATCAAAAGACAACCTGGCTAAATGGCACTACCTAGAAGAATCTTCTACCTTGTACGACTGTGGAGCAGAACAAACAACTCAGCACCTGTATACTTGCCCACAGTGCCCTGCCTCATGCGCAGAGGGAGAACTGTTTAAAGCTACAGACAGTGCAGTTGCCTGTTTTTGGTTTAAAACTACTTAGCAGTTTGTGCTAAATAAGGTCTCAAGAATCTTTATTTTTGACCAGTTTTAAACTTATTTATTTATGTAATGCTTTTGACAGAAAATAAATAAATAAATAAATTCTGTGTTTAAACTTGGGTCCCATCTCCAAGATTATGTACATATATGCCAAAACAGGTATTCCAAAAGTCAAAAAATCTGAAATCTAAAACCCTCTGGGTCCCAAGCATTTTGGATAAGGGATACACAACCTGTTTTCTTCATGTTTCAGTGTACTGACTCCCTGTTCTATTCTAAACTTGGGTTACTGTGAGTTTTCCGGGCTATATGGCCATGTTCCAGAAGCATTCTCTCCTGACATTTCACCCACATCTATGGCAGGCATCCTTAGAGATTGCAAAGTCTGCTGGAAGCTAGGCAAGTGGGGTTTATATATCTGTGGAATGTCCAGGGTGGGAGAAAGAACTCTTAATAATATCTTGCATTTTGTACCCCACCTCTGTCTCCTCGAAGGGACTCAGGGCGGCTTACATGGGGATGAGCCTGATCAACATAGTTAAAAGGCAACACATTAAAATACACAATAACAGCATAAAACAGAATAAAACAGCAACACTGTAACAAAATATAAAAGCAAGCATTGAACCAACCAATAAGCAATAATAATTAGGTTCTGGCCATGGGAGGGTGGACTGGTGCAAAAACAATTGTGAGGATAGGGTTGGTGGATAAAGTGCATAGGTCATATGGTAGAAATAGAGATAAGAGGGCAATGTAAATGGAGACTTATAGCTTTGGGTACAGAACAATAGTAAAGTGCAAGGACGGGTGTTGATGTACCTAATATTATTGTTGCCTGCCATAGCATTGCATTTAATTCCCGGGACCCCTAGAATTTTTGGGCTTGCACAAATCTTGGCCCGGCCTTTTAAATGTTTTAAATTGCCTTGAACAGGCAGGATTACTTTTAATATATGTGTGTTATGGTGACAATTTTTAATGCATATTTTGTTTGGTTAATCTTATGGTTATGTTGTTTTTACTTTGTTCGGGGAGATAGAGCGGTTTATAAATAAAGTTTTATTATTATTATTATTATATTATTATTATGTTGCAATTGGCCAGCTTGATTAGCACTGAATGGCCTTGCAGCTTCAAAGACTGGCTGCTTCCTGCCTGGGGAATCCTTTGTTTCTAACAGACCTCACAACCTCTGAGGATGCCTCCCATAGATGTGGGTGAAACGTCAGGAAAGAATGCTTCTGGAACATGGCCATAAGGCCCATAAAACTCACAGCAACCCAGTGATTCCGGCCACGAAAGCCTTTGACAACACATATTCTCAACTGTATTGTTCATTTATTATTTTTCTATCCTTTTGGCTGGTTGAGAAACATTACCTTAGCATTGTTTCCCAACCTGAGTGGCACAATATCACTGGCATTACCTTTCTGCTGTAGGATATTACGGCACTGAAATCATGTGCCACTCCTAAGAGTACACTCTCTGTTTAAATCAACATTCATTACCTTTTCCCTGGAGGCCTTCAGCTCTTGCTCCAGCCGGGCCTGTTCTCCCTGCCATGCCAACTGCAGCTGAAGATGCTCCTTTGTCAATTCAGCAGAGGCCTCCTGAAGTCGCTTGGCAACCACAGCTTCGTGCTGTTTTTGACTCTCCAGCTCTGCAAACCTCTGCTTCAGTTCAGCAATTGTTTTCCGATTGGCCTTATTGTTGCTGCTTTGTTCAGAGACTTCGTGGCTCAGCTGATTGATCCTAGCCTTCAACTGGAAAGTTTCCTCCTTGTAGTGATTATTCTGAAGCAAAAAGTGTACACATTTAAAGGTCTAGCATCCATCATGAACAAAATAGGGGTTGGGCTTTAGCACAGCTGGTAAATCACCAGCAATGATAAGATCTACCAACCAAAAGGTTGCCAGGTTGCCCTGGGTTGGAGTGAGCTCCTGACTATCAGCCCAGCTTACTGTTGACCTAAGCAGCTTAAGAGGTAAGTAGAGAAATTAGGTACCGCTAAAACAAGCGAGGGAGATATTTTATGCCACCATAAGGAAAAAGATCAGAAAAATTTCCAGCAACTAAAAGGAAGGAGGAAGTCCTGATGGCTCTTCGTCATACAGGATGGAGTGACAGCACTCCCTCTGTGGCTGGATTCAATCACAACCTTCCAAGGCGCTCAAAAGCTGGACTTCGACACAACATACCTCCTTTCTATTCTGTCTGTCTCTATATTGTCTATCCAAAATGGCATTGAATGTTTGTGTACTGTGATCTGCCCTAAGTCCCCTTGGGGAGATAGGGTGGAATATAAATAAAGTGTTGTTGTTGTTGTTGTTATTTTACTGACCCAAAAACACGATATGTCACAGCAACTTATGATTATGATTATTATTATTTGAAACACAACAAGATGAGTCCACAGCAGACAAGATCACTCTGCTGGCTGTTGTATTGGATCACACGCTGGACACATCCCAAGTGTCTAGGACTGTGTGATGTATCGGCAAATAATGCGTGCAGATCCCAGTAAGGTGGCCCTCTGCAGCTGGCAGATGGTAATTTTGTCAGCGCCAATTGTGTTTAAGTACAGGCCAAGGTCTTTAGGCACTGCACCCAGTGTGCCGATCACCACTGGGACCACCTTTACTGGCTTGTGTCAGAGTCTTTGCAGTTGTTGTTGTTATTTATTTATTTATTTATTTACTTACAACATTTATATGCCGCCCTTCTCACCCCGAAGGGACTCAGAGCAGCTTACAAAGTATATATACATACAATATATTATTAACATAGTACAATATCAGTTTTAAATATTGCTATATTGCACTATATCCATTATACTGTAATATATTATTATTATTATTATTATTATTTCTTTGTGGAGGTGGGACTGGAGAATGGACGGGAGATAGGAATATAATCTTTCTGATAGTCTGAACTTAAGGCATATAGGACTTCATAAATCATAACCAACGTTTTGAATTGAGCCCAAGACCAAGCTGTATACTCTTGGGCATAATTCGTGCCTCTTGGTCTAAAGACGGCTTGGGCCAACTTGGGCCCTCTGAGTGTTTTGGACTCCAACTCCCACCATTCCTAACAGCCTCAGGTCTCTTCCTTTCCTCCCTTAAGCAGCTGAGGGTGAAAAGGAAAGGGCCGAGGCTGTTAGGAATGGTGGGAGTTGGAGTCCAAAACACTCAGAGGGCCCAAGTTGGCCCAAGCCTGGTGTAAAGTCTCCAGAATGAACTGCAAGGATAAAATTAGAATTGCAAAACATTATATAGTGCAAAAGATTAAGATCACTCCAACTGCTCTGTGGACATCAAAGGCTAAATGTGGGGATGTTATTTCAAAGCAGCTGCCCTGCAGCATGAACCTGTGTTTGGTTAATAATCACTTTGAATGTCACATTCAAAGGAAATCTAGATCTGCAAAAGTCAGCAGTTCGTTGCAGGGAAGCACTAGGTAACCATCCTCAAACTTCCTCCTGCTTTTCCCTTCTCTCCTTTAACCCTATGTCTTCCTTTCCCTACACAACCCATGGCTAGGATTCCAGAGATGTCTTAACAATCACTTCGGGAAAAGCAACTTGCTGCCATTTACTAGCTCAGACTATTTTTCTTCCTTATTATTGGGATGGGATGCAGATAAGAGAACAACAGATTTCACTTGCAGGAGGTCTTGGATCCAATCTGCCATCTTTAGACAGAGTTAGGACAAGGATCTCTTTTTGAAATCATGTAGAGTTAATGCAAGTCAGCCCAAAGATGACATGTATAAAGGAGCTTCACACTCATATTGTCATTGACAATAACTCTTGAGGGTCTCAGAAAGTGGCATTGTAGGCTACCAGACCCTTTTTCTAACTCAGTGTTTCTCAACCTTCCTAAATGCCGCAACCTCTTAATACAGTTCTTCAGGTTGTGGTGACCCCCAACCATAAAATTATTTTAATTGCTACTTCATAACTAATTTGGCTACTGTTATGAATCATAACGTAAATATCTGAGTTGCAGGATGTATTTTCATTCACTGGACCAAATCTGTTCACAAATGCCTGATACATCCAAATTTGAATGCTGGTGGTGTTGCAGGTGATTGATTTTGCCATTTGGGAGTTGTAGTTGCTGGGATTTACAATCAAAGAGCATTCTGAACTCCACCAACGATGGAATTGAACTAAACTTGGCACACAGGACTCCCATGACAATAGAAAATACTGGAAGGGTTTGGTGAGCATTGACCTTGAGTTTTGGAGTTATAGTTCACCTACATTAAGAGAGCACTGTGGACTCAAACAATGATGGATCTGCACCAAACTAGGCATGAATACTCAATATGTTCAAGTGTGAACACTGGTGGAGTTTGGGGAAAATAGACCTTGACATTTGGGAGTTGTAGTTGCTGGGATTTATAGTTTACTTACAACCAAAGAGTATTCTGAACCCCACCAATGATAGAATTGGGCCAAAGTTCCCACACAGAACCCCTATGACCAACAAAAATACTGGAAGGGTTTTTTGGGCATTGACTTTGAGTTTTGGAGTTGTAGTTCACCTACATTAAGAGAGCACTGTGGACTCAAACAATGACATATCGGGACCAAACTTGGCAGGAATACTCAATATGCTCAAATGTGAACACTGGTGGAGTTTGGGGAAAATAGACCTTGACATTTGGGAGTTGTAGTTGCTGGGATTTATAGTTTACCTCCAACCCAAGAGCATTCTAAACCCCACCACCGAGATAATTGTGCCAAACTTCCCACATAGAACCCCCATGCCTTGAAGAGACTCGCTGGCAAGAGCCCCCCTCCAGCCTCACACTCTCTCCCTCAGCAGCACATGTGCACCATGCTGTCATGCATAAAGCATGTCTGCTCTCCCCTCCCCACTTGAAGTCTCAGAAACAGCCCTCTGCTTGGCTGAGAGGGTCCTGACCCCCAGAAATGCTGTTCTAACTGCAAAAGGCCGAAAGGATACACAAGATCTATTTCTACTTCTCAATGGCAAATATTACACTCTCTGTAATGTTTTGAACTATTTGGCAGTGAACCAAGTGGGAGAAATTAGATGTATTCCTCTGCTACTGTCAGGAGCCTGAGCCTTGCTATGTTTTTTTCTCCATTTGTTGTATGTAGTTGTTTGTATTGGCTATGTATTATTTGCTTTGGATGTTATCTTGCTTTAACCATGTTGGTATTTGCTTACATATTGAGGTAGTTGGGAAATGGCACTTTCTTTCATTCATAGGGAAGTGCTTATCTTTGCCTGGCAGATTTATGGCCTGCACCTGCAGAGGGAGTTAGAAACCCTCAAAATAGCTTCAATGTCATTCTCATGAGAATGAGAAGGTATCTGGAATATTTTGGAGGAAAATCCTGTGCAAGTGGGATTGGCACTGACTATTGACAAATAGGATGAGGGCCCGTGGAATAGCTGAACTGCTGTAGTGTGAAGTTATTGTCCTCAAAGTGAATATTTTCGTAAATAAGGCTTCTAGAATTCCAGTGATTCAATTGCCTGAACTGGAGTTTGCCTCTACACGACAGCAAATTGCTTTTACAGACTCACCAGTTGGTTTAATTCTTCTATTTTGCACATGGCCGTCTCTCTTTCCATCTTCAGTTCATCGATTTGCTTTCTGAACAGAAAAAAAATGATTTAAATAAATGGTAACAAATTTGATTTAAATAGACTTTCTACAGATTTTGACCTAAAATATAATTGAGTATAAGCCACGTTTTTCAGCCCTTTTTTAGGCTGAAAAAGCCCTTCTCAAGTCATATTTGAATCAGTGTTATTTATTGTTTTACTGGGTTTTTATTACTGCTGTTGTTATTACTCCATTTATTATTATTATTATTATTATTATTACATTTACATTACTTTATTCTATTATTACATTTATTATTTTACTCTATTATTACTGTTATTATTACATTTCTATTATTTTACTCTATTTTTATTACATTTATTATTTTACTCCCATCATTATTATTGGAAGGATACGTAAGCACATTTACACTGAAAAGGGTTAGAATAATTGTTTAATCAGAGTTGATTAAGTCTTATCCTAAATTTTATGCAAATATTCAAAAACATTTAACCTACTGATGCCTCAATTAATGTAATCTTATTGTATCTATTTTTATTTTGAAATTTAACAGTAGCTGTTGCATTTCCCATCCTCGGCAGGATATCCTGGCGATCACTCATTTCATCGTCATTGTCATCGTCAACATGATCATTACCAATCAAAGCTGACTTGATGGCAATTAACAACTGCCAACAGCCATGTATAAATTTATGGTGATTTTGGGCATCAGACCAACAACTTCTGTAATCTCTGTATTTTTGAGCTGTCAATCCTTTCGGATGTACTAGTGTTTCCACAAATGAACCATGCTTGCATTGATGCAGCCACAGTGCAAATACTGATTTTGTCTATACCAGTGGTTCCCAACCATTTTTTGACCAGGGACCACTCTCCAACGTTAGTACCAAAAGGGATACAAATCAGTTTTTGGTCAACTTTAGATTTGATTTGGTCATTTGGGGGTGCTGATTCAGAAAATTGCACTGAATAGACCACATCAGCTCTCGTTTCTGATACAGAACATATACCATCCAGTAGTTGCCATCTGCTCACCCACAGAAAACCATATTTAATAACTTATAGCTGATGTGATAGTAGTAATCTTCTGTGGGTAGTCAGCCTCTCCTCTCCTGATATCCCTATTGCCTCGGAACTATAAGAGGGTTTAGTGAGACCAGTCGCTCTCGTTGCCACGTGGTCTCGTCACCACGGTGTAGTAATGATGAGGCTGCAGACCTTATTTTCATTCTTGTGGGCCACTGGAGGTCCATGGACCACAGGTTGGGGACCACTTGTCTGTACTCTGCATTCTCTTTAATTAAGATTTTCTAATTACAAGTTCCGTTTGTTCAATGGCTTGCCTCTTCTTTTTTTTGTGTCAGGAGTGACTTGAGAAACTGCAAGTCGCTTCTGGTGTGAGAGAATTGGCTATCTGCAAGGATGTTGCCCAGGGGGATGCCTGAATGTTTTGATGTTTTACCCTCCTTGTGGGAGGCTTCTCTCATGTCCCCGCATATGGAGCCGGAGCTGACAGAGGGAGCTCATATGCGCTCTCCCCAGATTTCAACATGCAACCTGTTGGCCTTCAGTCCTGCCGGCACAAGGGCTTAACCCATTGCATCACCGGGGGCTCCTTTGCCTCTTCTGAAAACATTTTAAGTTCCTCCTTCTAAGCCAAGGTAGGAATCATGTGGCCCTCCAGATGTTGCTGGACTCGAGCTCCCAGCACCATCACCAATTGATTTGCTGGCTCAAGCTCCTAAACTTTGGAAATCAGCATCTGGAGTACAGCAGGAATCTTATCTGGACTAACCTAGAGGGATTCACCCACACAAGCTTAACAATCCCCCTAAATTTTTTTTTACCTGTGCTTTGCATTTTCCTCACAAGCATCCTCCACTTCTCGCTGAGATATTCCTAGTTTATTTTTCAGGAGAGTGTTGTCTTCTGAAATGGCGGCAAGTTCAATTCTGCATTGCAATACAAGAAAGTATTTAAAGACTAGAAGAAAAGAAATGTCAACTAGGTAAAAATAGTAAGATTTCTTTCATCAGAAGTTACCTAGGTTCTATCAGTGTGCCAAAACTAACCTGGTTGCAGAATAAGAAACAAATTATAAATACAGGTTAAGGGCCCCCTGGTGGTGCAGCGAGTTAAACTGCTGAACTGCTGAACTTGCTGACCGAAAGGTTGGCGGTTCAAATCTGGGGTGCGGGTGAGCTCCCACTTTTAGGCCCAACTTCTGCCAACCTAGCTGTTTGAAAACATGCAAGTGCCAGTGGATCAATAGGTGCCACTTCTGCGGGAAGGTAATGGCACTCCATGCAGTTATGCTGGCCACATGACCTTGGAGGTGTCTATGGACAACGTCGGCTTTTTGGCTTAGAAATGGAGATGAGCACCTCCCTCCCCCCCAGAGTTGAACACGACTAGACTCAATGTCTGGGGAAACCTTTACCTATATATACAGGTATATATATATATATGGTGTGCATATGTATGTATGTATGTATGTATATATGTATATATATACATATACATACTTTGAAATAACTGGTTTGACTCTGAAGGAGCTGGGGGTGGTGACGGTCGACAGGGAGCTCTGCCGTGGGCTGGTCCATGAGAGAATGAAGAATCAGAAGCGACTGAACAAATAAACAACCGCTGAGCTGCTGAACATGCTGACTGAAAGATTGGCAGTTCAAATCTGGGAGTGGGGTGAGCTCCTGCTGTTAGGCCCAGCTTCTGCCAACCTAGAGGTTTGATAACATGCAAATGTGAATAGATCAATTGGTACCGCTTCTGTAGGAAGGTAATGGCACTCCATGCAGTCATGGAGGTCACATGACTTTGGAGGTGTCTATGGACAACACCGGCTCTTAGGCTTAGAAATGGAGACGAGCACCACCCCCAGAGTCAGACACAACTAGACTTAATGTTAGGGGGTACCTTTACCATATGAAATATTTTGACTGCACAGTATTTTCAGCTTTTGGTGGCATACTATCCATGGGGAAGGATTCCTGATATTATATGAAAATAATACAAAAGCAAGGACGCCCAGAATTGATCCCTTCCATAATACATGGATCTATTGAACTTAGAATTCCAAAAAGCAAAGGCACCAGACCTCATGAGGTCCATCTCAATCTCGTGCTTCTTTTTCAAGTCGTCCTCCAATCTGTCCCTTTCTTGGGCCAGCCTTTGTCCCAGGTTGGAAATTTCTTTGGCATAGTACTGCTCCATTTCGGATCTCTCCTTCTCAAAGCTCTTCTTGAGTTCTTGGAGCGGGATCAGTTTCTGAAGCTGAGCTTTCAAGCCATCCATCACCTCCTGGTATTTTGCATTCAGTTCTTCCAGGTCGTTTCTCTGCTCCTCCAGCTCACTTATCTCAATCTTGAAACCTTGTTCAATGTCTTTCCTCTCCTCCTCAAAGTTCCTTTTCATTAACTCGATTTCTCTTTCATAGTAGTTGACCTAGAAAAGGTAAAAGGCTTTAGGCATCTTTTTAAGTAGCACAGTTTTCAAAGAGGCACACACTGCTTTGGAACGTTATGTTTAATGACAGCCACAGAAATAAGATCGTGTGCATTTTGCAAGAACTAGGATTATATTCCCCTGACTTTCACTTCCAAGGAGGTGTTACTGCAAGAGCATTTTGTTTAATAACGAAGAGCTTTCCATATAAAAGGAACCTTGCACTGAAAGGTTTACCCCATATTCTGAAAGTTTTGTGCTTTTATATTCCTTGTGGTCAAGCAGGGGTGGACTGAGCCCACTCGCATATACAAATTCAACCTTTTAGATGCCCTGAAAATTGACAAGCTCTAATACATTACAAAATCCAATACATAAACATGGATTTTGGAAAACATGGAACCATATTTCCCCAAACATGCCATCCAAATGAGTTTATAAATAAAGACTTGAGAACTAGAGAGTATACAGTTCATATTACTGTATGAACAAAGGCATGGGCAAACTTGGGTCCTCCGGGTGTTTTGAACTCCAACTCCCACAATTCCTAACAGCCTCAAGCCCTTCCTTTTCTTGAGAGCATACAGTTATTTATTTATTTACAGTATTTATATTCCGCCCTTCTCACCGCACAGGGCGGATCACAATGCACATATACATGGCAAACATTCAATGCCATAGACACACAACATATATAGATAGACACACAGAGGCTATTTAAAAATTCCAGCTTCATGAGGGTATGCCCGAATTCTGGCCACCGGGGGAGCTGTTGCTTCACTGTCCACTTGTGACACCTATGGAATACTTCCTCATTCTTTTGCACACTGCTGGAGGTTTTTATGGCATCGTAATTTACTTAAATTAGCCTCCCCGCCTAAAGCGGTAACTCAAGAGCATACACTTCATATTGCTGTATGAACACGGCCTGGGCCAACTTGGGCCCTCCAGGTGTTTTTGGACTCCAACTCCCACAATTCTTAACAGCCTCAGGCCCCTTCCTTTACTTGACAGCATATAGTTCATATTACTGTGTGAACAAAGGCTAGACCACGCATGGGCAAACTTGGACCCTCCGGGTGTTTTGGACTCCAACTCCCACAGTTCCTAACAGCCTCAGGCTTCTTCCTTTTCTTGAGAGCATACAGTTCTTTACTCAAGAGCATACAGTTCATATTACTGTATGAACAAAGGCTAGACCAGGCATGGGCAAACTTGGGTCCTCCGGGTGTTTTGGACTCCAACTTCCACAATTCCTAACAGCCTTAGGCTCCTTCCTTTTCTTGAGAGCATACAATTCTTTACTTAAGAGCATACAGTTCATATTACTGTATGAACAAAGGCTAGATCAAGTATGGGCAAACTTGAGCTCTCCAGGTGTTTTGGACTCCAACTCCCACCATTCCTAACAGCCTCAGGTCCCTTCCTTTTCCCCCTCAGCCACTTAAGCGGCTGAGGGGGAAAAGGAAAGGGCCTGAGGCTGTTGGGAATTGTAGTCCAAACCACCTGGAGGGTCCAAGTTTGCCCATACCTGGGCTAGATGATTTAAGAGTATACCATTAAAGCTAGCTTGGATTTTGCTGGAACTATGAGCAGAAATGATCTTAAGTCTTATGTTGGTGTTCTTTTAACTGAGATACAAGAGGCTGTCTCTCCCACTCACCTTGGTTTCCAGCTGTATTTTCAAATCTTGGCGTTGCTCTTTGAGTTCTTCTACCAGAAGCTCCATTTGTATACTTACTGAGTAAGGATCAGACTCAGCAAAATTTACCCCTGTAAATAAA
>NW_026844366.1:333085252-333139258 GCF_025583915.1 Anolis sagrei ordinatus | reverse complement strand
GTGCTCGATCAGAGACGTCCCGAGATTTCCTCCATTTGCGCTCTAGCCCCCTTCTCGTATGCTTCATCACAGCCAGCTCCTCGGTGAACCAGGGAGATGGCCTGTCACGACGCAACGAGATGGGGCGTTCGGGTGCGATCGTATCTATCGCCCTGGACATCTCCCCATTATAGAGAGTTACCAAGGCGTCGATAGAATCGCCAGGCTCCAAGGCAGGAAGAACCCCAAGATTCCTCAGGAATCCGTCCGGATCCATCAGTCTCCTAGGGCGGACCATTTTAATCTGTCCTCCACCCCTGCGGAGGTTAAGAGTCGCAGCAAGTCTAAAAGTGATCAGATAATGATCAGACCATGACACTGGAAGGATGTTTTGATCTTCCACTCTAATCATTTCGTTGTCCGCCACGAAAACAAGGTCAAGAGTATGTCCAGCTTGATGAGTGGGACCGGATATTATTTGTGACAGTCCTATGGCCGTCATGGTGGCCATAAAGTCCTGAGCTGCGCCAGATAGGGTGGTCTCAGCGTGGATGTTAAAATCTCCCAACACCACAAAGCGCTGGGAAACCAAGGCCGAGTTGGAGACCACCTCCGCTAGCTCAGACAGGGAGGCTGCTGGGTCGCGGGGTGGGCGGTACACCAGCAGGAACCCCACACTGTCACGGCTCCCCACTTTCAAGTGGACACACTCGAACCCAGAAGCCTGCGGAACAGCGCATCTGATCACGGCGATGGATTGCCGAAAGACTACTGCGACCCCTCCTCCCCGCCCCCCTTGTCTGGCCTGCTGATGCACTCCGAAACCTGGTGGGCACAACTGAGTGAGATTTACTCCCCCCAGCTCGTCTAGCCAGGTCTCGGTGATATGCCTGGCTCAACACCAGTACGTGTGAAAAAGATCTTGGAGTCCTCATGGACAAGAAGTTAAACGTGAGCCGACAATGTCATGCAGCAGCTAAAAGGACCAATGGGTTTTTGGCCTGCATCAATAGGAGTATAGTGTCTAGAACCAGGGAAGTCATGCTACCTCTCTATTCTGACTTGGTTAGACCACACCTGGAATACTGTGTCCAATTCTGGGCACCACAATTGAAGGGAGATGTTGACAAGCCGGAATGTGTCCAGAGGAGGGCAATTAAAATGATCAAGGGTTTGGAGAATAAGCCCTATGAGGAGTGGCTTAAAGAGGTAGGCATGTTTAGCCTGCAGAAGAGAAAGCTGAGAGGAGACATGATGAGGGCCATGGATCAATATGTGAAGGAAAGTCATAGGGAGGAGGGAGCAAGCTTGTTTTCTGCTGCCCTGGAGACTAGGACACAGAACAATGGCTTCAAACTACAGGAAAGGAGATTCCACCTGAACATTAGAAAGAGAGCTGTTCAGCACTGGAACTCTCTGCCCTTGAGTGTGGTGGAGACTCCTTCTTTGGAGGCTTTTAAACACAGGCTGGATGGACATCTGTCAGGGATGCTTTGAATGTGATTTTCCTACTTCTTGACAGGGGATTGGACTGGATGGCCCACAAGGTCTCTTCCAACTATGACAGTGCAAACATTTGGTGCTTTTTTTTTCTTATATATTTTACCTGCAGTTCGTTATTTAATCTGCAAGTCTCAAATATACTAATCCACTGTTGGAGTTAAGTATGTAATTGGACAGCTAGTTTAGCATAGAATAGACTTGCAGCTTCAAAGCCTGGCTGCTTCCTGCCTGGGGGAATCCTTTCTCAGGAGGTATTAGCTGTCTACCAGTATTTAAAAGCTTAGAACTGGGGAAGTAAATAAAGACCAACACACAAAAAACTGGGAATTCCAGACAGGAAACAATCAGGGCCAGCTAACACCTCCCAACAAAGGATTTTCCCCAGGCACAAAGCAGTCAGGCTTTGAACCTGCAAGGCCATTGAATGCTAATCAAGTTGGCCAATTCCAACATTCACTCGACTCAAACAGACAAGAGTTCTTTCTCCCGCCCTGGATGTTCCACGGATATATAAACCCCATTTGATTAATTTCCAACAGGCCTCACAACCTCTGGGTATGCTTGCCATAGATGTGGGTGAAATGTCAGGTCATACAGCCTGGAACCTCACAGCAACCCATGGAAGTATAGTTTCATCTAAATTTCTTTATTTTATCTTGTAATTTCTTAATTGACAAGGGGTGCAGAAAAAGTTCCATATTATGGTAGTCTTAGTGTTAGTCCATGACCCTGGAGACTAGAGTTCAAATCCCTGCTTGGCCATGGAAATCTATTGGGTGGCCTTAGACAAGTCGCACTCTTGCAGCCTCTGAGGGAAATTAAAGCTAATTCGCTCTGAATAAATCATGCCAATAAAATAGATTCACATTAGGATTGCCATAAATCAGAAACAACTTGAAGGTATACATTAATGGGAAATGATTCATAATAACAAGAGAGGAGGCGGGTTTATAGTTCACATGACCCATTTTTATAATGACAAAGTTATAAGCCAGTATTGAATATGATAAAAAGCAGTATTAAATATTTAAATACTTAGATGACAAAGGTAAAACTGAATTAAGTATTAAAACCTCCTAAGTCCATGACAGTATGTTGCACCAGAAGCTATTGTTACTGCACAAAAGCGAGTGACTTTGGCAGCCAAAAGCTAGTCAACAGAAAAAGAATTCAGTCCTACATTGAGCATTGTGCCTACAGAGACATCTGGTGGCACAATTTACCATTTAAATGCCATCATCTACCTCCAGCATTATATTCAGTACTGTTCTTTTTACCAAGACTGTCAAAAACATTTTATAAATCCAGTTTTAGAAAGTTTATCACAGTGATCTGTTTTATGTAAGGTGTTATGTTGTTTACCTTCTGGCTGCCAAAGGAACATGTATGGCATGTTCCTATTTTGACTTCTGATCTTCTTTGGTGCTGGTTATTGACCGTAATATTTTATTTTATTTATTTATTTCATGACAAAAGCATTGCATAAATAAACAATTATAAAACTGTTAAACAGAGGGAGCACAAGGGACTAAATCAGTGGTTCTCAACCTGGGGTCCCCAGATGTTTTTGGCCTTCAACTCCCAGAAATCCTAAAAGCTGCTAAACTGGCTGGGATTTCTGGGAGTTGTAGGCCAAAAGCATCTGGGGACCCCAGGTTGAGAACCACTAGACTAAATAATTTTAGACCAAAAACGGGCAATGGCGACCGCATTATCTGTAGCTTTAAATAATTATTCATCTGTGCATGAGGCAGGGCATTGGGGGCAAGCATATGGATGCGGAGTTGTTTGTTCTGCTCCACAGTCACACAAGGTGGAGTTCATTATTCTACATGATCAAAACATGTAGAATAATCACAGGATGTCTCAAACCTACACCTGTTGATAGACTCTATAAGCTAGCTAGCATGCCCCCCCCCCCCCCGGCCCAGATGTGCGACGAGAAGTTGCTGCTAAATGTGAGAGAAATAAGGCTGAACACAGTGAAAGCCGGCCACTGCATGGCTATCAGCCTCTTCCCAGTAGACTTAAATCTAGGAAAAGTTTCATGAGAACCACCACTCCTTTAAATGTTCCCCAGCAACAGCAAGAGCATCCCTGTGGGCAGCTAAACCAGGAAATCCCAAATGGATGGCTTGCCATGAGGGTCTGCCTCCAGGGGTAAACCAAGAATGGGACTGTAGTAATAATAATAATAATAATAGTAATAGTAATAATAATAAACACATATATGTATGTGTGTGTGTGTATTTATGTGTGTGTGTGTGTGTGTGTGTATACACACAGTAGAATCTCGCTTATTCAACATAAACGGGCCAGAAGAATGCTGGATAAGCGAAAATATTGGATAATATGGAGGGATTAGAATCATAGAATCAAAGAGTTGGAAGAGACCTCATGGGCCATCCAGTCCAACCCCCTGCCAAGAAACAGGAATATTGCATTCAAATCACCCCTGACAAATGGCCACCCAGCCTCTGTTTAAAAGCTTCCAAAGAAGGAGCCTCCACCACACTCCGGGGCAGAGAGTTCCACTGCTGAACGGCTCTCACAGTCAGGAAGTTCTTCCTCGTGTTCAGATGGAATCTCCTTTCTTGTAGTTTGATTAAGGAAAAGCCTATTAAACTTCAAATTATGATTTTACAAATTAAGCACTAATAAGCACTGTTGGTTTTATAACAAATCAACAGAAAAGGTAGTTCAATACATGATAACATTATGCAGTAATTACTGTATGTACGAATTTAGCATCAAAACATTGCAGTGTATTGAAAACACTGACTACAGCCATGCACTGTTTGTTTTTCTGGGCAGCAATATGCTGTTTGTTTTCCTAGGCAGTAATGCGTAGCGGGCTTCTCCGGGTGCCCACTGGGAGCAGCGAGACACAGCTGGTGGAGGCCAGACACTGTGCCCGATGGGAAAAGTCTGAGCCGGCCCTGTCTTGGCCCTCCCGGCGGGGAGCCCGGCACACAGAAAGGCCGGCTGCGCATTGCTGCCTAGACAAACAGCTATGGATCCAGGCAAGAGACCGACTGCACTGGATAATACAGAATGTTGGATGAGCGAAGTTTGGATAAGAAAGACTCTACTGTATACAGTGTTCCCTCACTTATTGCTGGGGTTATGTTCCAGAACCTCCCACAATAAGTGAAAAACTGCGACCTAGGGACGCTATACTTATGTTAATATTTATACATTATTTTAGTAGTTATACACTATTTTAAGCCTTTATAAACTTAAAATAAAGTGAAGGAAAGGAAGGAAAGGCCCCTCAAGGCTGGAGGGAGGGAGAACTGAGGAGGGAAAGTGCCTCGGAGAGTGGCAAAAACCCGCAAAACAGCAAAAATACCGCGATATACATTTTAAATTAATATTTTTTGAAAACTGCAAAACAGCGAGTATGCTAAAAGGGAACTGTGAAGTAGCAAGGGAACACTGTATACACATACTAGCTGTACCCGGCCAAGCATTGCTGTGGCCCAGTTTGGTTAAATGCAAAAGAAAGAAAAGAGAAAGAGCTGGTTTCAAATATATGTAATTTCATAATGCTTATGGGTATACAATGTTTTTGTTGTTCCTTTGTCTGTGAATTAATAATAATAATAATAATAATAATAATAATAATAATAATAATGGTGTAAATAATAATAATACTGGCCTTTATAATCTATATAATAATAATACTGGTGTGTATTATAATGATAATAAAAGCAATGACACTGGTCTATATAATAATGATCAGCATGTTTGGGGAAAACTCTTTCCTTTCCTTCCCTTCTTTCTATATCTTCCTTCCTTTCATTCAGTCCTTCCTTCCTTCTGAACCTCCAGTCTTCCTGGAGGTATGGGCGTGAGGTGGTGCCGGGCAAGGCTGGGTAGGGCATGAAGCTATGGGAGCCCAGGACTTGGGCTGGGCCTACCTCCTTGCCTGCCTCACCTGGGCCCATGCCCCGCCCCTCTCCCCAGCCTGGATTTCCCTACCTGCCCCGCTGCCCTTTTCCTACTCTTCTTCTCCCAGTTCTCCTTCGGAGGGAGGCAGGCAGGCAGGCAAGCTAGGTGAGGTTCCAGCTCGGTGGGGTTGCTTTGCGATGTGACATGCAGCAGATGACGCTGTTTTGATGCCGAACACCTGTCACAGGTGTGACATCTATATAATAATAAGTATGTGAATACATAAAAACATTCACCTGTTCAAATGCTACGGCGTGTCCAAATTTTGAAGCAATCAGTAAAGTATTTTGGGAGTTTTGAGGTCATTCACAAATGGACATTTACATTTTTATTTATATAGATATATTGAGTTGTCCTTTTTGCCCTAAACAGCTGTGTGTAATTTGCATCTCTTACCTGGCGGGCTGCTTTTTACATTTTCGGGCAGGAGCCTTTCTCCAGAGCTCTTGGCCTTCATTTTGGAATTGGTTTGGCTATGTTTGCTTCCATGAAGCTGAGAGCAGAGTTTTTCCATCTCCATTTGCAGCTCATCATTCTTGTCACGCAAATCCTATAAGCAGGGAAATGATTAAAGACAAAACTCAAACGTGGATTTCTCTCTCTCTTAGTCTGCCCTTCCTTGAGGGACACACAATGCAACAATGCTTCGTGGGAATTAAACAGGTCAAGCTCGGTAAGGATTTTCACAGAAACAGCCTTAAAAGTGCTGCTATGTCCCTTTGTTTTCGCCTTACCTTCCCACATCTATGAAAACATAAATTCAGGCATTTGAAAACAAAACAAGAATGCTTGTAAACACCTAAGATTTCAAGATCAACAAAACATCATGCAAGTTGCCAAAACTGAATGCATTGTTAAAAACACCCAAATCAAGCACACTCTTGGAAATGAACTGCTCACCTTGACCCTCTATGAATAGATATCAGTAGCAAGTGTTGAGAGTTTGAAAAAGCAGGAAAAAACAATTGGGAGGGAAACACAAGAAAATAATAAAAACACAAAGGCTCTTTTTCAGACTCCAAAAAGTAATATATGGGTTGCTGTGAGTTTTCCGGGCTGCATGGACATGTTCCAGAAGCATTCTCTCCTGATGTTTCACCTGCATCTATGGCAGGAATCCTCAGAGGTTGTGAAGTCTGTTGGAAACTAGGAAAATTGGGTTTATATATCTCCAGGGTGGGAGAAAGAGCTAGGTGTGAATGTTTCAATTGGCCATCTTGACCAGTTTTTAGGTGTGGCTTGTTACTGCCTGGGGGAATCCTTTGTTAAGAGGTGATTAGCTGTCCCTTATTGATTCTTGTCTGGAGTTCCTCTGTGTTTGAGTGTTCTTCTTTATTTACTATAATTTTTAATACTGGTAGCCACGTTTTGTTCATTTTCATGGTTTCTTCCTTTCTCTTGAAATTCTCCACATGCTTGTGGATTTCAACGGCTTCTCTGTGTAGCCTAATCAAGGTTGCTAATTGAAACATTCACACCTAGCTCCAACAGACAAGAGTTCTTTCTTCCCAAACTGGACTTTCCACAGATATATAAACTTGATTTTCCTAGTTTCCAACAGACCTCACAACGTCTGAGGATGCCTGCCATAGATGCAGGCAAAACGTCAGGAAAGAATGCTTCTAGAGCATGGCCAGACAGCCCGAAAAACCTACAACAACCCAGTGATTCTGGCCACGAAAGCCTTTGACAATACAAAGTAATATATGCTTTCCATACTACGGCTTGTGCACGCTTTATTTAGAATCTCAAAATCCAAAATAATCCAAAATTTGAAATATTCCACAAGGGTGACTAAAATAGTCAGACCTTTATTTTCTGATGGCTCAATGTACATAAAGTTTGTTTTATGCACAAAATGATTGGAAATATTTCATGAAATTACCTTCAGGCTATGTGTATCAAGCAAAAATGAACTTCATGTTTAGACTAGGGTCCTATCTCCAGGATATTTCATTATGTAAATATGTGAAATATATGAAAATTCCAAAATAAAAAACAAAATCAAAACAAACCTGGTCACAAGCATTAAAGATAAGGGATATTCATTCTATATAAGGGATTTATGATGGTATGTTAGTCTTGAATTTGTAGATGACAAAAAAGTTCTTTAACTAGTCTAGAAGATTTAAGCTATGATTTTGAGAAAGTGCCAAATTCAGACTATCCATGTCTAGGTTTTCGGTTATGTAGCACTTCATCTCCATACATTAGTTAAAAGATCAATCAGAAATCACCTACCCGACATTGTAATTCATATTCTTTAATGATTTCAGCAAAACGCTCTTCTTGATCAAAGAATTCTGTGCTGTGTGGATCCAGAAGTCCCAGCTAAAGCAAGGAAAGACAAACATGATGTAGAAATATTTGTCAAAAGGGCCAGCGAAATGGAAAGCCTTACAGTTTGATCCTAAATGTTTTAGTGCAGGCATGGGCATACTTTGGCCCTCCAGGTGTTTTGGACTTCAACATCCACAATTCCTAACACCTGCCCACTGCCTCTCTCTAATCCCTTTCCTATTCTTTTCTATGACACACAGCAAACAGAGGAATTGATCAGCAACTGAACATACTAGAGAGGTTTGGAGAGAATTCCCCATGATTTAGAGGAGTTGTAGGTACTGGGATGTATGGTTCACCTGCAATCCAAGTGCGCTCTGAACTCCACCAATGATGGACCTGGAACTAATTTGGCACACAGAACCCCCATGACAAACAAAACATACTGGAGGTCTTTGGAGGAATTTATAGGAGTTGTAGTTCACCTACATCCAGAGTGCACTATGAATCTAAACAATGATGAATCTGGACTTGGCATGCATACCCAGTATACCAAACTTGAATATAGTTGGGTTTTGGCGAAATTGGCCTGGACATTTTGGAGTTATAGATACTGGGATTTATAGTTCACCTACAATCAAAGAGCATTCTGAACCCCACCAACAATAGGATCGAGCCAAACTTCCCACACAGAATCCCCATGATCAACAGAAAAATACTGTGTTTTCTGCTGGTCTTTGGCAACCCTCACGACCTCCCCAGGGGTCCCGATCCCCAGGTTGAGAAATGCTGCCTTAAGGCCATCCAGTCTAACTCCCTTCATCAGGGCAAGGAAACAATCAAAGCCCTCCTGACAAAGGGCCATCCAGCCATAGATATAGATTGATATATGACTCACATACACACATATATGTATATGACAGATATAGTATCATAAGTTTGAAAGGGGCCCCTAAAGAAGAATAATTATATGTTGAATGTCAGAGAGTAGGCAAACTAGATAATCTCTACATCAACACTGACAACGAAACAGCAAGAAATACTGTTTACCCACAAACATGCAGAAATTACATATATTAGAAACCAACATTTTCTCATTACTTTATTTTCCAGATCACCAGACTGGGCCACAGCAACACATGGCAAGGGACAGCTAGTGATATATATATTGGACACTCCTTAGTATTATCATTAACATCTTTTTAAGAATCAGGAAAAATCTGTTTTTGTATGTACTTTTCCTATAATTTTGTTATTTCTTTTATTCTGCATTTAAATGTTTAAATCGTCTTGCTGTCATTTTCTTTTTGCTGCTGCCTAATTTAACTTTTTTGAGTGTTTATTGATTTTAAAAATCAATCTCCATAAGTCACCTAAAGTGAAAAGGTGGGATGCAAATATTTTAATAGTGGATATAGCAGCAGAGAAGACCACAGCCTTCTGACCCTGCCAAAAACATATTGGTAGTATTTATTTTTTAAAAAATGCATACCTTTTACATGCAGGTCTATAGTTATTTATTTATTTATTTATTTATTTCTATGCTGACGATTGCGCCATCACCGCTCAAGGAGGGATGACCCAAAATCCCCAAAAACCAATACAGCTGCAACCTCCCAAAACACAGAGGAAGTAAGCTTGGCCACTGGGACATTACCTTGTCTTTCAACAAGAAATCAAGATCCTTTTGAAACTTCAGTGCTTGTTTTTCAGACTCAGCCAGTTTTTGAACCATTTCAGCAACTTCATTTTGCAAGCGACTGTTCTCCTTTAAAAATACCAGGTAAACATTTGAAGCACATATAAAGAGAACAGAGCATTATGATGCTGTGATTCATTTTACAATTGCTGGACAGCTACATAGTTAATTCAGAAGAGTTTGCATTCACAATGCTATCAAAAACTTATTGTCATCACCCAATAACACATGTTTAGTTATTTTTAGCATATGGGAGATAGTCCGCATTTTTGAGATCCTCTCCTTTGATTCGAATTGTGCAAAATTATTTCATAGGCACATCAATCCTTACCTTGATCACCAAGGTTAGTTTCTCTCTCCAATTGGACTCTTCTTCTTTCAGAGATTTGATTTCCGCTTCTAATTTGGTCCTCTGATGTTGAGCTTGGTGCAAATATTGGTCCCTTTCTGTCTCAACTTCAGACTTCATAACAGTCAGTTTCCCTCTGTAATCTTGCTCAAGGTCTCTGTGAAACAGAAGCATAATTTTCAGTATTTTTTAAATGTGTGCATGATATAATAATAATAATAATAATAATAATAAGTCAAACTCCTCTGGGACTTAAAAGATGACACAATATGAGGATTTAAAGATTGAACTGCAAAGACTCTGGAACGAGCCAGTCAAGGTGGTCCCAGTGGTGATCCGCACACTGGGTGCAGTGTCTAAAGACCTTGGCCTGCACTTAAACACAATCAGCGCTGAAAAGATTACCATCTGCCAGCTGCAGAAGGCCACCTTACTGGGATCTGCATACATTATTCGCCAATACATCACACAGTCGTAGAAGTGTCCAATGTGTGATCCAATACAACAGCCAGCAGAGTGATCTTGTCTGCTGTGGACTCATCTTGTTATGTTTCAAATGACAACAACAACAATAATAAATCTTCATGTTTATCCCGCTTTCTCCCTAAATGGAACCCAAAGCGGTTTGCAACATTATATAAAAGACAATACAAAACAATATGCATAGGTAAAACAATAACCTATAAAAACAAATTTACAGTAAGAAATAAATAAACATATTTTAAAACATTTCTCTAATACAATTATTGCAGGCAATTCCACAAGACAGATGGTAAACATTAGCACGACTCAATAAAAGTTAGCCTTCCTGTCACTACAGCTAAGTGTTTTCATCAAATTTTTGCACGAAAAGGAAGGTCTTTAGCTGTTTTTTAAAAGATTTCAAGGAAGAGGCTGTTTTAACCTTCTTGGCAGCAGTGAGTGGCTTCCT
This sequence comes from Anolis sagrei ordinatus, assembly GCF_025583915.1. Lineage (NCBI taxonomy): Eukaryota > Metazoa > Chordata > Lepidosauria > Squamata > Anolidae > Anolis > Anolis sagrei. The sequence continues at coordinate 333,128,563 of NW_026844366.1, read as the reverse complement.
TGAGATCTTCCGAACCTTCAGAAATCATTAGACCTAAAAAAATACTTTTAAAAAACACATTTTTGCCCTTTCTAAAAAGCTTTTGAGGCAATTGAGTCCACAAACCCTCCATGTTCTAGAAGCATTCTTTCCTGAAGTTTCACCTGCATTTAGGGCAGCCATCCTCAGAGGTTGTGAGGTCTGTGAATCATGACAGCTAAATATGTGCAATAATTCTACAGTATAAATGTGCCCTCAGCAGTAGTATGAGAAGTGTTCATGGTTCTCCACACTGTTTGTAAAACATACCCATTGGACAACCTAACAATGAGCAAATCACAGCCTAACAATTAGTACATCAATTTCCCCATCATAACAAATGCAGGAGGGGATATCTACATTGCACAATAAGCTCACGCTCTGGTGTCCAGCTTAGCAGATGGTGAAAACTGGCAAATCTTGCGATGACTGTGATTCTTGGCCATTTTTTAAATTTCCCCTGGGAAATCTTGAACCCAAACTCACTTTGGCACGAAATCTTACAAGCTTCTGAGGCCATAAATAGATCTGCCTCTCTGTGGTCTGGCCATTTATGTGTTTTGTCTGTTCAAACATTTATTTAAGCAAGTCTAACTCCAACCACACTTTGCTCTTCAGAGAAATGAGCTAAGAAAAATAAGAAAAACACAGGGTGGCAGAGCATATGTACAAAAGTAGTGAAAATGCCACTTACGCCCATCATTTCCCCATGAAAGTAAGAAAAACATATTATTTTTAGAATTTAGTTTAATTATTTGGTTTGATTTCTTTTTTCATATTTATTCATTCATTTATTTATTGTGTCAGAAGTGATAGTCAGAAGTGGGGTTTATATATCTGTGGAATGTCCAGGGTGAGAGAAAGAACTCTTGTCTGCTTGAGGCAAGTGTGAATGTTATAAATGTTGCAATTAGCCACCTTGATTAGTATTCAATGGCATTGCAGCTTCAAAGCCTGGCTGCTTCCAGCCTGGGGAGAATCTTTTGTTGGACAAGAAACAATCAGGGCTAGCTAACACCTCCTAACAAAGGATTCCCCAGGCTGGAAGCACAGGCTTTGAAGCTGCAAGGCTATCAATGCTAATCAAGATGGCCAATTGCAACATTCACACTTGCCTCCAGCAGACAAAGAGTTCTATCTCCCACCCTGGACATGCCACAGATATATAAACCTCACTTGTTTAGTTTCCAATAGGCCTCACAATCTCTGAGAATGCCTGCCTTACATTTGGGTGAAACATCAGGAGAGAATGCTTCTGGAACATGGCCATACAGCCCAGAAAACTCACAGCAACCCAGTGATTCCAGCCATGAAAGCCTTAAACAACACACTTAAAGACTGGTTCATGTACCTGAGTTTGCTTTCATTGTGGTGCTCCAAAGCATTATGGGAATCATCGACTTCCTTAGAAAGCTGCCAGTTCCACTTTTCCACTTTCTCCAATTCAAGTCTTGCTTTGTCTCTTTCAGTGGAGATCTGTTCCACCCGGACTCTGCAAAGTGAATTCACACAATGTTTTCATTTTCTAGAACTGTTATGCTGTGCAATTTCTATCATACCCTTTTCCATAGTGACTGTACAGATAATAATAATTTTCAAAATCCCAATTTAAAATTGAAACCAGCCCTAACAATTTTCTTTTTTAAAGAAGGAATCCTAAGCATGCAGCAATTGCAATGTGTACCTTTTTGGCCACATTGCAAAGAGTGCCTTTTTTGCCACTGCACATTATATTTATTTATTTATTTATTTATTTATTTACTTTGCTTATATACCGCTGTATCTCAAGCCCAAAGGCGACTCACAGCGGTTCACAAACAGTAAAAACAGTAGAAACAGCAGTGGTTCCATACAACATATAACAATTGACTTAACACATTATCCATAAATTACCAATAATAATTACCAATATTCAGTAGCAAATACTTATGTTGGTTTCAAAGTCTTCAAGATTGAGGTGCACATTAGAGTGAATGGCACATGAGACTTGAGTAAATGCGTATATGAACACAGGTATTACAAATTCGGGGGGGAAACCAAACTCCCAAAACTTTCTAGTACTGAGTGTTTTGGATATAGGATTCTCCATCTGGTCCTTCTACAAACATGCTGCAGCTGTATACCATTATGCCACAGGTAAGTAGCAAAATCTATATACAAAGAACCTATCTGCCCAATCAATCTTAAAAATACAAGGAAATAATTACAGCTAGTGGGTTGCTGTAAGTTTTCCAGGCTGTATGGCCATGTTCCAGAAGCATTCTCTCCTGATGTTTCACTCTATGGCAGGCAGTCTCAGAGATTGAGGGGTCTATTGGAAATTAGGCAAGTGAAGTTTATATATCTGTGGGATGTCCAGGGTGGGAGAAAGAACTCATGTCTCTTGTGGCAGGTGTGAATGTTACAATTGACCCACTTGATTAGCACTGAATGGCCTTAACAACAGAAATGAGGAACCATGAAAATGAACAAAATATGGCTATCAGTATTTTTAAAAACTCTAAAATCAGGACAGTAAATAAAGAACAACACTAAAAAACAAGGGGAATTCCAGACAGGAAACAATCAGGACCAGCTAACATTTCCCAACAAAGGATTCCCCCTAGGGTAAGAAACAGCCAGGCTTTGAAGCTACAAGGTCATTCAATGCTATTCAAGCTAGCCATTTGCAACATTTGTTGGAGCATGCAAGGGATCAGTGAGTGTGTCAACTGTAAAATAAGATGCATGAAACTGATTGGTCAGGCAATGGCTGAGCCTGGGACTTTTGGATACTGATACATTTTTGTTCAGGCTTGAGCTATGCAAATACAAAGAGCAAAGCAGAGAGAGACAGAGTTTGGAGTGTGCTCTTGCTTCATAAGCTGCTGAAGGGGTTTATCCACATGGACAAAGAAAGACCATTTTAGATCTCTCATAAAAGGATATTATGTGAATTGAATATTACGTGAGTTATGTGAGGGTATTACTTGACACTGTGTAGTATGTGTCTGTATAATGATCTTTTAACTCCTGTATGTTATTTATTTAACAGCTGTGGGTTCATGGACCGTAATGAAGTAGATAGATAGATAGATAGATAGATAGATAGATAGATAGATATAGATACATATGTATATGTATATATGTATATGTGTGTGAGATGGCACAACTGATCACATTGTACATATGTTGTTCTGAACTGCAAAGAGTAAACTACTTGTTCTTTACTATTCACATGTGTGGCACATTTTCTTTCTCTGGCAAGGCAGTGTGTGGGCTGATCAAACGTGAACTACATGTGGTTTATTTTACATCACGCCACAGCATTTACACTTGCCTCAAGCAGACAAGAGTTCTTTCTCCTACCCTGGACACCTGACAGATATATAAACCCCACTTGCCTACTTTCCAACAGACCTCACAACCTCTGAGGATGTCCGCCATAGATGTGGGCGAAACATCAGGAGAGAATGCTTCTGGAACATAGCCATGCGAGCCCGTAAAACTCACAGCAACCCAGTGATTCAGGCCATGACAGCCTTCGACAACACACTGAATTATAGTTACTCTAGATGGTGAAGTTCATGTTTAAAGGTGGCAAAAGCAGCCTGCTGAAGTTGGCTCTTCAAAGCCATTAATTCATCACTGAGGGTCGCGGAGAGCTCCAAGAGATTCACTCTCTCCTCCAAGTTGAAATCCAGACTCTATAAAAAGAAGTAAAGAACGGCTCAAAATTAAGGGGAAAATAAGTCAACTTTTTACTCTTGAAGTTAGCAGGTCTAAGTAAATCAGTAGTCAAGATTACTACCAAGGTTTGTATTAACACCAGTTTCCTAGGCTCTTTATACAGAAGAGTTAATGCTTACAATAAGGGGATTGAGGTAAGATTAACAACAGACTGGGCATAACTGTAAGATAGGGAGAGTATAGCTGTAGTCCATATGCTTTTTTGTGGTCGTAAATTTATTTATTTACGACATTTATATGCTGCCCTTCTCACCCCGAAGGGGACTCAGAGCAGCTTACAAGATTTATAAACATGCAATATATTATATTATTAGCATAGTACAATAACAGTATTAAATATTATTATATTGTACTATACCATTATATTGTAATATTATTAGTAATATTACATGTAATATAAATATAATTATAATATCATATTATTATTATTATTATTAATATAATATAATATAATATAATATAATATAATATAATATAATATAATATAATATGCATAGCACAAAGACCCAATAGCAACCAAAAGTATTCACAGGCAGAGAATGAAAAGGCAGCCATAGAAACCTTAAGCAGCTCCTTGCAGTTTTCAACCCCTTCCTGGGCCCAAACAGAGATAACTTGCTCAGGACTTGCAAAGCCGCTGCCGTCATCAATGCTGGAGAAAAGATTCAATGCTACTGAGCCAGACAAAAAAGAGGGAGTTGCACTTCGATGTCCGCTACCTTGGAAAATCTTTGAACAAGTAGAGAGAAAGAAGAAAAATTAACTTTGGAGGAACTTTTTCAAACTATTTTGTATCATTTTCAAACTATTTTGTATCCTTTCAATTTTTGTTTTAAATTGTTTTTAGTGAGGATAATAGTTTGCTGCCATTTTATCTTTATTTTTGGTATGTCTTCCGTACAATTGGCCCTCCATATTTGTGGGTTTATCGTCTGCAGAACTTATTATTTCCAGATTTGATTGATATGGCTTGCCTAGGAATCTCTAGGCCCTCCAGTACAACTCAGTTTCTGCCGGACATTGAGCACAGTGCTGTGCTGGAAGACCTGGAGATTTCTAGAGAGACCGCCTCTCTAGGAATTTATAATGTCCTCCAGAATAATATTATGATCAGGTTCTGGCGGAAGTTGGCTACAAGGTCCCACTGGAAGACCTAGAGATTGCTAAAGAGGTGTTCGTTCAGGTTAAAACATAATGGTTTTTGATTTGCCATTTTCCCACTTTCACGGGGTTCCTCCACCCCTAACCCTCACACTGGAAGGTTTACAGTATTTGCTTTAATTTTTCAATCTCAGTTTCCATTTCGCTTTGGTGCCTCTGCTAGCAAAATACCTGCCCTTCTGCTGTAGAAGGAATCCCAAACCACCTACCCACATGTTTTGAATAAAGTAATTTATAAAATGCAAATTAGAGATCTGACACTTTGCCCCAATACCTCAGACTGAATTATTGCAGGACTTAATACATTCTGGCTGAATCCTATTATTAGTCCCACTGACCATAAAACCACAAAACCAATAGCTGAACATTTATGCAAACATTTATGCAAACCACTAGTTCAGGGGGTCTGCTTGACTAATAGGATTAAGGCTAGAGTTTTCTGTTATATTTACACAAAGCTTTTCTGTCACAGGTTTGGTATCACTTATCTGAAATTTTCAGGAACATAAGTGTTTTGGATTTGAGATTTCAGAATATCTATATCTGCACATACATGCATAATGACATACCTTGGAGATAGTAGCTAAATCAGGTAGCTTTCACATACACTTTTAGATCAGTGGTTCCCAACCTGTGGTCCATGGACCACCAGTGGTCTGCAAAAACTAAAATATGGTCCACGGTGTCACTGATACTACACAGTTGCAACAAGAGCAACCAGTCTCGCGAGACCTTCTTATAGTGCCAAGGCTCATTAAATATGTTTTTGTGGGCGAGAAGATGGTGACTTCTGGATGGCATATGTTCTGTATCAGAAACTAGAGCTGATGTGGTCTATCCAATGCAATTTTCTGAATCAACACCTCAAATAACCAAATGGAATCTACAGTTGACCAAAAACCGATTCGTAACCCTTTTAGTACTAATGTTGGAAAGTGGTCAAAGTGGTCCCAGGTTAAGTGGTCCCTGGTCAAAAAAAAGTTGGGAACCATTGCTTTAGATACACAGCCTCAAGGTAACGTTATACACGACATTTTTTAATAATTCTGCACATGAGGCAAAGTTTCTGGATAGTAAATTATCAGAAAGCAAAAGTCACTCTCAGCTACCCATGTGGCATTTTTGTATTTTAGAATTCCAAATAAGGAATGCTCAACTTGTATTAAAATCATACTGTTACGTTATAAAAAATTAAAGCAGGCGCTTTTCGAGCAGCTTCAAGAATTTTTAAGCACGTGTCTCCCAGAGAAATTAGTATGTTTTCATTATTACCTGGTATGATGTTGATCTTTGACATTTTGGTTTCAGTGGTGTGGAAGAAACTGGGCAGGGAATGCGATTATGGCTGAATAAGCCAAGCTGGAATTCTTTCAAACTCACTCGGCCATCACCATCACTATCCAACTTATTAAATAATTCTTCGAGGTCCTGTATAAAACACCATTAAAATACTGCACCATAAAGTATTTGATGGACAAACATTTTCTAAAACATTGGGAACTGAACTATTTCTTATTAGAGTTGTGCGTGGAATTCGTTTCTCCCTTTTGTTTCTTTGGGAGCACGAAACGGGAAGCCCACTCCTCACACGAAAATCAGCTCAACATGAAAGCAAGCTGGAGGTGATCCCGGCCCCAAGCCTGCTTTCGTCTGCAGCAGAGTGCCTCCCAGAATAATAATAATAATAATAATAATAATAATAATCTAGCATATATATCTCGTTTGCTGTGACATACCATGTTTTTGTATCAGTAAAATAATAGTAATAAAACTTTGTTTATATCCCGCCACCATCTCCTCGAAGGGACTCAAAGCACTCCAGGGTGCACATATAACATACAATCAGTAAAAACAGTACAAAAGTTTTAAAACCACATAAAATTATAACAACAACCCCATCAACACATGTAGCATAAAATCAAAACAATACAATTTTAAAACAACAGTAGATAAAACTAACTGCCGTCAATGCACAAGGTGCCAAGTGTCAGCTTCATATGGGCCCATTCAGCCTACTCAAGGTCAAAGGCCTGTCTGAACATCCATGTTTTCAGGTTGGAATGGAAGGATTGAAGGGTGGGGGGTAATCTAATCTCTTTTGGGAGGGTATTCCAGGTTCCAGAGCCTGGGGGGGGGGGGGAGGGAACCACAGAGAAGGCCCTCTCTCTCGTCCTCACCAACTGTGCTTGAGACAGTGGTGGGACCGAGAGGAGGGCCTCCCCTGTTGATCTCAGAGACCGCGCTGAGTGTGTGTATGGCGTGCAAGCCAGAAAGTCCATGTGCCTGCCAGAACCTACAACTGAGTGCCTCTTACTCCAGAGGCACTCTAGAGTAAGAGGTGCTTGATTGTAGGCATGCACACTTTCTGGGCCTGCACACCACGCCACACATGCACTCTTTTTCCAAGGAGAGTGCGTGTGTGGTGTAGCGTGCAGGCCAAGAAACCCCTCCTATAGTGGTCCGATAGAAAATGGATCTTTCAGTACCCCAAACTGAAAACAGAAATCTGCCCTCCTGAATCAGGGCCCCCACTGAAAGTCAGGACACGAAACAGTTCAAGGTTTACCCCAAATGAACAACCCTATTCAGTATAGCAAACAAAAGAGAGAATAATAGTATGCTAATTTATCTTGCATAAGTATCAAATATCCTTAGAAGCAAACCAGTTCTGCATACTAAGACTTTTTTTGTACCCTATCATTAAGGCATATGGGCCTTTGGATGAAATTGAGCTACCCAAAAGAAGAAAAAACAATACAAATAATCCAGCCTCCAAACACTGACCAAGGGAACAAAATCAGTTTATTTTCTCAAAGTTTCTGGAGAGAATTGAAACAGCTTCAGGGAACCAACTCCCACTAAATCATATTAGCAGAAGATATCTCTTTGGTTATCCAAACAGAGGGGATGTTCTTTATCCCAAACTAGCCTTGCCTCACTAGCAGAGTAGCTTGATCCATCTTGTGCTTTCAGCAGACCAACTGCATTACTAATATTTTTAAAATTTGCTTTACGTGATCAGATAGGACAATGATGTCCATTCATTCCTGTGCAGCTTAAAGGTCCAGAAACCAGCCATAGCTCTTTGTTTTATCTAAATGCTACTTTATGCATAACTACCGTTTTCATATTTGAGCCAACCTTTCTGAGAATACTCCAAATCCAAATCCAACCCACCTCTTTTCCCAGCTCTTTGAGGCCAATGTTCTTACAAACAGTAGCCAGCTCTTGTTTGTTCAGGTACCCATTATTTCCAATGCCAAGGTCCTCCCAGATGTCCCGAACCTGATTCTCAGTCATGTCAAAGTAGGAGCTGGAGACTTTTCTGGGGCCATCATACAGGTCATCATCCCATGTACACATTCGACCTGTAAATATGAAGACTTACATTAGTTAAATGGAGTAGTTAAAGTAGCAAAAGTAAATCCTGCTCTTGTTGCCTTTCAACATATTCCAGTGTTTGTTTCCAAAGAAGAATATTTGTCTTCATATTCATACCTTTTTAAAATTTAAATTGTTCCTACCTTCTCCTTCAAACATCTCATGCTGTGGTTCTTTTGCATTTTCAGGTTCTTCGTCTGATTTAAGGCTCTGAAAAACACATCCAAAATTACCTATTTTATGCAAGTTATGAAGCTAACCTTCTGCCATTTAAACTGTGAGACCTGACTCCAAATTGAATCCCTTTAGCACAATGTTGGGGTCCCGAAAAGAAATTATAAACGTCACGTAGTGGCTGTTTCAGACATTAACACAGCGTTTCTCAATCTGGGAGTCGGGACCTCTGGGGAGGGGAGGTTGCGAGGGAGGGGTCAGAGGAATCATAGAATCAAAGAGTTGGAAGAGACCTCATGGGCCATCCAGTCCAACCCCCTGCCAAGAAGCAGGAATATTGCATTCAAATCACCCCTGACAGATGGCCATCCAACCTCTGTTTAAAAGCTTCCGAAGAAGGAGCCTCCACCACGCTCCGGGGCAGAGAGTTCCACTGCTAAACGGCTCTCACAGTCAGGAAATTCTTCCTCATGTTCAGATGGAGGGCCGTCTGGAACACTGTCAGTGTGGTGAAGGGAGCCGCAGAGATGAGGGAAAATGGGTGACTACAAATATAACAGTGGTCACATTCAGCAGAATTTCAGTGTCTCAATAAAATCCACCCAGACTATTTCAAATAGTTGGTAGAAAAACCCTTTGCCTTACCTCCACACTCTCCAGAGATGCTGAGCGCCTCAGCTGACTTTTTGACTGCTGCTCTTGTAAATACTTGGTGGTTTCCAACTTAGTGCTCTGCAGTTCTGGTCGCGTCCGGCGGCCATACCATTTGGCCCCATTGATGTACTTGGGGGCAACTTCATCTGGTACAACTAAGAATTGAAATCAACTAAAGTTAATTTAGCCGGTATTGTACCACCTGACATCCGTTGGGAAGCAGCAGCTAATAATGAAAGGACCAAGGCAGTGACATCTCCGGCCCATCCTCTGTTCGGATATCAGCCAGTACAGCAATGCCTTACATCAAGAAATAGCTTTCTAAGAGCTACGGAGATATTTGCAAGAACACCTCAGCAAGCAAGAGTCCAAAAGTGGCAGGCTAAAACACAGAAGCTCAATCAGTGGCTGAGACCAAATGAGAGACTTCTCTCCTAGGCACACAGGAGACTGGGCAACTTGGAAGGTGCTGAACAGACGGCGCTCTGGCACCATGAGAGCCAACGTTAAGAAATGGGGCCATAAAGTGGAGTCCACGACATGCAACTGTGGAGAAGAGGAAACCACAGACCACCTATTACAATGCAGTCTGAGCCCTGCCACATGCACAATGGAGGACCTTCTTACAGCAATGCCAGAGGCACTTCAAGTGGCCAGCTTCTGGAGATAACATACTTACAAAGAGCTGAAGGAGAGGAGATATTTATTTTAGAGGTTACAACTGGGGGCAAGCTGTAAATTACATCAATGATCTTAAAATTTCTACCTCCATATGGTAACTGATAGGCCATGCCACCAGTTCTTAAATGCCATATCGTCCTGCATATGGCCATGCTGCTAATTAGCTACATCTAATTAATCTAATTTAACTCACTGCCTGGTGGCGCAGTGGGTTAAACGACTGATCTGCTAAACTTGTTGACCGAAAGGTCACAGGTACAAATCCGGGGAGCGGTATGAGCTTCCGCTGTCAGCCCCAGTTTCTGCCAACCTAGCAGTTTGAAAACATGCAAATGTGAGTAGATCAATAGGTACCGCTCCAGCGGGAAGGTAACGGCACTCCATGTAGTCATGTCGGCCACATGACCTTGGAGGTGTCTATGGACAACGCCGGCTCTTCGACTTAGAAATGGAGATGAGCACCACCCCCCAGAGTTGGACACGACTGGACCTAATGTCAGGGGGAAACCTTTACCTTTACCTATTTATTAAATACTGCCCTATGTAGGAACTACAGTTTGAAGGTTTTCCAAATAAAGGAACTGCAGTCAAAGGAACAACTTTATATAACTAGTGAAAAGAACAAGGGAAGATTAATGCTCTTGAAAATAACAGCACTGTATGATCATTGCTGTTTTCTACACCATCCTTCTTTGAGCAATATTCTTTTACTATTTTTAAGGCACGAAAAAAACCAACAGAAGGGGCTCCAATTGAACAGGTTGCATTACTAATGCATTGATCCAGGATGCTCTGTAGCACACTTAGCTTAGTGGTTAATCCACATCTTAGACAAAGTCTTAAATCAGGAAATCCAAAATAAATCTTCTTCTTCCAATTCACTCTTTGTACCCACCTGGCTCCAAATAACTGCTGTCATCGTCAGAGAGACCAAGGCTGATGCTTGAGGACAATACGGTCACAAAGCCCTCCTTAAATTCATCAAAGTTAACCTAATAGGGAGACAGACAGGAGGAATCTGTTCAGTTGAGTCTGGAGTAGAAAGAAATCTCAGCTCTTGTTTCCTTTCTGTCTTATTATGTGGAGGAAGGTACATAAAGAGGAAATTAAGAGCATCCCAAATCCTTGGTGGAATTTAGTTCTCATTTGGTTCCGCTAAAATAAGATATTATCTAAATAGCTAATAGGAATTATTATAGGAATTCTACCATAGGAATTATGGTAGAACACATTTGTGCTTCCATTTTAAATCACAGTGGTTCCTTTAAGCACTCTGCAAGACACACCATAACATTTCAATTATTTACCTGGAGGTTATAAGTACAAAACTTTGGATGGTCTGGAGACTTCCCTTTTTTTGCTCCAGGGCACTCTAAACAAGAAATGCACAAAAAAAAATCCTCTAGAATCTCAGTTTATAAGGATACTTACTCATACAGCAAGGAGAACTTTGGTACACATGAGTAAGCATATGCTGAGTGTCTTCAAGTCATTTCTGGCTTTTGGAAACCCTAAGGCAAAGCTATCACGGGTTTTTTAAAGGGAAAATATGATCATAAGGGGTTTGCCATTGGCCTCCTCTGAGGCTAAGACTGTGTGATTTACCAATGTCACACAGAAGGTTTACATAGAAAGCAGGAATTATTTATTTACTTATTTACAGTATTTCTATTACGCACTTCTCACCCCGTTGGGAACTCAGGGCAGATTACAATGTACACATATATGGCAAACATTCAATGCCAAAGACATACAACAGAAATAGACAAACAGCCAGAGGCTATTTAACTTTTTCTGGCCGCCAGGGGAGCTGTCACTTTCATCGTCCATCTGTGATGCTGATGACATACTTCCGCATTCCCCGCATGCTTTTGCTAGAGTGCTTTGCTGGAGTCTTTTTTATGCCCTCGTAAATTTTGTTAAATTAACCTCCCCACACATAGGTGGTACCTAATTTTCCTACTTGAAAGATGCAACTGTCTTTCGGGTTGCAAAGGTCGACAACAAGCTACACAATTGGTCGGAAGCTCACTCCGACCCGGGCTGGCTTCGAACTCACGATCTAGGTGAGATAGAGGGCGCCTCCATCATGTTTTATTCCTCCCTGCGAGTTTTAGGTCCAGGAGAGTCCTTTTTAAACAATAGAAAGCAAGCAGGAGTCATTCAAAAAAAGAAGGGCTTCTCTTGGGCATAAACTGACGTAAAGCAAAAATATTGAGCAATGGAGGCACGCAAACACTCCTGAGCCACATCAGCTACGCTCCCTTCCCCACATAAAGGTAAAATACAAATCAAGCCTCAGAATTGCGTTAATGTTTAAGGTTCCCTCATTTCTTTCAGGTGATAAGATCTACTCATATTCTTACTGAGCTTGCTCTTTACAGTAAGAATGTCAATTTGTTTGTTTCTGGCACTCTGTGGATAGTTGAGATAATTCGGCAAACAAGAGTTGACTTTGCTTCCAGCCTGTCATTGGATGACATCTAAGGCAGGAGAGCCATTAGCTCAGTCAGTTCAAAAGTGCAGCTTTTGTGAAACACAATTTGCTTTCGGCTTCTTGCAGGTTCCATGAGCCAAAAACACGGCTGAGAAAAACACAGAGCGAGTGATTTATGACTCTCGGCTGAAAAAAATAATGCAAACACATGTGAACTATATTAGTAAATAAGAAAAGAGAGCAAATATAACAAGTCTCAAGCTGAGGTGCTTCTCTTCCCCACCTTCTCTGCATCCAAAAAGAACACATCAGACGCTCATATATCTAGTTAGGGGCATGTTTGAGACCATCTTTTTTTGTTTGTTTAAATCACTGCTTCTTAAACTGTAGATTCTGACCCCAAAGGGGATCCCTTTAGCTGGGGATCCCATTTGGGGTGGCTGAGGTCATGAAAAATTTGGAAACAATAAAGGGTTTCTAAATGCTACGCGTTTACACAAATCTGTTAGCAACAACGTGCAGGGTTTACAATGGATTCTGCAAAATATGCTTCACAGTTGCACTTCATAAAAAGGAAAACCAGCATGTTTAGGAAGCATTGCAAATGTTGATTTATTATTAGTAAATGTTTGATTTTATACCTATTTTATATACTTGGGTTTGCATAAAAATGTCTCCAGCAGAAAGGGGTAACAAGTAGAAAAGTCTGAAGAATCTCTAGTTTAAATTGTAGTGTGTCTACAATTCAGGATCCAGGATCTCAAGACAACCATGGTTAGAAATGTGTGAAAAGTATATTTTGACTGGATGTTAAAATAACAGCAAACTATGGTAGGGTACTAACTAGAAAATATAAGCTATGAATCACACTCCAATATGAATAAAGGAAATAGGCAGCACACCAAAATACCTTGGGGTCACTCTGGTCCGTGCTCTGGTTTACAAGAAGCACTGCTTGAATATCAAGCAAAAAGTGGGTGCTAGAAATAACATCATATGAAAGCTGACGGGCACAACCTGGGGATCACAACCAGACACAGTGAAGGCATCTGCCCTTGCACTTTGCTACTCTGCTGCTGAGTATGCATATGCAGTATTGAAAACATCTCATCTCATGTTAAAACAGCATGTCTCTTTATGAGACATGCTACATTATCACAGGATGTCTATGCCCTACACCACTGAAGAAATTATACTGTTTAGCTGGTATCCGTTGGGAAGTAGCAGCCAATAAAGAAAGGACCAAGGCAGTGACATCTCTGGCCCATCCCCTGTTTAGATATCAGCCAGTTTAAATATCAGCCAACGCCTTAAATCAAGAAACAGCTTTCTAAGATCTACAGAGATACTCGCAGGAATACCTCAGCAAGCAAGATTCCAAAAGTGGCAGGTTAAAACCCTGGGTGCAAAGAAGACTGAGCAATTTGGAAAGCACTGAACAGACTGTGGTCTGCACCACACAATGCAGAGCCAACCTTAAGAAATGGGGCCACAAAGTGAGTCCACGACATGCAAGCGTGGAGAAGAGCAAACCACAGTCCACTTACTATAATGCATCCTGAGCCCTGCCACATGCACAACAGAGGATCTTCTCACAGTCACACCAGAGACACTCAAAGTGGCCAGTTTCTGGTCAAAGGAAATTAGTATAATGCCAAGTTTTTAACTTTGTGTTTTTAAATATATATATATTATAAATGTACCCTCTATCCGCTTCTTACACGATAAATAAAACCAGACTTTGAAAATATTCACTGGAGAACTTCCAGCAAAAACAAAAATCCTATACCCATGAATTTCCTACCAAGGTGCATGGCTGGAAGCAGCTGTGAGGAAAGAGGAAGAAAGGAGAAGATATAGCAAACTTAAAAAATGTTAAGAGAGGGAATATTAGATGTGCAGGGACCTTAGAGCTACTCACCCTAGCAAAGTGATTATTTCCCAAGAGTGTTTCCAGGAGTAAAGGTAGCTGTCTTTCCAGATGTAACTTGTGGCAAAGCTCCGTCAGCTCCTCCTTGTCCAAATACCCAGTGCCTGTGGTATCACAGCTGTCATACATGTCCTTGAGCTGAGACACATATTTGCTCTCTTCTTCACCACCCATCCCATAGTATACAGAACTCTCCCTAAGAGGAGAAAACAAAACAAAGAAAGGAAGTCAACATTCTGAGCATTTGTGATACAGTACTTACTTACTTAGGCAATCCCACGTTGTCCGAGTAGGATAGTCTTCCAGGGTCAGTGTGCAGTGTGTGGTGGGTCCGTATGTGACTGTGGAGCCCTATTCTTGATCTGCATCTTCTCCTGCACTGAGATACCTCGATAGTTTCCTCAGTCTGTTCTTTCCCATTTTTTGAAGAGGATGATGATGGTGGAATCCTTGAAATCTGCTGGAATTTTCTCGGTCACCCACACTTTTTCTATGAGCTGGTGGAGTTGCTATGTCAGCTCAGGTCCTCCTTCTTTAAAGATTTCAGCAGGGATCCCATCAGGTCCGCTGGCTTTGTTATTTTTTTGTTGGCTGATGGCATTGCTGACTTCTTCCAGACTAGGCAGTGCTGCAAGCTCATCCCTGGTTTGTTCTTGCGGGATTTGTGAGAAAACCTCTTCGGCCACATTGGAGCTGCAATTCAGGAGGCTTTGGTAGTGTTCTTTCCAATGTAGTGCAATTGATTTTTTTGTCCTTCAGTGATACAGTATCTGTAGGGAATACGTTCCTGGACTTCAAGTAGATTGTGGATAATAGAGATCACTGTTGAATGAAGTTCTTCCGACCCATTAATATCGGACTGGAGGACCTAAATAATGCCTACTTTGTCAGAAGTTGATGCATGAATTGCAGGTCTTGGACCCATAGATGCATGGGGAGAGAGGTGGACTAATGTCAGCATGCTGGAAGAAGCAAAAACCACCAGCATAGAAGTGATGCTCCTATACAATCAACTCCGCTGGACTGGCCACGTTGTCCGAATGCCCAATCACCATCTCCCAAAGCAGTTACTATACTCCCAAATCAAGAATGGAAAATGAAAAGTTGGTGGACAGAAAAAAAGGATTTAAAGATGGGATCAAAGCCAACATTAAAAACAGTGGCATAGACACCGAGAACTGGGAAGCCCTGGCCCTTGAGCATTCTAACTGGAGGTCATCTGTGACCAGCAGTGCTGTAGATGGAGGGCAAAAGGGAGAAATGTGTCAAGCCGAAGGCACGTCAAGACAACCCTGACTGGGACTGCCTTCACCTGGAAACCGATGTCCTCACTGTGGAAGAACAAGTGGATCAAGAATAGGGCTCCACAATCACCAACATATCCACCACCAAGACACAACACTTGGAAGGCCATCATACTCAGACAATGAGGGATTGCCAAAGTAAGTGCGTATATTTGCTATTCTTAACCTAACTTTCCCTACTCCAAATGTTTATATAAAAATATCGTGGATACTTTATTAACTCAATTAACAGGTACAGGCTGTTTATGAGGATCCAATTAAAGAATCCCAACCAACAACTGAAATTCAATGTGATATAGCTATTTGAGTGTTGGATTAAGACACAAGGAGCCAAGGGTTCATTACTAGTGGGTGGAGGGTTGAAGACTGGCTCCCTTCCCAAGTCCCTCATACAAGGGGCATTGCATTATTTCTGCACAAGACGCACTTTAGCAGACTGGAAGGAACAAAGAAAGAATGTTTATTTACTGCTTTTTAAAAAAAGAGATAACTATTAATAGCTAACTGAGGTTCATGCAAAACATTGAACCCAACAACCAAAGAAAATACATGTTGTGACATGCCATTCACATACCATAGGGCAATTGAGTTTAGACAGAAACATCCCATTTCAAGGGTCATCTCTGCAGATTGTTGATTTAATACAAACAAAGCAACAGAGAAATGCCGAACAGACTGAAATTAATGCAACAGAACAAAGGCATAATGATGTTAGATAAACAGTTCTGACTTGTACACACCACCTTTTAACTTCTAAAGGGAATGGCTTTCTCACCCGCTGCTCCAACTGACTCCCCTGCTATGACAACTTGCTGATCTTTGGAATTTGTGTTGTTTTAGGTGCTTGATGTGATTGCCCAGTACGTTCCAATTTCACCGCATAGAACACATTATTACATAAGTTATAAAAGCTGATGGATCATAGATCTTCTTTTTCCTAGCCTGGTGGCCATCAAATCACTTGTGCTGTAACTCCCTCGTACAAAGTGACAAAAAGGCCAATCATTGGATAATAGAGTTGGAAGAGACCCCATGGACCATCCAGTCCAACCCCTGCCATGTAGGAAAAGCATAATCAAAGCATCCTTAACAGATGACCATTCGGCTTCTGCTTAAAACCCCCGAAGGAAGGAGCTTCCATCATACTCTGAGGCAAAGAGTTCCAATGTTGAACAGCTCTTACAGTTAGGAATATCTTCCTAATGTTCATAATAAGAAATTATTGCAATCCAATATATAGGGAGGGTACTAGTGGCCCCCGGTGGCACAGTGAGTTAAACTGCTGAGCTGCTGAATTTGCTGACTGAAAGGTTGGCAATTCGAATCTGGGGAGCGGGATGAGCTCCTGTTGTTAGCCCCAGCTTCTGCCAGCCTAGCAGTCTGAAAACATGCAAATGTGAATAGATCAATAGGTACCGCTTCGGTAGGAAGGTAGCAATGCTCCATGCAGTTATGCCGGTCACATGAACTTGGAGGCGTCTTTAGGAAACCTTTACCTAAAGATTATGGATAGCGACCAGTCCATACTTCAAGAAATAATGCCTGACTGCTCATTGGAGGGAAGAATAGAAGAGGCCAAGATGAAGTACTTTGGCCACATCATGAGAAGAACGGAAAGCCTAGAGAAGACAATGATGCTGGGGAAAATGGAAGGAAAAAGGAAGAGGGGCCAACCAAGGGCAAGATGGATGGATGGGATCCTTGAAGTGACTGGATTGACCTTGAAGGAACTGGGGGTGATGACCGACAGGGAGCTCTGGCATGGCCATGAGGTCACGAAGAGTCGGAAACAACTGAACGAATGAACAACAACAAAAGATTATATAATTGTCCCTCTATACCCACAGATTCAACTATCCACCTCTTGAATATTTCAAAAAGCAAAGCTTTATTTTATCTAGACTTAATGTCAAGGGGAAATCTTTACCTTCACTTTTACTAGCGGCCAAACTTAATACAAAATATTTTTAAAAAACATTATTTCTTAAATGTATGTAAGAAGCTCAATAGCAATTCAACATTTGTTGTTTTATATTGCATTTATATTACATAATTATATTACATTTAATATACAGGTTGAACTTCCCTTTCCCATAATTCCAAAATAAAAAATACTCTAAATCTAATATTGTTCACGTGAGTGGACAACCCCTTTGCTTTCTGACGATTCAATGTCCACAAACTTTGTTACTTGCACAATAATATTTTAAAAATAGCATTTCACATTATCTTTAGGCTATGTACATAAGATGTATATGACAGATAAATGACTTTTGTGTTCAGCCTTGGGTCCCATTTATATATATGCCAATGCAGGTTTTGCAAAAACCAAAGCACTCCTTGCCCCAGGCATTTTGGAGAAGAGCATTCAACTTGTATCCATATTGTATTCATGTATCATATTAAGTCTAATGAGTCTTTTAAAAATTCTTTCTAATAAGCCAAGCTATTTCTACCCAGAAATGTGAAAAGCAAAACACTATTGGGAGGGGGGGGGGGGTAAAACTAGAAAATACACAGTATCCGGCCACTAAACTCTTTGACACGCATCCAAGGCAGTTTTCCATTTGGTATCTGCAAGAATTTCCATCCTCAGAGAATTCCTGGCTATACAACAGCTGGCACTAATAGTAGAAGAGGAATTAAACCTACTTTAAAACCAAACCAAATCGTGCTATATAAGCCACTCTAGTGGAGAGATCCTTATCAGACATTCCTTACAGTCTCGGGGTTAAACCAGAAAAGACCAAGAGGTCTCTCCTCTCTCATCCAATTTGGCTCTCAGTTTTTAAATGAGAATTGGTTGCTTCTTACAAGACTCTTAGGAGTCATGCCAAAACAACTGAACCAAGCTGGAAGCTGTGAACAAGGTTTTCCAACCATCTGAATGGCAGATCCTTGGTCAACTTTCATGAGAGCCCACAAGAATGCCTCTTGTGTAACAGGATTCATAATCTCCAATGGCATTTGGACTTTTTCTATTGGTTTCCCAGTAATACACAACAACTTTTTAGTTAATTAAGGCTAGAATTGTAAAACATTGGCTGTTTTCTGCCTTCAAGTTGTTTCTGACTTATGACTATCCTAAGGTGATCCTAACATATATTCCTGCTCCTTATGTGGGGACATGAGCGAAGCCTCCCACAAGGATGGCAACACGTCAAAACATCTGGGCGTCCCCTGGGCAACATCCTTGCAGACGGCCAATTCGCACCAGAAGCAACTTGCAGTTTACACAATACATTAAAAGATACTAGCATATAAAACAATTATTTAAACTCAAAACAGAGCCCAATAACCTATGGTGAGTGTTGTAAAACATGGCCAACTGTAACCAGGAACAGGGGAATAGCTTAGTGCAAGTTGTAGCTCATGAACTAGGACAGTGTTTCTCAACCTGGGGTTCGCCAAAGACCATCCGAAAACACATTATTTCTGATGGTTTTAGGAAACCCTTTGGCAGTGAAGCCTGAAGATCTCACCTTCCTCTTTGGAAACAGACGAAGGATCCTCCCACCAAAAGTCCTCCACTGCCAGCCTCTCAGTCAATGGAAAGGCTGTTTTGAGACTCCAAGTGGGGAGGGGAGAGCAGGCGTGCTCGGCGCATGGCAGTGTGGTATGCATGTGCAGGCGAGGGAGAGCATGCAAGGTTGGAAGGAGGCTCGTGCAAACAAATCTCTTCTGTGTAAGAAGTTTGGCCCAGTTCTATCATTGGTGGGGTTCAGAATGGTCTTAGATTGTAGGTGAACTATAAATCCAAGTAACTACAACTCCCAAATGTCAAGGTCTATTTCCCCCAAACTCCATGTGTGTGCATATTTGGGCATATGGAATGTTTTGCCAAGCTTAGTCCTGATCCACCATTGTTTGAGTCCACAGTGCTCTCTGGATGTAGGTGAACTACAACTCCAGAACTGAAGGTCAGTGCCCACCAAACCCTTCCAGTATTTTCAGTTGATCATGGGAGTTCTATGTGCCAAGTTTGGTTCAATTCCATCATTGGTGGAGTTCAGAATGCTCTTTGATTGTAGGTGAACTATAAATCTCAGCAATTACAACTCCAAAATGACAAAATCAATTCCCGCAACAGTATTGAAATGTTGGCATATTGGGTATTTGTGCCAGTTTTGGTCCAGTGAATAAAAATACATCCTGCATATCAGATGTTTACATTACAATTCATAACAGAAGCAAAATTACAGTTATGAAGTAGCAACGAAAATAATTTGATGGCTGTGGTCACCACAACATAAGGAACTGTATTAAGCGGTTGTTGCACTGGGAAGGTTGATGAAACAGTGAACTAGGGCATGGGATGAAAGGGCAGTGCTCTGTCATTAATTGTGGACCATTGGGGTTAGACATTCCCAAAGTCTTGTCCAAATATCCAAGTCTTCAATTCCTTGCACTGAATCTTCTTTAGTAGAGGAAAGTATTAGGGATAATGGATCATGACCTGTAAGGATCACCGACCATCGGGGTAGAGATCATGAACTGTTAAGATCACAACCTAATTGGGGTAGCAGAGTTTATTTGGTAATGGATGATCACTGGGCATGCATATATTTCGTTTCTGTTTGATGCTTTCAGTAGACAATAATGCAAGCGGACTTCTTTCAAAGATAATTATCCAATGAATTTTTCTGAATCAGAGCCCAAAATAACCCAAGGAACAGGCCTAAAAACCAAGGTGTTAAGATTTATTTTATTTTTTTGGTTGGGCGATGATGATGATGATGATGATGATGATGATGATGATAAAATGGGTTTCCATGGCTGAGCAGGGATGCAAACCCTGGTCTCCCAGTGTCCCAGTCCAGCATTCAAATCCCTACATCACTTTGGTGTAAGCCCTAATGAACGCAATTGCTTACTCTATAAAACCCTGAATTTGGTCTCTGTTGGAGACAGTCTCTGAATTCATGGATCACTCCAGCTATTTTTGATTTGCACCATGCTCAAATTCCACAACCAGCTCATGCATCATCATTTCTATATAATGATGCCTCCTTAGCATAGTTTGCTCCTTCCATTCATGATTGAGAGGAATGTTTGGGGCGTGCTACAGGCAAGTTACTGGAAAGTCTTAATGAAGCCCCAACTATACATTTAGCACAACAGAACTATTTATATGCAAACTTCATATGGGAGCAACTGTTCCAATGTCCCGCTTCAGCCAAGCATGCAAGCACCTGCTTGTGAGCTCCCACTGTTGCTAAAGTTAATTGGGGTGGAGAGGAAAGAGGAAATAACAGAGGGTTGGGGATTAAGAAGTATTAACAAGATGGACATCAAAGTCGAACCAGAAAAACAGCATACCCTGTCCACATTTGTGAATTAGTTAATTCTTAAGATAAATGTCTATATTATAGATACAGGTATATGCTAGAAAAGTATCATACAAAATGACCTTGTGACTATGGCTAGAATTTACAAAAACAGTTTAAAACTGAACTGCAGTTAATGGGATGCTGACAGATGGGCCTTTCAGCAGATACTTCTCTTTGTGTGGCATTTATCTGCATTTGCCCAGATCAACCTCCTCTCTTATCTCCCATCCATCTTTCCGGTTTTGGATACTCCCCAAGCCATTCAAGCTTCTTCTCCTAGCTATCCTCTTCCTTTCTCATTTTTGAACATATTTTGCATCTTGGCTCACCATGTGGCCAGAAAAACTTGTCAATTTGGGTTGTGTTTTTTAAAATCTAGCTGCATTATTCCTGATTCTATATAAATAAAAATATAATGTTTGTTTGTAGGATTAACATAATTCAAAAACCACTGGATGAACTGACACCAAATTTGGACACAAGACACCTCTCAGGCCTATGAGTGACCATCCCTCATAAAAACACTGAAAAACACAGCAGAAGGGACTTAAAAAGCCAAAAAAGCAAAAAGACGCTACAGCGCATGCACAAAACGATTCCCCCAGCAAGCAAAACACACAATAGCATATCTACACTCTCTTTTGGACTAGAGTTCCCAGCATCCCCTAGACCAGGCCCTTCAGGAGACGAGGATGATCCAAATGCACTGCTTCCAAGCTGCAAGCTTTCTTCTCCTTGGATTTCTTTGAGAGCATCCCAATCCCTGCATATTTCCAATTTCCTATTCCTGGACTGCACTCTCAGCAATCCTCCAGATAGATAAACTAGATAGATTACATATAGGTAGGTAGGTAGGCAGGTAGATCGATCAGGACTGCTGGAAGTTGCAGTCCAAGAATAGGTAGAGAAGAAAGGAGAGAAAGAGGAAGGGAAAGTTACAGGGAGGGGAAGGAAGGAAAGAGGTAGAGAAGGAAGGAGAAAACAAAAGAAAAAAGGGAAGAAAGAAATTAGAGAAGGAAGAGGGAAGGTTGACCACAGCAATGAAAGGCAGATACAGCTAGTTGTTTTTATAATCATATTTAAGGTGCTGTAAAGATTATGCGCTGCGGTAACCACTCAGCTACAGAACTTGCTGACCAAAAGGTCAGTGGTTCGAATTTGCAGAGTGGGGTGAGCTCCCTCTGTTAGCCCCAGCTTCTGCCAACCCAGCAGTTCAAAACCATGCAAATGTGAGATCAATAGGTACCACTTCAGCGGGAAGGTAACGGTGCTCCATTCAGTCATGCCAACCACATGACCTAGGAGATGTTTATGGACAATGCTGGCTCTTTGGCTTAGAAATGGAGATGAGCACCACCCTTCAGAGTTGGACTCAACTAGACTTAACATCAAAGGGAAACCTTTACCTAAAGATTATATAATTGGCCTTCTGTACCCAGAGATTCAACCATCCACTGCTTGAAAATATTTCAAAAGGCAAAACTTAATTTTATCATTTGATATAAGGGACATCATTTTACTATGCTTTATATACAGTGGGATTGAACATCCTTGAATTTTGGCATCTATGAGGGATCCCGGAACCAAACCAGGAAAAAGAAACAGAAAGAAAAAAATACAGGGGTTTTTTTTGCTATCAACTCTACCACTTCTTAGCATCTCTTTCTTTCATGTGAAGGTTAAAAATAACATATTATTAATCCCTCTGTACCAGTGTTGGCAGCAACCTGAGCCGGACAAATCCCACTGCCTCTGTAATAACGAACCAGATCAGTGGACCAGATTAAAATAAATCAGTTCCCAGATCATCACAGGGGAAAATGCTGTTAGATCCCTAACATAGCTGCCCAGCCATGATGTGGGATTCTGGAAAAAAACCCTGCTTTATATAAACAAACTAGTTGGGCACCCGGCATTGCCCAAGCTATTAGAAAAAGTCATTTTTTAATTTTACAAAATGTACAAGATTGTGGGTGTACTACAACTCACATCATATCAGGTTAACCCCTTGAAACTCTATAAAGTTTGTCATGTTGGGCAGATTTGCTCTAGATGCATCATTGGTGGGGTTCAGTATGGTCCAGGGTCATCGTTGGTGGGGTCCAGAGTGTTCTTTGATTGCAGGTGAACTATAAATCCCAGTACCTACAACAGCTATAAATCAAGGTGAACACCCCCCCCCCAAAAAAAAAACTTCTCCAGTAGTTTTATTTGATCATGGGGGTTCTGTGTGCCAAATGTGACCCACATCCATTGTCAGTGTGGGTCACAGTGCTCTGATTTGATGCAGGATGAACTACAACTTCCATCATGTGCAGCAAATCCCCCAAACTCCTCCAGTATGTTGAGTTACTGATCAGTTCTGCTCTGTTTGTTGTGGAGACAGAGATTAAAAAGAATAGGAAAGCGTTAAAGCAGAGGCAGTGGGTGCGATTGTGCAAATTCCACACCAATGGAGAGAGTAAGAAACACTGGGATGTCTGTGGAGGAAATGCATAAAACCTAGGAGGACATTGTCACAGAATGAAAACATTCGTTGGGTGGTGGGCAGTATGGTTCAATGTGCTCACTATAACCTGCAATGTCATTGGAGGGAGGGCCATTGGTGTCTCCTGAGTGGTGGAAGTTATAGCCGTTTGTGGAGGCAGGAGCTTGTCTGTGCCACATACACACATACATATTATTATTATTATTATTATTATTATTATTATTATTATGTGGATGGATGGATGGATGGATGACTGGATGGATAGATAGATAGATAGATAGATAGATAGATAGATAGATAGATAGATAGATAGATCATACCCCTGTATCAGCTTAACTGAGTAACCTCTTGGCCGACCTCTTCAAGCCTGATGGAAACCTGTTTACAAGAATATTTACCCTGTGGGAAGCGGGCAAAGCTGTTATGCGCGGATATTTTATACAACAAAAAGCAAGGGAAAAAAAAGGATAAACTACGGAAACAGAGAGCTAATAGACAAAATAGAAACAGAAGAAAAGAAACTAAAAGAAAACCCAAATAACAAGACAGCTTGGGAAAATATAAAAATATTACAGAAAGAGAAAGAATATTTGGAGTTAGAAGAAAGGGCCAAAAACCTGAACTATATAAAGGCTGATTATTTTCAAAACGCGAATAAACCGGGGATCTGGCTGGCAAGAAGACTAAGAAGGAAGAGAGAATCGAGAATCATTACAAGAATAAGAACGAAAGAGAAGACAGTAACAGAAGAAGGAGAGGTGAGAAAAAAAATTGAGAAATACTATAAGGCTTTATACCAGGACGAGCAAATAAAAACGAAAAAATTATGAATTACTTAGCTAAAAGGAAAATCCAAAAGATTTCAGAAAAAGAAAGAGAGGCATTAAACAGGGAGATATCCGAGGCGGAAATACAGACAGCAATAAAAAATCTGAGAACAAATAAGGCACCGGGCCCAGACGGGTATACAGCAATATATTATAAGAAACTACAAAAAGAAATAACACCGTACTTGAGAAAGGTAATGAACGAAATTAGAGAAACCAAAGAGATACCACCCACTTGGAAACAAGCCAATATATGTGTTATACCGAAGGAAAACAAAGACCCTGAGAAAATAGAAAATTATAGACCAATATCACTGCTAAACTTAGATTATAAACTGTTCAGTAATATACTAGCAGAAAGATTTAAAAAATTCCTTATAAATTGGATTAAAGAGGAACAAACAGGTTTTCTCCCGGGCAGAAATCAATGTGAGAATGTAAGAACGATAATAGACCTTATTGAGTATTATGAAAAAAACATACAAAAGGAAGTGATGTTTCTCGCAGTCGACGCTGAAAAAGCGTTTGATAAAATCAATTGGAATTTTTTCAAATTACTTTTTAGGGAAATGGATTTAGGATTTTGCTTAATAAACTCAATTGAGGCAATCTATAAAACACAGTATGCAAAAATAATAATAAACGGGCAGGAAAGCAGTGAAATCGAGATTCGGAAAGGAACGAGACAAGGATGCCCCCTATCCCCCCTAATATTTATATTAACATTAGAAGTATTATTAAACAGTATAAGAGACAATGATGAACTTAGGGGGGCAAGAGTAAATGGATATTCTTACAAATGTAGGGCATTCGCAGACGATTTAATTTGTATTATTGAAGAACCAAACAAAAACCTTAATAAATGGATGGAAACAATTGAGGAATATGGATCAGTGGCAGGGTTCAAATTAAATCTAGAAAAAACTGAAGCAATAACAAAGAATATATCAAAGAAAAAATTAGAACAACTAAAAGAAAACAACAGAATAAAAATCGTCCCGAAACTCAAATATCTAGGAATTATTATCACACCTAAAAATTCACAGTTTCTACAAAACAATTATATAAGAATTTGGAAAGAGATAAGAAAAGACCTAGAGAAATGGAAATTCCTGAAAATCTCACTCCTGGGGAGGATAGCCTGTATTAAGATGAATGTGCTTCCAAGAATGTTATTTCTTTTTCAAAACTTACCGATAATCAGGAACCAAAAAAATATAAAAGAATGGAACAAAGATATTAGGAAATTTATATGGCTCAACAAAAAACCGAGAATAAACTACAAAAATCTAACAGATGAGAGGGAAAGAGGGGGACTGGGTCTCCCCGACCTGGGCCTATACGCAGAGGCTTGTGCACTAGCCTGGGCGGTAGATTGGATTAGATTAAAAAAGGATAAAATCTTAAATCTAGAAAGCTTTGACCTTCGCAGGGGTTGGCATGCGTACATTGGCTATGAGAAATTAAAAATTGAAAAAAACTTCGGCAACCATTATATAAGGGCGGCAATTATCAGAACTTGGAATAAATATAAAAAGAGGATGTACAACAAAATACCAACATGGATTTCCCCACTAGAATCATGCCAGAGAAAGGAATTAGGCTGGATAAAGTGGCCAAACTACAAGGAGCTAATAAGGGAAGATAAAAAAGAAGTATCCCTAAGACCACTAGCTGAAATAAAACTAAATTACCCAAACATGACTTGGCTCCAATACAGGCAGATACAGGAATTCTTTAGTAAGGATGAAAAAATGGGATTTGAAAAAAAAGGAAACAGATGGGACAGAATATGGGACTCGGAGAAGAAAAAGATATCCAAAATATACAAAGAATTACTTAGATGGAGTACTGAAGAAGAAGAGATAAAAGAATGTATGGTGAAATGGGCCAGAAATGTGGGAAGAACAATAGGAACAGAAGAATGGGAAACGATATGGAAGAAAAAGTTGAAATATCTAAAAGCCCACGATATGAGAGAAAACTGGCTTAAGGTCTTCTTCAGAGGTACATGACTCCCGCAAAAATAAATAGATATTACAAAAAGGCAAACTCAAAATGCTGGAAGTGCGGATCAATAGAGGGAACGATGTTTCATATGTGGTGGCAGTGTAAAAACGTGAGAAGCTACTGGATGGAGATACAAGAAACATTACAGAAAGTTCTGAAAATCAAAATTCCCCTAAAACCAGAAATATTCTTACTGGGTATCACAACAAATGTAAAAATAGACAAAAACACAGATAAACTACTATTCCTGGCAACAACAGCGGCAAGGATTTGCTTGGCAAGATTCTGGAGGAAGAAAGAAGTTCCAAAGATAGAGGATTGAAAAAGAAAAATAATGGAAGTCAGGAACATGGACAGACTGAGCTTTATCATCCAAACAAATAAAGGTATAAATGAATCGGAAACTGACTGGACAAAATTTAAGGAATATTTAAAACTAAACAATTAAATCTAAGAATAACTCCAAGAAGAGTGCAATTAGAATATAGAAGAAATCCAAAGATGACATGAAAAAGAAATAGAGGAGAAGCTTGTGGACAAGGAGACAGACATAAACCATATATTAGTCGAAATAGGACAATAGGACAACGTAAACAGAGAGAAAAGAGAGGAAGAAACGAAAGAAAAGGATAAGGCCTCCCCCAAAGAATCCTGGAAGTCACTCGGAATGAAGAAAGAAATTTCTTGAATCTTCTTTTTTTTTTTAACTGTCACTTTTATCTTCCTCACACTACCCCCCACCTCCCCCCCCTTTTTCTCTCTTTTCTTCCCATCTAAACACGCCCGCCCCTCTCCCTGACTGCTTAACTCCCCCCCCCCTTTCCCTAACCCCAACCGGCTGTATATATATTTAAGAAAACTGCAATAAAGAATTATAATTAAAGCCTGATGGAAACCTCATTCACTCATCTTCAAGAATCAGCAAAATGAACCTTCTTCTCTCCATACACCTTGTCCCCAATAAACTAGCATCAAGGTAGAGAAATCATGCCAAGATCATCACAGTTATGACTAATTAGCAATCATGAACACAAAATAGTTACCTATATTTACTCATTTGCAACTGTTTCATAATGGCTGCTTATTCTCAATTGTGATGCTATTGTTATGTTCATAATAAATGTGTCCGTTTTATTTTTAATTGCTGTACAATGCTTAGTTCCAGAGGCTCTGTCATAATAATGGGCTAAATCTAACTTTAGCCGTAGAGCAGATTAACTGAAATTAATGGAACTTTAGCTAGCAATTACTAACAAGTCCCATTTAGTTATTACGTAACAAGTCCAATTTAGAGAGGAGTGAATTTGGATTTAGCGTAATACTTTCCCTTCTCCCCAAAACCAATTATTTTGCCAATACAAACATATTAAAAAGGGGTTTTTCAAAATCACTTAATCAGCCTTGTTGACATATTAAAATTAACAAGTATGATTTGTATGAATGGTGCATTAAAAAGATTTGCTCTCTCAAAGACCTAAGCTCCAAAAAATTAAAACATGAGTAAATGAGAACAAGTTGGCTGATATCGCATAGACATTCATTCCTTTTAATAATAATAATAATAATAATAATAATAATAATAATAATAATAGTTTCTGGGTTCTCTCCAAAGCTTTTCAACAAAACCCTGAATTCTAAAATATTACTGAGCCTGGGTTGCTGTGGGTTTTCTGGGCTGTAAGGCCATGTTCCAGAAGCATTCTCTCCGGATGTTTCACCCACATCTATGGCAAGAATCCTCAAGAGGTTGTGAGATCTCACTGCCTCTGAGGATGCCTGCCATAGATGTGGCTGAAATGTCAGAAGAGAATGCTTCTGGAACATGACCATACAGTCCAAAAAATCCACAACAACCCAGTTATTCCGGCCATGAAAGCTTTCAACAATACATTACTGAGCCTCTTTTTTTTTTTTAAGCTGGGCTCCAACACTGTTAATGTCTAGGTTCCCAGATATATAGAAATTTGATGCTGGTATCTAGGAATTTGAGTTATTTTCCTGCCTACTTTCAAGCTTGTTATCTCTCTTATATAACTAAATGGGATTTTGGGAGATGTGCTTTGATGTGTATTAGGAGTTCCAAATTCATTTCTAAATTGAGGTTTAAAAAGTTACTGTACAAATATATTACAGTTTTTATATACTCAAGAACAGACATGCAATCTCTGATGCAAGTCTCAAAATTTCCACAAAGCGCAATAGTTTCATTTACTGAAATAGCTATTCTGTTGTCTTATCTGATAGCTAAAAATAATACTAACTCTGGCCAGTTCTGTGCATAATACTTGTTCAATTGCGTCAACAGAAAATCAACTTAAATTATACTGTTTCTTTTCAATGTGAAGAAGCTTGTGTTTGTGAAAAAAGGTCCAAAAACACACCTTGGTTCAACCCATGCAAAACTGTCTTTTAACAAAATGTGCATTGGGTTGAATCCAGACTTAATCGTGCTGAGAAAATAATTCCAGTAAAGTCAGTGAGACCGAACATAGCATGATGAACATTAGTCAGTCATGAGTAAATGAGGTCTTAAGGTTAAGCAAAATGTTTGCTTCTAAAAATAAAGCTCAAATTTTTTGTCTTTGGAACCATTTTTGAAGCTTTTTTTCATGTCAGGAGTGACTTGAAACTGCAAATTGCTTCTGGTGTAAGAGAATTGGCTGTCTGCAAGGAAGTTGCCCGGGGGTGCATGGATGTTTTACCATCCTGTGAGTGGCTTCTCTCATGTCCCAGCATGACAAGCTGGAGCTGACGACGGGAGCTCACCCCGCTCCCCAGATTCAAACCACCGACCTTTCGGTCAGCTGAAGGGTTTAGCCCATTGTGCCACCGAGGGCTCTTATTATTCTGGTCATAGGAATGTATGAACTGAGGGAAGAGGAACTGACTTACTACTTCATCACATTAGAGATGAATCCACTTTAAATCCGGTTGCTGCCTCCTACAGAATTCTGGGGTTTGTAGTTTAGGGAGGAGGCTTTAACAGACTCACTAAACTACAAACCCCAGAATTCTGCAGGTAGAGACCAGATTTAAAGTAGATTTACTTGACAATTCTGTCTTGGTTAGATTCAGGATGCAAGTTGACATTGTTTTTGCCTTGGGTCTTACTGCTGCATCCCTTTTGATATCTGTATGCAATTGCAGTGCACCCATGCATATGGCTGCATCCACATTGTAGAATTAATGCAGTTTAACACCGTTTTATCTGCCATGGCTCAATGCCATGGAATCTTGGGAGATTGTAGCTTTGTAATGTCTTTAGATTTCTCTGCCAAAAAACACTGGTGCCTTGCCAACTAGAAATCCCAGGGTTCTGTAGCAATGAGCCAGGACACTTAAAGTAGTGTCAAACTGCATTAATTCTACAGTGTAAATGCATACTATTTTTCATTTTGACAGAAATGTTTAATGAAGCATTGCATTAGACCCCTTGGGCCAACCATTCTATCAGCCTAACCTACCTCTGAGGTTTACTGCAATGACAAAAGGATGTGTCTAAAAAAGTGAGAGAACAAAACCCCAATAATGAATGTAAAACAACATGCACTTGAGGAAACAGGCTCATGTCCATGGTAGATTATGTCACGTTAAAACTGGTGTGTATATGTGTGAGTCTGACATCTGCCTTCCATTAATAAAAGGCCTTCTTACAGAAGGCGCTTTCACCTGATTTACATCTGTCTTTTATTCCAGCCCCACATTTATCATACTCAGTGGTGCAGGAAGAAAAGGGAGAAGTAAATCAGGGGAAAGTGCCATCTGTAAGAAGTCCTTCATCCACACTCAACAGAGTATCCAAGGCAATTCACTTACAAATATTAAGGCAAATTAATACTATCACAATATATGGAACTGGGAATCATCATGTTGCAATAGCTTGGGTGCTGAACTACAAATCCCTCCTTGCCCATAGGAACCCACTAAGTGGCCTTGAGCAAGACATTCTCTCAGCTTCAGAGAAAGGCAATGTCAACTCTCTTCTGAACAAATCTTGCTAAGAAAACACTGTGATATGACTGTAAGGTTGTGTGACTTGAAGACACACAACAACAAACATCACTGTATCGTCAAAGGCTTTCATGGCTGGAATCACTGTGTTGTTGTGTGTTTTCTGGGCTGTATGGTCATGTTCCAGAAGCATTCTCTCCTGACCTTTTGCCTGCATCTATGGCAGGCATCCTCAGAGGTTGCGAAGTCTGTTGGAAACTAGGAAAATAGGGTTTATATATCTGTGGAATGTCCAGGGTGAGAGAAAGAATTCTTGCCTGTCTGAGGTAGGTGTGAATGAAGCAATTGTCCACCTTGATTAGCATTTAATGGCCTAGCAGTTTTCAAGGTCTGGCTTCTTACTGCTGGGGGAATCCTTTGTTGGGAGGTATTAGTTGACCCTGATTGTTTTCAGACATCACATTACAAAATTAAAAGCCAGAAGAAGAAATATATATCCACAAAACACGAAACTCATAAAACATCTCATTCCACTTAGAAAAAATGCAAACCCTTTATGTTTATTGAGAATTAATTTTGCAATGATAACCAAACATACATTTATTCCAATGTAAAACTGAAGATACACTTTAGTTTTGCACTCTCCGGGTTTGGTATAATAACTTTAAAAAATCTGGTAATTTGCCCAATCAGAAATGACCTGATACATTCTCCTTTCAGAGTAGTATTACTGAATCTATGTTTTCCCTGACATAAGTGGAAGCAGCTCAGAAGAAGTTGGGCGCAAACAATATTAACAAGATGTGAAATAAGTGTTTACTTTATTATTTTGTAACGGGCAGCCTACAAATCTTTAAATTTAGAAGCCCAACAAAACTGACCAGGGTTCCTCCAAAACAACAACAACTTTGCAGAACTAGAAACTAACAAGGAGGGGAAAGAATGTTTCTAAACGTAAAGGAGTAGTTTCAAACTTGTTTAGGATGAAACAGTTTACATTTTATTTATTTACTCCATTTGTATACCGCATTTATCAGCCTGAGGCGGCGACTCAATTTTATATATTACAGGGCAAAGAATGTATCTTTTGTTCATTATCAGTAAATAGTGGGATAATGTAATTTTATATTGTTGTTATGTGCCTTCCAGGACAAACTTCTCATGGGGATTGGAGGACTTATTCAAGGCCACTCAGTGAGTTTCTATGGCTGAGCAAGTATTCGAACCCCGGTCTCCAAAGTCATTGTCCAATATTCAAACAACATGGTTCCAAAAACTAATTTTGTCTTGTACTTCACAGCAAATAATATGCACATTCCCCCCCCCCCCCCCGCAAAAAGGAAATCATAAAGGAGAATTTCATTTTCTAAAAGCAGTATTGTAAAAAAAACAACAACAACAACCCAAAACTACCAATATTTCCATCACCACAACTATTTCTCCCTAGGAAAGAATTCTCTCTAACCAAACAACACTTCACTATTGGTCACTAAGGATGAGTACAAGATTCCAAACCAATGTTTTCTAAAACAAATGTGCCTGTTTTGAGGACAAGGCACTTCCTACGCTCAAGAACTGCAGACTATTAACCAGTGAGAACTAAAAGCAAGCAAGCACCGGAAATATTAAAAGAAAATACAGTTCCAATGTCTTGTAGGCACTTTGGAAAGTTGGAAAAAAGGCAGGGGAAAAAAGTGTGAAGATGGCACATAACAGAATATGTAATATAATGCAGAAACTGACTACAGGTGGCCCTCATTATCCATAGATTCACCAACTATTTTAAGAGAAGGTTTTAAATATTTCTACAAGTCGAATGCCCTTTTAATAGTTAGCTTTTGTCTGTTTTTAATTGTATTGCCTCTTGAGTGTGAGATGCTTTGGGTCTCAATTCAGAGAGAACAGCACCTTGCAAGGTGAAAAGGATAAAAATATAAGTAAAATAATAAGCATGACAGATATGCAAAGCTGGTTAGGGAAGCCAAGTTTGAATGAGAAAGCTAATGATAAAGGTCTGCAGCTGTGCCAAGAGAGGTGTTTAAAAAAGGGGAGACACAAGGGGTGGGGAGTTTTTTACACTAAAAGAGCATATATTCTTCCAAGAAGGTATTTGCTAAGCAGCGGTTAAGAATTAAGAGTCCTTTCTCCAAATATTCCCAAATATCCAAGTTAAGGAGGAAGGAGGCTGAGGAGGGCCACACATAAAGGAGGGATATCTTATAGGGCCCCGACATCAAGGCATTCCTGAAGCAGTAAGGAAAATATAACACTCCCACAAAAGTGAGCTATACTAAAGGGTCCTTGCACATCTCGAACCACTAAAGCAACCACAGTAGTCCCATAAATTTGAAGTATCCTATAAGGTACCTGAATAGGAGAAATATTGAACAACTAAAGAAAATTCGGTACCTATATGTGTGTGTGTATACACATACAGACACTGCATGTATATACCGTTTTTTCCCTCAAAAACAGGAACTCAAAGCAGTTTTCAACATTATAAAGGCAAAATTCAATGCCATACATACATGTGAAAACCAAAAGATAATAAGACAATAACATATAACTATAAATTAACCTAACCAAATTAAAACATAAAATAACATTTAGACATAAAACCTAAAATATTAAACACTGATAATACAATAACACAAAGGTAGGCTATCTAGGGGGGGGGGGGGCTCCTGCATAGGAGTAATCCTGAACACTAAAGCAAATAGAGTGTCCACATAAAGGTTGGGTATCCCATAAGGTCCCAGCATAGATGCAACCCTGAACCATTAAAGAAAAGTACAGTAGTCCCATAAAGGTGCAAATACCCCAAATAGCCCCAGTACAGGAGCAAAGTTTTGTACTCCTATAAAGTTGGGTCCTTGCACAGGAGGAATCCTGAACCCATAAAGCAAGGATAACATTCCCATCAAGGTGGGGTGTCCTAAATAAGGCCCCTTTACAGGTGCAATTCTGAATGAGTAAGAAAAGTAGAGTGCACCCGCATAGGAGCAAACCTGACCCACCAAAAGCAAGTATAATACTCACATAAAGGTGAGATACTTTAAAGGGCCCTTACCTAGGAGCTACTCTGAATCACTAAAGCAAGTACAGTACTTGTATAAAGATGGGCTGCTATAGGTTCCCTGTATAGGAGCAATCCTGAACCACTAAAGCAAGTACAATACTCAACATGAAGATGATATATTACTGCATTTTCATATGTGTGTTTGTAGAAATTTTGTAGTATTTATGTGCTTCTTTTACTGTGCTATGGCCTGCCTTGAGCCATGGGGAGAGGCGGGTAAGAAATAAAATTATGTTGTTGTTGTTGTTGTTATGTACATAACAACACAGCACACATGCACATGAGGTCCAAGTGTCTGAGATTCGTCTCTGAATATCGGACTATTCCCAAAGGCCTAGAATATTAGAGGTATTTTCGTAGTTCTGGGAAGTGTTGCCTTCTGCAGCATGTGGATTGAAGTTCTGTCCAAATTAAGGGTTTTACAGTGCTTTTGGGGGTTTCTTGGAATGCCCCCAAGAAAACCAACTACGACTGGTACCACTGTTTTCTTTTGACATAGTCATCCAATTTCAAGTTGTAACTCCTTGTATTTCATTATCTTTTCCAGCTCTTTGTCCTCGATTCTGTTGTCTCCTGGTACTGATAAAAACATGTTTCTTTTCCACCACTGTCATATCTCATGTGGTATGTGGCAGGTGTTTATCTGCTTGGATTCCGAAATCCCAGAGTATTTTTGCTTCTTCATTTTCCGTAGTTGTCACCTTCTTCTTCTTCTTCTTCTAATTCTTCTTCATTATTATTATTTTTATTATATTTTAAAGGGCCCCTGAATAGGAGCAGCCCTGAACCCCTAAAGCATGCACAGTATTCTTGTAAAAATTGCATATTCTACACTATATCCTATAGGAGGGTCATTCTATAGGGCTCCTGCATAGGAGCAACTCTGGACCCCTAAAGCAAGCACAGTATTCTTGTGAAGATGAGATAGTCTATAGTATATCCCATAGGTGGTCTGTCCTAAAGGGCCCCTGCATAGGAGCAACCCTGGACCCCTAAAGTAAGCACAGTATTATTGTAAAGGTGTGATATTCTATACTATAGGTGGTCTGTCCTATAGGGTCTCTGCAAAGGAGCAACCCTGAACCCTAAAGCTAGTGCAATACTCAACGTGGAAGTGAGACATCTTAAAAATATCCTGCATAGGAGCAACCTGAACCCCTAAAGCAAGCACAGTACTCTTGTAAAGGTGGGATATTTTATACTATATCCTATAGATGGCTTGCCTTATAGGTCCCTGCATAGATGCAAGCCTGCACCCCTAAAGCAAACAGTATTCTTTTAAAAGTGGGATATGTTATATTATATCCTATAGGTGGTTGGTCCTATAGGGTACTTGAATAGGAACAAGCCTGAACCCCTAAAGCAAGTACAGTACTCTTGTAAAAATGAGATATTCTATATTATATCCTATAGGGCTGTCCTATGGGTCCCTGCACAGGAGCAATCCTAGACCCCTAAAGCAAGCACAATATTATTGTAAAAGTGGGATATTCTATACTATAGGAGGGCTGTCCTATAGGATCCCTGCATAGGAGCAACCCTGAACCCCTAAAGAAAGTACAGTATTCTTGTAAAAGTGGGATATTCTATATTATATCCTATAGGTGGTGAGCTGTCCTATAGGGCACCTGCATAGGAGCAACCCTGGGCCCCTAAAACAAGAACAGTATTCCTTTAAAGGTGGATATTATATACTAAATCCTATAGGTAGGTGTCCTATAGGGTCCCTGAATAGGAGCAACCCTGAACCCCTAAAGCAAGTACAATACTCAAGGTGGAAGTGAGCTATCTTCAAGATATCCTGCATAGGAGCAACCCTGAAACCCCTAAAGCAAGTACAGTATTCTTGTAAAAGTGGGATATTCTCTATAGGTGGGCTGTCCTATAGGGTACCTGAATAGGAGCAACCCTGAACCCCTAAAGCAAGTGCAATACTCAAGGTGGAAGTGAGATATCTTCAAGATATCCTGCACAGGAGCAACCCTGAACCCCCAAAGCAAGCACAATATTCTTGTAAAAATGGGATATTCTATATTATATCCTATAGGTGGGCTGTCCTATAGGGTACCTGAATAGGAGCAACCCTGAACCCCCAAAGCAAGTACAATACTCAAGGTGGAAGTGAGATATCTTCAAGATATCTTGCATAAGAGCAACCCTGCACCCCAAAAGCAAGCACATCACTCACCTCTGCCCTCCTCCCACTTGTTGCTTTGACTCTCAGAGCAGAAACTGCAGCAGCAGGAGCAGCATCTCCAGGGGAAGGGAAGCCAAGCCTTGCTCCAGAGGCTCTCCTCCTCCTCCTTTGTGTCCCTCCGAAGCCCAAAGCGGCGTGCTTTGCCGGGGCTTCTCCCTCCAGGGGTGGAGGCCCCTCCCCGGGGCTGGACCGGGCTAAGCAGGCCGCCCCCCGTCCTCAGACCACCCTCCTCCTGCCTGCCTCCCTTCCTCCTCGTCCTCCTCCTGGCATTGGCTGCTTCTTCTTCCTCCTGAGTCCCTGGCTGCAGCTGCACTGTGGGATTAATACAGCTTGGCACCTCTTGACCTGCATTGGCTCAAGGCTATGGAATCATGGGAGCTGTAGTTTAGCAAGGCACCAGCACTCTTGGTCAGAGGAGGCTGGAGACCTTGTGAAACTACAACTCCCACAATCCCATAGCATTGAGCCAGGGCAGTTGAAATGGTATCAAATTGTATTCTTTCTACAGTGTAAATATTCCCACCATCAGGTGTTTTGCATCTTACTTCAAGGCTGGGAAAATAGGGGGAAAGCAACAACAACTACAACAACAACAACAACAAAGGCTCAGGAATAGAATCATAGAATGATAGAGTTGGAAGAGACCTCATGGGCCATCCAGTCCAACCCCCTGCCAAGAAGCAGGAATATTGCATTCAAAAGCACCCCTGACAGATGGCCATCCAGCCTCTGTTTAACTTCCAAAGGAGGAGCCTCCACCACACTCCGGGGCAGAGAGTTCCACTGCTGAACGGCTCTCACAGTCAGGAAGTTCTTCCTCATGTTCAGATGGAATCTCCTTTCTGGTAGATAGACACTGTCAAGGGCACATCTGCACTGACCATGTCATGTAAGATAACCAATTGCAGAAAAAGGGAACCAATAGAATGAGCAGGAACCAGGTTAAGGCTTGAGTGATGCTTAGAGAAACCTAGCGTTGGAAGACACTCCAAGGGCCCAACCCCATTCTGCCATAGGTGAACACAATCAAAACATTCCCAGCAGATAGCCATCCAATCTCTACTTATTTATTTATTTATTTATCGATTCAGAAGCAAATCAAGAATCCAATTATAATGTATTTTTAAAAAACACACAAAGTTAAACACTTGGCATTATATTAAATTTCCTTTGACCAGAAGCTGGCCACTTGGAGTGCCTCTGGTGTTGCTATATTTATTTATTTACTAGCTGTGCCCTGCCACGCGTTGCTGTGGCCTATAGTAAAACTTATCAAAGTAGAGGTAGATATCTGGACTATTATGAAAGAGAGGTACCTACCTATTCCTTCCCCCTTTTCCTCCCCCTTTCTCTCCTTTCTTCCTTCTCTACCTCTTTCTTTCTTTCCTTCTTTCACTACTTGGTTTCATCCTTCTCTCTTTCCTTCATTCCCTCCCCCTTTCTTCCTTTGCCTTTCTTCCCTCCCTGTTTGCTTCCTTCTTTCACTTTTTATTTCCTTTTATTTCACCACCATCATAACAATAACAATAATGCAATGCATTGCCTCTGGGACCTGACACCTCTCCCATTCCCCCAGGGTCTAATAGGAATGATAGCATAATAATAATAGAAATAACAACCTTTACCCGCCACGTGTTGCTGTGGCCAACCTTCCCACTTTCTCTCCTTCTTTCCCTCCTTCCTTCCTTCCTTCCCTCCCATCTTTCCTTCTCCTCTTCCTTCTCTATCTCTTTCCTTCCTTCCCCCTTTTTCTTTCTCTTCTGGTCTCTTTTCTTCCTTCTCTCTTTCCTTCTTTCCTTCCCTCCCTCTTTCTCTGCATCTTCCCCCTTCCTTCACTCCCTCTTTCCTTCCTTCATTCCCTTTTTTCTTTCCTTCTCTCCTTCCTTCCTTCCCCCTTTTTCTTTCCCTCCCTCTGTCTCTCATTTCTTCCTTCTCTACCTCTTTCCTTCCTTCCCCCTTTTTCTTTCTCTTCTGCTGTCTCTCTTTTCTTTCCTTCCATCTTTCCTTTTCTTTTTTTCTTCTTCCTTCTTTCTCTAACTTTCCTTCCTTCCCCCTTTTTCTTTACCTCCCTTTCTCTTTCTTCCTTCTTTCCTTCCTTCCTGTCTTTCCTAGATTTTGACAGGGCGGGAAGGGGCGGGGTGGGGTTTGGAGGTGGCGTGAAGTAAAAGGAGGTAAGATTGGGGCAGGGGAGTGATGGAGCGTGGGGTTGCGTGTGTGTGTGCGGCGGCGGGGGGAGTGATGGAGCGTGGGGTTGCGTGTGTGTGTGCGGGGCGGCGGGGGGAGTGATGGAGCGTGGGGTTGCGTGTGTGTGTGCGGCGGCGGGGATGGGGTTGCGTGTGTGTGTGGGGCGGGGGGGATGTTGGGTGGGGTTGCGTGTGTGTGTGCGGCGGCGGGGGAGTGATGGAGCGTGGGGTTGCGTGTGTGTGTGCGGCGGCGGGGGGAGTGATGGAACGTGGGGTTGTGTGTGTGTGTGCGGCGGCGGGGGGAGTGATGGAGCGTGGGGTTGTGTGTGTGTGTGCGGCGGCGGGGGGAGTGGGGTTGTGTGTGTGTGTGCGGCGGCGGGGAGTGATGGAGCGTGGGGTTGTGTGTGTGCGGTGGGGGGGAGTGATGGAGCGTGGGGTTGCGTGTGTGTGTGCGGTGGCGGGGGAGTGGGGTTGCGTGTGTGTGTGCGGCGGGGGGAGTGATGGAGCGTGGGGTTGCGTGTGTGTGTGCGGCGGGGGGTAGAGCGTGGGGTTGCGTGTGTGTGTGTGGCGGCGGGGGAGTGATGGAGCGTGGGGTTGCGTGTGTGTGTGCGGCGGCGGGGGGAGTGATGGAGCGTGGGGTTGCGTGTGTGTGTGCGGCGGGGGGGGTGGGGTTGCATGTGTGTGCGGCGGCGGGGGGAGTGATGGAGCGTGGGGTTGCGTGTGTGTGTGCGGCGGCGGGGAGTGATGGAGTGTGGGGTTGTGTGTGTGTGTGTGCGGCGGTGGGGGGAGTGGGGTTGCGTGTGTGTGTGCGGCAGCGGGGGAGTGATGGAGCGTGGGGTTGCGTGTGTGTGTGCGGCGGCGGGGGGAGTGATGGAGCGTGGGGTTGTGTGTGTGCGTGCGGCAGGGGGTGTGTGTGCGGGAAGCGGCGTGGCGGGGCTTGGAGTGGGCATGGCTTCCGCAGAGGGAACATTGGCCGGAAGACTGTGTGCGCGCGCCAGGGAACTTGCGGCTGGGCACCAATGCGCATGCTCAGTTGTTTTGCCGTTTTATGTGAGTGTGTTGTTGTGTTGTTTTTCATTTTGAGTAGATATGTTTGTACCTTGTGGGTTGTGTTATGGGCATGGGAATTTTGGTTAAGTTTCGTTGGGGTTTTTTTGAGTTTTGTTGTTTTGCCGTTTTGTGAGTGTGTTGTTGTGTTTCATTTTGAGTAGACATGTTTGTACCTTGTGGGTTGTGTTACGGGCATGGGAATTTTGGTTAAGTTTCGTTGGGGGGGTTGTGAGTTTTGTTGTTTTGCCGTTTTGTGAGTGTGTTGTTGTGTTGTTTTTCATTTTGAGTAGATATGTTTGTACCTTGTGGGTTGTGGTTTTGTGAGTGGTGTTGTTGTGTTGTTTTTCATTTTGAGTAGATATGTTTGTACCTTGTGGGTTGTGTTATGGGCATGGGAATTTGGTTAAGTTTCGTTGGGTTTTTTTGAGTTTTGTTGTTTTGCCGTTTTGTGAGTGTGTTGTTGTGTTGTTTTTCATTTTGAGTAGATATGTTTGTACCTTGTGGGTTGTGTTATGGGCATGGGAATTTTGGTTAAGTTTCGTTGGGTTTTTTGAGTTTTGTTTTGTCGTTTTGTGAGTGTGTTGTTTTTCATTTTGAGTAGATATGTTTGTACCTTGTGGGTTGTGTTATGGGCATGGGAATTTTGGTTAAGTTTCGTTGGGGGTTTTTTGAGTTTTGTTGTTTTGCCGTTTTGTGAGTGTGTTGTTGTGTTGTTTTTCATTTTGAGTAGATATGTTTGTACCTTGTGGGTTGTGTTATGGGCATGGGAATTTTGGTTAAGTTTCGTTGGGGTTTTTTGAGTTTTGTTGTTTTGTCGTTTTGTGAGTGTGTTGTTGTGTTGTTTTTCATTTTGAGTAGATATGTTTGTACCTTGTGGGTTGTGTTATGGGCATGGGAATTTTGGTTAAGTTTCGTTGGGTTTTTTTTAGTTTTGTTGTCTTGCCGTTTTGTGAGTGTGTTGTTGTGTTGTTTTTCATTTTGAGTAGATATGTTTGTACCTTGTGGGTTGTGTTATGGGCATGGGAATTTTTGTTAAGTTTCGTTGGGGGATTTTTGAGTTTTGCTGTCCGGTTGAACCAACCTAACAGATTTATGTATATAGATAGCAGTGGACTCAGGGCGGATTGCAGTGTACACATATATGGCAAAGATTCAATGCCAATTTTTGACATACAAACATATACAGACATACACAGAGGCTATTTAACTTTTTTCTGGCCGCCAGGGGAGCTGTCGCTTCCATCGTCCATCTGCGGCGCTGATGAAGTACTTCCGCATTCCTCGCATGCTTTGCTGGAATGCTTTGCTGGAGTCTTCTTTATGGCCTCATAAATTAGTTAATTTAGCCTCCCCACACTTTAATGTGGTACCTAATTTTCCTACTTGACAGATGCAACTGTCGTTCGGGTTGCAAAGGTCGACAACAGGCTACACACAATTGGTTGGAAACCCACTCCAACCTGGGCTGGCTTAGAACTCATGACCTTTTGGTCAGAGTGATCTTTAATGCAGTTCACACTCAGCCAGTTGTGCCACAATCCCGGTATTTGGGTGTGCTGCAATGCTCCAGTGGGATTCCTTCCCTGGTAATCCTCAGAGCTCGAAATGCTTGTCTGTTCTTAAGGTGAAAAGCACACATCTGCATTGTATTGCCAAAGGCTTTCATGGCTGGAATCACTAGGTTCTTGTAGGTTTTTTTGGGCTATAGGGCCATGTTCTAGAGGCATTTCTCCTGACGTTTCGCCTGCATCTATGGCAAGCATCCTCAGAGGTAGTGTCTGCATTTTAGATGGATTACGAATCAGCTGGTTCCCCCTGTAATAGGTAGTAAGGGCACCTAAAGCTTTGGAGAGCTTCTGTTCAACGATTTCACAGCTCCCTGCTTGGGTGGTGATGGCATGATCGTCAGCATAGATGAAACTCTCTGTCCCTTCTAAACAGTATAATTTCTCCAGTGGTGTAGGGCGTAGACATCCTGTGATAATGCGGCATGTGTCCTTAAGAGCCGCATCCACTGTTTTAACGTGGTGGGATGTATTCCACACTGGGCATAAGGAAAAGGAAAGGGCCTGAGGTTGTTAGGAACTGTGGGAGTTGAAGTTCAAAACAACAGGAAGTTTGCCCATGATGGACAGCACTGATCATGCTCTCATAATCTGAGGATTCGACCCTAGAATCATAGAATCAAGAGTTGGAAGAGACCTCATGGGCCATCCAGTCCAACCCCATTCTGCCAAGAAGCAGGAATGTTGCATTCAAATCACCCCTGACAGATGGCCATCCAGCCTCTGTTTAAAAGCTTCGAAAGAAGGAGCCTCCATCACACTCCGGGGCAGAGAGTTCCACTGCTGAACGGCTCTCACAGTCAGGAAGTTCTTCCTCGTGTTCAGATGGAATCTCCTCTCTTGTAGTTTGAAGCCATTGTTCCGCGTCCTAGTCTCCAAGGAAGCAGAAAACAAGCTTGCTCCCTCCTCCCTGTGGCTTCCTCTCACATATTTATACATGGCTATCATATCTCCTCTCAGCCTTCTCTTCTTCAGGCTAAACATGCCCAGCTCCTTAAGCCGCTCCTCATAGGGCTTGTTCTCACCCTGACTCTGGAGATGTGAGTTCAAATCCTAGCTTAGCCACAGAAATCCAAGTCACACTCTCTCAGCCTCAGAGATAGGCAAAGGCAAACTTCGGACTTCAACTCCCAGAAGACTCTCACATCGTGGCCAACACTCGGGAATTCTGGGAGATGAAGTCCAACACAAAAGAATCTCTGCTTGTTGTGACTCTATAAAAATATCTCTATGGGCAGAAGGAAACGTCGCTAAGCGTATGTTTAGGGCGAGTGTCATAGAGAAAGCGTTAGTGCGCACGCGCAAATGCCTCCTGTATCTATAACCTTTACAAAGCGCGAACGTTGCTAAATCAGAGAGAGAAGCATTAATGCGCATGCGTTAAGCCTAGTCCCCTTACTGACTATTGGGAGGAGTGAATGTTTGCTGACGTCATGGAGACAGGGTGAGGAAGGGTAAACTTCGGACTTCAACTCCCAGAAGTCTCTCACATCGTGGCCAACACTCAGGAATTCTGGGAGATGAAGTCCCAGACAAAGAATCCCTCCTTGTTGTGACTCTATATTTTATATCTCTATGGGCAGAAGCGAACGTCGCTAAGCGTCTTTTAGGGCGAGCGTCACTGAGAAAGCGTTAATGCGCATGCGCAAATGCCTCTTGTATTTTTTACAAAGCGCGAGCGTTGCTAAATCAGAGATAGAAGCATTAACGCGCATGCGTGAAGGCTACTCCTGTTACTGACTGTATTGGGAGGAGTGAACGTTTGCTGACGTCATGGAGACATGGTGAGGAAGGGTTAGAGCGCATGCGTAAGTGATTGTTTGAGGCTGAGCGGTGGAGCGCATGCGTAAACTTCTCGTCTCTTTAGCGTCCGTTGGGACTCTCTGGAAAGGAGCGAGCATTGGGTGGACGTAAGTTTTACGTCGTGCGTCACCATCTACGTCATGGAGCAGAGCTGAGGGCGCATGCGCGGTTCAGTTGCGGCCTAGCCGGCGGTGTTGCGCGCTTCCTCACATTCTCACGCGCGGCCTTCGGAGCCTCTGAGGGAGAAACGCGTGCAGGGAAGCGGCGGGAGGTACGACTCGGCCGGGAAGGATGTCGGGGACGACGGGAGGCACGGCGGGCTCTGCTCGAAAGCGGCTGCTGAAGGAGGAAGACATGACGAAGGTGGAGTTCGAGACCAGCGAAGAGGTGGACGTCACCCCCACCTTCGACACCATGGGCCTGCGCGAGGACCTCCTCCGAGGCATCTACGCCTACGGTGAGCCGGGAGGGACAACATTCTCATTCTGTCTCGCTTAATAACCATCTATACAAACATAACAACAATAACACAGTATATCATTATATGCGTTGCTGTGGCCCAGTCTGGTGATCTGGAAAATAAAGTAATGAGAAAGTGTTGATTTCTAATATATGTAATGTCTTTCTGCTTGTGGGTAAACTGTCAGGAGAACTGTAAAAATGTGCAAAATTTTATCTGTTCATTGTATGTATTTGGGTTATGTATGTATAAGTAAGTTTGTATCTTTAATTGCTGAAATGCTTGTGATGTGGTTTTGGTTAATTGGGTGCAGGTGGATCTAATTACTGTGGTTATAATGTGTTGCATCTGCCTGCAGCCAGCAGCAGCCTTCAGCAGCTTTCAGCGTCCCTCAGCGTTCTGCTATTGCTATAGCCTTGAGCTTTTGGAGAAGCTATGGCGTTTTGGAGTTTGGGACTCTAAATGTTTTGTTTAGGGTCTGATATCTGATGCAAGATGTTTGTTTTCTTACTTTTGATGTTTTCCACTATGAATTTATAATAAAGAAAGACTCTGCTAACATAAACAGTATTTCTTGTTGTTTCTTTGTCGATGTTGATGTGGAGATTGTCTGGTTTGCCTACTCTGGAACAACAACAACATGTATTGTCGAAGGCTTTCATAGCCAGAATCACTGGGTTGTTGTAGGTTTTCATGGCTTTCATGGGGACGAGGGAGAGGGCCTTCTCGGTGGTGGCTCCTCGTCTCTCGAATTCACTTCCTAAGACATTAGGCATGCCCCAACCTTGGCAGTCTTTAGAAGGAGTCTGAAAACGTGGTTATTCCAATGTGCCTTCCCAGAATAAGAAACTCCTAGCAATCTCTCCTTAAATGCACTTTATTATTATTATTATTATTAT
>NW_026844366.1:332928656-333085138 GCF_025583915.1 Anolis sagrei ordinatus | reverse complement strand
TTGTCATGGCAGTATCTAAGACAAACAGCTGAGTTGTGTAAAATTCCTATTCAAGGATGTAAGAATTTTCTAGATTGTGAAATTTGTGCAGCAGAAAATCTTAAGAAAGCTCCTATAGCAAAATACAGTGCTAGAGTTTCAAAAAGGATCTTAGAGCTTATACATATTGATGTATCTGGTCCTCATCCTACTTCTGTAGGCGGGTCAAAATATTTTTTGATTTTGGTGGATGATTTTTCTAGGTTGAAATTCACCTTCTTTCTAAGAACTAAAGGTGAAGTTTTTCAGAAAATTTCTGCTTGGCTGAAGCTAATGCAAACACAGTTTCCTGAGTATCCAGTACAGGCTTTTCAAAGTGATC
Source organism: Anolis sagrei ordinatus (assembly GCF_025583915.1). Taxonomy (NCBI): domain Eukaryota; kingdom Metazoa; phylum Chordata; class Lepidosauria; order Squamata; family Anolidae; genus Anolis; species Anolis sagrei. The sequence continues at coordinate 333,084,777 of NW_026844366.1, read as the reverse complement.
GTGGTGCAGAGTTTATGTCCAAACAAATGAAACATTTGCTTGAAAAGTTTGGCATAGTTCACAGGTTAACAAATCCTTACTCACCTAGTGAAAATGGGGTTGCAGAAAGGTGGATAGGTGTTCTAAAAATTGTAGCTAGAAAAATGTTAAGAGATGCTAATTTATCTGATGGATTGTGGGCTGAAGCTGTGGCAAATGCTACTTTTGTGCTCAATCGTTCTTTTTGCAAAAGTGTCAATAGTATTCCTTATTTATTGTTTTTTGGGAAAACTCCTGATTTGAGTTCAATCAGAGTTTTTGGAAGTGACTCATATGTCTTAATTCCTTCTCAACAAAGACATAAGAAGGATTCTATTTGGAAGAAATTGAAATATCTAGGCCCTGCTTCTGAGTCAAAAGGTTGGAGATTTTGGTGTGGTAATAATAGGGTGTTAGTTTCTAAAAGTGTAAAGTTTCAACAACACAGTGGTTGGGATAGGATTCATTCAAATAAGGAAGTGTTTCTGCCTTTTAACACTACTCAAATGCATACACCACTAACCACACAGCCAACTACACAACAAGTTTCACAGCAACCTGCTACACAAGTGCAATCAGTTTCACAACAGTCTGCACAGCAAGATATACAACCAAGCACATCTCATGATACACATTTTGGTTCACAAGTGCAAGTGAAGCAAGAATCTGTTTCTAGTCAGTTACAAAGCAGTAGTCCTGTAATTAAAAGGACAGAATCTCAGAAGAGAAAAGCTGAAGCTGAATCCTCTAGTTCACAAAGTACTAGCTCTAGTAATTCAGAGACTGATGAGACTGATGGAGGAGATAGTACTAGGACCATTCCTAGACGTAGTTCTAGGATAACTAAGGGTATACCTCCAAAGAGATATCATTGTGAAGTTGTGAAAGTACCAGACCATGACTGGTCTGAACCTCAAAGTTATAAAGAGATGTTGAATAGAGAAGAGACTGAAAGAAAGCTTTGGTTAAAAGCAATGCAAAGTGAATTTGATTCTTTGAAAGATTTGCAAGTTATGGAGAAATCTAAAACAGTTGATAATGCAAAAGTTCTAAGTTGTCGTTGGGTGTATAGACGTAAACAAACAAAGGATGGTGGTTATTTGTACAAAGCCAGATTAGTTGCTAGAGGTTTTGAACAGATATATGGAGAAAATTTTAATGAGATATTTAGCCCCACAGTATCTGGTGAAGCACTAAAAATAACCCTTGCAATTGCCAGTAATAGAAATTTAAAAGTTAAACATTTTGATGTGAATACTGCATACCTTCATGCAGATTTAGAAGAAAAAGTTTATATTTCTGCTATTCCAGGTTTTGAATCTGATCTTCCTGATGGGACTTATCTTCTTAAAAAAAGTCTTTATGGTCTCAAACAAAGTGCAAGAAATTGGAACTTACATTTAGACAAAGTGTTGACAAAGTTAAATTTTGTTGCAAATAGTTTTGATCCTTGTTTGTACTCAAAAGGAAGTGGAGATACACAAATGTTTATTATAATTTATGTGGATGATGTGTTATGTATTGGATCTGAAGAACAAATTGAGGAAGTTTTTCAGAATTTAAGCAAAGTATTGAAAATCAAAAATCTTGGAGATGTTAATAGATATCTTGGCATAAATATTGCTAGAAATGAAACTGGTTTTGAATTAAACCAAACTGATAAGATTTATGATCTTTTGAAAAGAACCAGAATGGAAAATGCAAACACTGTTAATACTCCTATGGCTCTTCAGTTCTTACAACATGTAGATGGAGAAGTGTTTGATAACAATTTTATTTATCGTTCAGTTCTTGGTTCTTTATTGTATATTGCAAACAATACTAGGCCCGACATTTCGTTTTCTGTTGGTATCCTAAGTCAAAGGATTCAAAATCCTTCACAAACAGACTGGGCCGGAGTAAAAAGAGTTTTAAGATATTTAAAGCAAACAGCTGAAAAAATATTCAGAATTTGCCCAAATAACAAACAGTCTTTGGAAATCCATTGCGATAGTTCATTCGCTAATTTAAAAGGAAATAAATCTGTCACAGGATTTATAATAAAATATGCCAATACACCAGTTTGCTGGAAAAGTAGAAAACAAAACTTAGTTGCTTTAAGCACAGGAGAAGCTGAGTTTTCAGCATTATCTGATGCCTTGACATCAGTAGAGTGGATTGAATCTCTAATTAAAAATATGAACATTGATTTGGAATTACCAATACAGGTGTATGTAGATTCTCAAACTTGCATCGCATTGTGTAAGAGTCAAAATTTAAAAACGAAATCTAGATATATCAATGTTAGATATTCTAACGTGCAACAATTTGTAAAGAACAAAAGAATTGTTCTTAACTATGTGTCTTCTGTTGAAAATGTTGCAGATATTTTGACGAAGCCTCTTACATGTGATAAACATAACCAATTTTGTGAAAGACTGAATTTATGATTATATAAATATGAACTGATATAATTTTGTGGAGGAGTGTCAGGAGAACTGTAAAAATGTGCAAAATTTTATCTGTTCATTGTATGTATTTGGGTTATGTATGTATAAGTAAGTTTGTATCTTTAATTGCTGAAATGCTTGTGATGTGGTTTTGGTTAATTGGGTGCAGGTGGATCTAATTACTGTGGTTATAATGTGTTGCATCTGCCTGCAGCCAGCAGCAGCCTTCAGCAGCTTTCAGCGTCCCTCAGCGTTCTGCTATTGCTATAGCCTTGAGCTTTTGGAGAAGCTATGGCGTTTTGGAGTTTGGGACTCTAAATGTTTTGTTTAGGGTCTGATATCTGATGCAAGATGTTTGTTTTCTTACTTTTGATGTTTTCCACTATGAATTTATAATAAAGAAAGACTCTGCTAACAGAACTTCGTGTCAATGTTGATGTGGAGATTGTCTGGTTTGCCTACTCTGGAACAAGCACAACATGTATTGTCGAAGGCTTTCATAGCCAGAATCACTGGGTTGTTGTAGGTTTTCAGGCGTTGATGGGGACGAGGGAGAGGGCCTTCTCGGTGGTGGCTCCTCGTCTCTCGAATTCACTTCCCAAGGACATTAGGCATGCCCCAACCTTGGCAGTCTTTAGAAGGAGTCTGAAAACGTGGTTATTCCAATGTGCCTTCCCAGAATAAGAAACTCCTAGCAATCTGTCCTTAAATGCACTTTATTATTATTATTATTATTATTATTTTCTTTATTTGTACCCTGCTAGCATCTCCCAAGAAGACGCTTACTTCTTGGGAGGAGAGCAATGTCCAGTCTCGATAAAATAGTAAAGAGTAGAGACATCACACTGGCAACAAAGATCCGCATAGTCAAAGCCATGGTATTCCCCGTAGTCACCTACGGATGTGAGAGCTGGACCTTGGGGAAGGCTGAGCAAAGGAAGATTGATGCTTTTGAACTGTGGTGTTGGAGGAAAGTTCTGAGAGTGCCTTGGACTGCGAGAAGATCCAACCAGTTCATCCTCCAGGAAATAAAGCCCGGCTGCTCACTGGAGGGAAGGATACTAGAGACAAAGTTGAAGTACTTTGGCCACATCATGAGGAGACAGCAAAGCCTAGAGAAGACAATTATGCTGGGGAAAGTGGAAGGTCAAAGGAAGAGGGGCCGACCAAGGGCAAGATGGATGGATGGCATCCTTGAAGTGACTGGACTGACCTTGAAGGAGCTGGGGGTGGTGACGGCCGACAGGGAGCTCTGGCGTGGGCTGGTCCATGAGGTCACGAAGAGTCGGAGACGACTGAACGAATGAACAACAACAACAAGCATCTCCCAAAGGACTCGATGCGGCTTACAAAGGCTAAGGCCTCAAAACACAACATAACAATACAAACCTAAAGCAAATTAAAAACAATTCAAGCAATATTAAACAACAAGCAATAAAAAACAATATTTATTATTTATTTATTTACATCACTTATATCCCGCCCATATCAGCCCGCAGGCGACTCAGGGCGGTCTACATATCGGCACAATTCGATGCCATCAATACAATACAAAAGCAAAAACAATTAAGTGCATTTAGACAAAAAAGACAGTGCAATAACAATTTAAAAAGAGCTATATCCTCTCATTCCAATCCTCATCCGTTTCATCGTCTTGGCCGTTCCTGGGTCATTCTCCATCTCACTAAGACACAATAAAACTGGGCTGGGCCAGAGTAATGGGTACAGGATTAAAAGTGCTGATGTGACAGGTGATATGTAAGGATTATAGGGTAAGTGCAGTGTGCGGTGTGCAGCAATCTTAGTTCTAATAAAGTGCTTCTGGGACTTGTTATTGGAGTTTTCCTATTCTGGAAAGGCACATCGGAACAGCCAGGTCTTCAAGTTCTTTCTAAAGACTGCCAATGTAGGGGCCTGTCTAAGATCTTTGGGGAGGGTGTTCCAGAGTCGGGGGGCCACCACAGAAAAGGCCCTGTCTCGTGTCCCCACCAAACGCGCTTGCGACGCAGGCGGGATCACGAGCAGGGCCTCTCCAGATGACCGAAGTGAACGTGTGGGTTCATAAACGGAGATGCGGTCACGCAGGTAGGATGGTCCCAAACCGTTTAGGGCTTTGTAGGTAAGCACCTGCACCTTAAATTGGGCTCGGAAAATAAACGGCAGCCAGTGGAGCTCCTTGAACAGGAGGGTTGACCTCTCTCTGTAAGGAGCCCAGTTAACATCCTGGCCGCTGCCCGTTGGACCAGTTGGAATTTCTGAGCCGTTTTCAAGGGCAGCCCCACGTAGAGCGCATTACAGTAGTCCAATCTAGAGGTGACCAAGGCATGGACCACCCCGGCCAGATCAGCCTTTGCGAGGTATGGTCGCAGTTGGCGCACGAGTCTCAATTGTGCAAAAGCCCTCCCGGACACCGCCGACGCCTGAGCCTCAAGCGTAAGCGATGAATCCAAGAGGACTCCCAAACTGCGGACCTGTGGCTTCAGGGGGAGTGTAACCCCGTCCAGCACAGGTTGCCACCCTATACCCCGGTCAGGTTTACGATCGACCAGGAGGACCTCTGTCTTGTCAGGATTGATCTTCAGCTTGTTCCTCCTTCCCGGAAATCCACCCTAATCATATTTTACCTGCCATGTCCACCATATTTTAAATTTTTAATTATTACATTTGGCCCAGCCATAAGTTTTTAAATGTCGTCATGCTATTCTTAATGTTTATTGTTTATTTGCTGTTATGAGTTTTACTTACTGCTTGTATTATTGTTGTTTTTGCTTTGTTATTGCTGTGTTGTGGGCTCGGCCTCATGTAAGCCGCACCGAGTCCCTTGGGGAGATGATAGCGGGGTACAAATAAAGTATTGCTGTTATTATTATTATTATTATTTCATGTCCGGAATCACTGGGTTGTTGTAGGACTACACAAAGAAGCCATTGAAATCCACAAGCATGTGGACAATTTCAACAGAAAGGAGGAAACCATGAAAATGAACAAAATCTGGCTACCAGTATTTAAAAAGTATAAAATTACAACAGCAAAATAACAGAGGGGAAACAATCAGGCACATCTAATCACCTCTCAACAAAAGATTGCCCCAGGCACTGCCAGGCCATCAAATGCTAATTAAGCTGTTCAGTCGAAACATTCACACCTAGCTCCAACAGACAAGAGTTCTTTGCCCCACCCTGGTCATTCCACAGATATATAAACCCACTTTCCTAGTTCCAATAGACCTCACTATCTCTGAGGATGCGTGCCATAGATGCAAGTGAAATGTCAGGAGAAAATGCCTCTAGATCTTGGCCATATAGTTCGAAAAAACCGACAACAACCCAATGTCATAAATGTTCATGTTTTGGGATTTCATCTGTAAGTGGAAAGGGATACTAAAAGAATTTTAAATGGATTTTCTAGGCTTTGAGAAACCTTCAGCTATCCAGCAGAGAGCAATCAAACAGATCATTAAAGGAAGAGACGTAATTGCACAGTAAGTAAAGATGTATATGGAAATAAAATGAGATCACTTTGGAATATTGCCATATTGACTACAAGAAAGTAGGTGATTCTTGATGTTGTGTTTTACACCTTTGATTCCAAGGACTACATCAAACTTGTCAGATTAAATCCACCTGAGTTCAGTGGCCCTTGTTTCTTGTAAAATGTGACTGAATATATCTTCATGTGAACCATTATATCTGTTTATGTCAATTGTTTTATTGTATGACATGAAATCACAGTCACATTTAGCTGCAGATCTAAATTAACTTGCAATATTCCTTTTATTCTATGATACACTAATTTCAGCACCACCAATTTCACCCAAATGAATCAGCCACTGTAAGATACACCACCGTTTTAGAAATATTTATATAGGGGGAGAAGCAGTCCTAGAATTGAAGAAATACAGTTTTGTTTCCAGCTGCAGTAACCCCATTAAATCCATGGGTAAGCAAGTAAGTTAGCACTTTGTATACGCTGACAATCCTTGAAGAGAATGCATATTCTTTCCACAGCAGGAATGCCCTTGCTTTTCACACAAGAACCAAAAACTTCAGCATTTTCTCCTCACCTGCAGGACAACAAGATATATATTTTTAATTTTGTGATGTTTGCATTTCCAGTTGCATTTTTTTGTAATTGGCATAATTAGTTCAAATCACAAAGCTAAATGTAAATATTTAAATCATTATCAACAAAGCTGCCTTTTTCGTGAACTTCTAAAAATCAGAGGGATCAAATCAAATATCAGCTTTGAACTATGGGGGTTAAAGTGGTATCAAAGTGCATTCATTCCACAGTGTAGATGCACTCTAAAACCTCATCTGCCTTTTTGCTATTTAGATTTTAAATAACCACCTTGACCTACCTGGGTTGCTGTTTAATTTTTGTATTCTTACAATTGTATTATTTCTGTGCAGTCAGTTGACCACATTTGCTGGGATTTAGAGGTACAGGGTCTCTTTTTGGACTTACTTCAACTCCCGCAATTCCTAACAGCCAGTTGTTAGGATGTATCTTAATTTATTCCTGTACTGTCTCTTCTTAGAAAGTATTTGAAGGCTAGACATCAGTATCTTAGTTTGCCAAGAGTTATTATTGTTCGGAGGAAAGTGCTTTTAATTCTACATTGTACAACCGCTTGAGACAGAGCGGATGATACCACGTATTTGTATATTATTAACTTGTACAGTTTTATTATACTCTCCAAAGTAGACCATAACTTAAATTTGATTGTTAAACATAGGTTTTATTTGTAGAAGTTTCAGTTCAGAGAACTACTTCAATGTCCTGATTGTGGAAGTAATCCTATATATATGAGTTGCCTGAGGGCTGAAAAGGGTGCTATACAAATACAGTAAATAAATAAATATCATGACAAAGGAATATATCTCATTGAGCTCAGTGGGAGCTGCTTCTGAGAAGCCGTATAAAGACTGTACTATAAAAGCCTAAATTAACCCCCAGGTTCACTGTTAAAATGTTATTTTTAGCCATGAATTAATTAGAATAAAAAGACTCTTAGTCCCCCATCTTTAATGCAGGATAATGAGCTACCAGTACACTTTACAGAATTCTTGGGAGGATTACTGAAATAATGTTCATCATATTTAGTAAAGTGTCATACAATTCACTGAAAGAGCCATCCCATGTGAAACAAGTACTAATGTAGAAAATATTTTTAGTATACCTGTATATACTCGAGTATAAGCTGACCCGAATATAAGCTGAGGCATCTAATTTTATTTTTTATTTTTTACGACATTTCTATCCCGCCTTTCTCAACCTTGAGTCACCGTATGGTTGAGAAAGGCGGGCTAGAAATATCATAAATAAATAAATAATAGTAAATTTTACCACAAAAGACTGGGAAAACATATTGACTCGAGTATAAGCCGAGGATGGGAAATGCAGCAACTACTGATAAATTTCAAAATAAAAATAGATAACAATAACATTACATTAATTGAGGCATCAGTAAGTTTTTGAATATTTACATAAAACTGTAATTTAAGGTAAGACTGTCCCATTCTGATTAAACCGTTATTAAACCTTCTTTGATGTAAATGTGCTTATGTATCCTTCCAATAATAATAATAATAATAATAATAATAATAGAGTAATGAAAATGTAATAATAACAACAATAATAGAGTAAAATAAGTGTAATAAAGTAATAATGTAATGTCAGTGTAGTATTAATAATAAATCGAGAATAATAATAATAATAATAATAATAATAATAAGCCAGTAAAATAATAAGTAACTTTGTCTCACATATAAGCCGAGGGGGGCTTTTTCAGCCTAAAGAAAGGGCTGAAAAACTTGGCTTATACTTGAATATATACAGTATGCATATGCAAATATGAGATTGGAATGATTAGCATAATCCTCATCCTATTAAAGAAGTTTAGTCTCATTAAATGAGCTTAAATCTGATACATTTGTTATCTAATTAAGTATCAAGTTTAATTACTGTTGTCGAAATTGAGTCCCATCTATGTATAAGAAGAAGCTCTGTTATTCTTATTGTAGACAAACAATCTGTTTAAAATGGAGTTCTGCATATTCAAGATAGCTTTTATACTGTCTGTTCTAGATTATAGAGTTCTAGTTTGAACTCTGGTATATTATCCATTTTAAAAAGCTATCTTATGGGGGAACCCACCTGTAAATGTTTTTAAGGCATAATTTACATTTGAACACTGAACACATATCAATAGATCAAGTAGCTAGCTGTCAGATTGAATTAACAACCCTGGTGGTTGGTTATCTGTTAGTTGTTGGGTTGGGGAGAATATATTAAAATATTATTTTTTTATTTCCAGATCACAATCAGGAACAGGCAAAACTGCTACATTTTCTATATCTGTCCTACAGTGTCTGGACATCCAGGTAATATATTTTGGATTAAAAAACATTATTTTCAATTCAAATAGTATTGATCGTGTGTAATGTCAAAATCAATTTTAGCCATGAATTTATTAGAATGAAAAGACTCAAAATAAACATGTGCTTCCCCCCCCCCCCAATCATGACCAAAATAAAGATGAAAAACTTCTGACATGTAATGCTCATTTAATGGATCAGAAGGAATGGGTTCACTACATTTACTTTTTCTCATTGTTTCAATCAGGTTCGTGAAACCCAGGCATTGATTTTGGCACCTACTAGGGAATTGGCCGTGCAGATTCAGAAGGTAAGTGAGTTATGCAAGACAATAAAGTGTGAAAATGGAATATGGCAATTTTTTTAAGGCACCTGTGATAATACTGTTTTTTCTCTGTTAAACCAGCTGCTTGGTCATGTCAGCAGTTGTCTAGTTACAACTGCTGACATGAATGAAGTCTTGGTGCTCTATAGATGGAAGCCCTGCTAGGGCTTTTACCTAGACATTTGTACCACCACCTTAACAACATATCATTGAATGTATAGCACAATTTAATTGTTTATCATATCAGAAGCGAACTGAGGGTACAGTTTTAATGTATTTAAAAACAAAAAGTTTAAAAACCTGGTATTATACTAAATGTGCTTTGACCAGTATCTGGCCACTTGGAGTGCCTCTGGTTTTGCTATAAGGAGGTCCTCCATTGTGCATGTGGAAGGGCTCAGGTTGCATTGCAATAGGTGGTCTGTGGTTTTCTCTTCTCCACACTCGCATGTCGTGGATTCCACTTTGTAGCCCCATATCTTAACATTGGCTCTGCATCTTGCAGTGCCAGAGTGCAGTCTGTTCAGCACCTTCCAAGTTGCCCAGTCTTCTGTGTGCCCAAGAGGGAGTCTCTCACTCAGTATCAGCCATGGCTTGAGGTTCTGGGTGTTAACCTGCCACTTTTGGATTCTTGCTTGCTGAGGTGTTCATGCAAGTATCTCTATAGCAGTAGTTTTTGGCCTACAACTTCCAGAAATCCCAGCCAGTTTACCAACTGTTAGGATTTCTGGGAGTTGAAGGCCAAAAACATCTGGGGACCCTAGGTTGATAACTACTGTTCTATAGATTTTAGAAAACTATTTCTTGATTTCAGGCGTTGGGATGCTGGTTGATATCTGAGCAGAGAATGGGCCAGATATATCACTGCCTTGTCCTTTCATTATTGGCTGCTACTTCCTGGCGGATGTTGGGGGGAGGGTGCAATATTGGCTAAACAGTTTAATTTCCCCAGTGGTGCAGGGCTTAGACATCCTGTGATAATGCAGTACAATACCAGTGGTCTTCCAGATTTAAATTGGGAAAACTTGTTATTTGCCTACATGACATGTTGTAACTTGTTATTGTGCCTTCCCTTTGTGTGTGTATGGAATTGACACACATATTTAGCAAGGCCCATTGCTTTCACTTATTGTATTGTATAGCACCATGTACGTTTTGTGGTGTTATGTAAACAACAACAACAATAGACTTCCTAGGAACTTCATATACCACGTTGGATTCCATTGGGAAATAAATCCAATAAATCTCAGATTCCATTGTTTAGCAACTTATCATCTATTCAAGATGATAGGAGCACTTGGGACGACAAGAAGTCATAGACTGAATAATAAAGGAAACATGTATTCATATGTGGGAATATTTCTATCTTCAGCCTTTCACACTTGCAGATGTCATTGCTCTTTCTAGGATTCTTAAGTTTAGTTATACATCAGATTAATTGGAGCCCTTAAATCCTCTTAAGTTCTTAAGCTTTTGTTTTTGCAGGGGCTTCTGGCTCTTGGTGATTACATGAATGTCCAGTGCCATGCCTGTATCGGTGGGACCAATGTGGGTGAAGACATCAGGAAGCTGGATTACGGGCAGCATGTTGTTGCTGGCACACCAGGACGCGTATTTGGTGAGAATATGGTTAAAACCAAGAGTTAATTTGTTTGTTTCATGCTTACAATACATTTCAGTATCCTGTTCTACTGTCTAGACCAGGTCTACTTACAACATTTTCCACTTGTGACACCTTTCCACCAGACTTTTTTTAAAATGCAACCTCGGATATATAGGCATATTAAATAGATATACAAATCAAGTAATGATAATGAATCAGAATTTGCAAGGACTGCTAAGCAAGATGATTTTCCTCTAAATCAATCAAGATATACGGTAAAGGGAAGCACAATTAGAACCTGTATCCTAGCCATAAACATTGTAAACAGTTTTTGATGTTATTTTTAGATGGCTAAGGTTCGTATTGTATTGTTTTGTTATCTGTATGAAGAAATTAATAAAAAATTTAAAAAAACAGGAAGATTTCCCTTTTTATGAAGTACAGCTTAAGCATTTTCTGCAGGCTCCACTATAAACAATGTACATTGTTGCTAACAGATTCATGTAATTACTCATGGAGTTCAGAAACATTTTACTGCTGCCAAATGTGACCCCTACATTGAACTAAGGGATCCCCATTTGTGTTCGGGACGTACAGTTTTAAGAAGCAGTGGTCTGAACCAAGCTATGCTTTGTTTTTTTTGAACAGAGGTAGACATGCAGGCCACATCTACCCTCCGGAACAGTTTCTCTCAGTATCAGTCTACATATCAACAATAGGAACACCTTAATCTAGAAAAGCTGTGCTAGCTTTTTAGTCCCAGCTACCATTCCTTCTGGCTCACATGTACATCCTGCTCATAAGAATCTGTTGGTGACTGTTTCTTGAATCAATCCTGAAATCTTTCAGATATGATTCGCCGTAGAAGTCTGAGGACTCGTGCTATTAAAATGTTGGTTTTGGATGAAGCTGATGAGATGCTCAATAAAGGTAAGGGATGCTTATAGTCCTGAAGTGTTACCTTATAATATAGGGGCTGATGCATTAAAAACATTGTGATGTTGCAGCCAGAGGCTTCCTAATCTTGTTCTAAAATAACTAATGGCTCATTGGACAGATCAGAAAAAAACTCTTACACTTAGATTTATATAAGTGTGTTTGGGTGAAGTAAAGTACTTTCCAGAATATCCTTGTTATTTGTGATGTGCCATACTTGAAGATTTTTCTGGTGCCTCATAACAGTTACCGAAGACTATTTTGCAGGAAATCATGTTTTGCCCTTTATTAGGATATCTGTTAGTAGATTTTGTTGCAAAAACAGTAAAAATATGACCATGTTCCAGAAGCATTCTCTTCACCCATTTTGCCTGTAACTTTACTGTCCTGATTTTAGAGTTTTTAATACTGTTAGCCAGATTTTGTTTATTTTTTATGGAAACTTGCCTAGTTTCCAACAGGCCTCACAACCTCTGAGGATGCCTGCAGGCAAAATGACAGGAGAGAATGCTTCTGAAACATGGCCATACAGGCCAGAAAACATACAACAACCCAGTGATTCCGGCCATGAAAGCCTTTGACAATACAGTAAAAATACCTTTATATTTGCAAATTTTTGGTAGGGCAGCAAATAAGTTTTTGAGAGGTGGCAGTGAAATGCATTCACCACATTTAGCTGTTGTGTATGTATACAACTGTATACACACACACACACCTTGCATTCTTTGGTAGGAAAAGTAAAGAGATAATGGAAGTTTGCTTCTACTTTGAAAGTAAGAAAACTGCAGCTTCCAGAATTAAAACAGTCTGTGTTGAAAGTACACAAAATTACTGCTAGGTGTTTGGGTGGGTGAAGGAGGTCAGCTGCCTTTTTTGTTCAAACTGTATTGAACAACTAAGGCCATTTATTGCAATAGCTGTAATTGAGAGAAATCTGTATTACATTTTGTAGTGAATTGTTTCTTCTGACCAATGTTTTCCTGCTATTTTTAGATTAGCAAAGTACAAAAACACTTGTTTTTTTGTCTATGTTGTTTGGTGTATTTAGGTTTCAAAGAACAGATTTATGATGTGTACAGATACCTTCCACCAGCAACACAAGTAGTATTGATTAGCGCTACTTTGCCACATGAGATCTTGGAGATGACCAACAAATTCATGACGGACCCCATCCGCATCCTGGTGAAACGGTAAGTGGCTTTCCTTAATTCTCCTTGTTGATGTTCCTTTCTGTCTTCATAGTTTCTAATGCATGACCACACTGATTAAATTACAAAAGAATCCTGTCTTATTGACCTTTTAAAGTTATTCTAGGAGCATAGTTAAAAAGTGGCGTAAAAGACTCAAAATACTAAACAGCAGTAAAGTCAACTGTGAAATGTTTTCTTCCTTTCCCCAGTGATGAATTGACTCTGGAAGGGATCAAACAGTTCTTTGTGGCTGTAGAGAGAGAAGAATGGAAGTTTGATACCTTGTGTGACCTGTACGACACCCTCACTATCACACAGGCAGTCATCTTCTGCAACACGAAGAGGAAGGTATGTGAGCAAGTCACACTTTGTGATCCAATCAGGTTGTGAGCAGACCTTGAACACAGAACTCACTCTAGACTTGCAGGCACGGGCAAACTTTTGGCCTTCCAGGTGTTTTGGAATTGTTAGGAATTGTGGGAGTTGAAGTCCAAAACACCTGGAGGTCCAAAGTTTGCCCATGTCTGCTCTAGAGAAAGTTAACTTTCTTAATTAGCCGTTTTAGTTTTGAAGTAACTCCAGCTGCTTTCTGGCTCAGGTTGACTGGCTGACAGAGAAGATGAGGGAAGCCAACTTCACTGTTTCATCCATGCATGGAGACATGCCTCAGAAGGAGAGGGAGTCCATCATGAAAGAGTTCAGATCTGGGGCGAGGTAAGACAACTTTCCCTTTGCTGCGATGCAGGTATGCCCTAGCTTTCCTAATAACAGAGGGTTGTTTTATTTCCACTTCCTGGGGAATTGCTTAGAGAACAGTATTTCTGATTCTGGGTTGCTGTGAGTTTTCCAGGCTGTTTGGCCATGTTCCAGAAGCATTCTCTCCTGACGTTTCACCCACATCTATGCCAGGCATTCTCAGAGGTTGTGAGGTCTGATGGAAACTAGGCAAGCGAGGTTTATAATCTGGAATGTCCGGAGTGGGAGAAAGAACTCTTATCTGCTGGAGGCAAGTGTGAATGTTGCAGTTTGTCACCTTGATTAACATTTAATGGCCTTGCAGCTTCAGGACATTAAATTAAGAACAACACTAAAAAAACAGGGGAATTGCAGACAGGAAACAATCAGGGCCAGTTAACACCTCCCAAGAAATTATTCCCCCAGGCAGGAAGCAGCCAGGCTTTGAAGCTGCAAGGGTGTTAAATGCTAATCAAGATGGACAGCTGCAACATTCACAAACAAGAGTTCTTTCTCCCACCCTGGACATTCCACAGATATGTAAACATCAGTTACCTAGTTTCCAACAGACCTCTTAACCTTGAGAATGCCTGCTATAGATGTGGGCGAAATTTCAGGAGAAAATGCTTCTGGAACATGGCCATACAGCCTGGAAAATGCGCAGCAACCCAGTGATTCTGGCCATGAAAGCTAACAACATATTTCTGATACTTCTTGCACTGTATTACAGAACTACCTTAGCAGTTACAGGCAAGTTGTTGAGATTGTTCGCCATCCCACAATCCTTCCCTACAAATTCTGCGTGGGAATGTCTTAGGCTGGATTTTGTATGATAATTTGTGTGTGCGTAATCTGGAACTGTCTGCACATGTGCCCTTTTATGTTCATTGATCAAGGTGTCCAATCTTACCTTATTCATTTACTCTCTATCTTTTACATGTGATGTGTTTAAACTGTTGTAGTTTGAAAACTTAATAAAAAATATGCGAAAAAAGAGGTGACCAATCCTTGACATTTTCCCCCCAGCAATCCTGCTCCAAAGGCCAGTCATGTCCTCCTTTATCTATTTAGTGGCTGGAGGTTTTTCTTTCTCTCTCTCATACTATAGAAAACTTATTTCACTTGCTTTCCTTGTGAAGTTGTTTCAAAGAATCTCACCGTCCAGTGACCTCTTTTCTTTTTCTTCCTTTTTTGCAGCCGTGTCCTTATTTCTACAGATGTTTGGGCCAGAGGCTTGGACGTACCTCAGGTTTCCCTAATCATTAACTATGATTTGCCTAACAACAGAGAATTGTATATACACAGGTAAGTACCGTAGATATTTGAGTATAAGCCTACTTTTTCAGCCCCCTTTTTAGGCTGAAAAAGCCCCATTCGACTTATACTCAAGTCAAAATTATGTATTATTTTACTGTTATTATTTTTATTACATTTATTATTTTACTCTATTATTATTATTACATTTATATAATATTTATTATTTATTTTACTTTATTATTACGTTAATTATTTTACTCTATTTACTATTATTATTTATATTATTTTACTCTTATTTTTATTATTTTACTCTGCTATTACATTATTTTACTCTATTTTTGCTGTTACTACTCTATTATTTTTTACATTTATTATTTTACTCTATTATTATTGGAAGGATACGTAAGCATTTACATTGAAGAAAGTTGGAATAATGGTTTAATCAGTTTGACAGCCTTATCTTAAATTACAGTTTTATGTAAATATTCAAAAACATTTAACCTATTGATGCCTTGATTAATGTAATTTTATTGCTATCGATTTTATTTTGAAATTTACCAGTAGCTGCTGCATTTCCCACCGCCGGCTTATATTCGAGTCAATACTCGTCTTGGCTTATATTGGGGTCGGCTTATGCTCAAATATATAGCGTACCTGGTTGTTTCCCCTCCCAAGGTTGAAGTTGGAGAATGGAAATGTTTCTGGACACTTTTGGAGATTATCTCAGAGAAATGGCTCCTAAATCAAATGCCGAAAAGCTTCGTGTCGTTACGTGACTAATGCTCAAGTATATAGTGTAATGCAGCTCTTACTTTGTGGTTTGTCTGTTTTCATGGCATTGAATGTTTGCCACTTTTGATGGAAACCGCCCTGAGGTAGGGCAGGTTACACGTAAAGTCTTATTATTATTCAGAAGAATGTTATGTTGTTGTATTCAAAGTATGGCTGGGTATGATTGGAGTTGCAAACCAAGAATATCTGGAATGTTCTATCTTGCTGCCTTGAACAGATTCGCGATGTCATGATTGGTGCTTGTGTACACTTCATCCTAAATACGCTATTTTCCCACCAGGATTGGTAGATCAGGCCGCTATGGCCGAAAAGGTGTCGCCATCAACTTTGTGAAGAACGACGACATTCGTATTTTGCGAGACATTGAACAGTACTATTCCACCCAAATTGATGAAATGCCCATGAATGGTGAGTATCACAATGCCCGTCTTGTTCACACAGGGTAGCTAAGAATTCTGCAGAAAAGAAGTGAATGCATTTGAATATATTTGCTCTATAGCAGGCATGGGCAAACCTGGACCCTCTAGGTGTTTTGGACGCCAACTCCCACCATTCCTAACAGCCTCAGGCCCCTTCCTTTTTCCCCTCAGCCGCTTAAGCGGCTGAGGGGAAAAAGGAAAGGGCCTGAGGCTGTTAGGAATGGTGGGAGTTGGCGTCCAAAACACCCAAGAGGGTCCAGGTTTGCCCATGCCTAGCGTTTCTATTGGACATACAAGCTGGACAGCAAAAAAGTATTAAGTAATTTCTTTCTTCATTCTTAGTCAGTAAGCACTATCAAGCATCTTACACAGTATTGTTATATTTAGACATAAGAAGTGCTGCCTATATATCATTGAATAACTATTTCTCATATTTTTTAAATTTCAATCTAGTTGCTGATCTTATTTGAAGAAACAAGATGGACTGAAGAGAAAGTGCATCCTCCTCCCTATGATTTATTACACAGCAGCGACCAGTTTTGTTTTAATTCTGAATTTTTACTGATACTTGTCTTTTAAGAACTCCCAAATGTATAGATGTGCATCTCTTCAGTGTCAACTGCCGAGTTTTGAACAAAACGTTCACTGAAGGATCCGTTCATGGAAACTAATTATGGGAGCAGCTAAAAGTACCTGGCGGGGGGTGATAAAAAGAACGGTCTCATTGTGGAATTATCTCAACGTAGAGAATTGTTGTTTTATTTTGATTTTTTTATGTTGTGTGACAGGAGCTGTAAAGTAGCATCTCTGTAAATAAGGTGTTGTCAATCCAACTTGCCACTCCTTTCCCCTCCAATTTAAACAATAAAATTTTCATATAAATTTTGCATCTATTCTATGTCTATTTCAAAACAAATATATATTTCAAAACAAGCACTTCTTGGCATATGCAAGCTGGATTTTCTGGTCTCTTCTCATTTGCCAAGTGAATCATCATTGGGGTTAAGGGCATTCATATCTAGTGCCATACTTCTCATTTAGATGAGAGACAGGGAAGGAGCCCCTTTCAATTGTTTCCTGGAGCCCCCAGTGGCACAATGGATTAAACCCTTGTGCTGACAGGACTGCTGACCAAAAGGTTAGCAGTTTGAATCCAGGGAGCAAGGTGAGCTTCCATCTGTCAGCTCCAGCTTCTCATGCAGGAACATAAGAGAAGTCTCCCACAGGATGGTAAAACACCCAGGCATACCCTGGGTAACATCCTTGCAGATGGCAAATTCTCATTCCAGAAGCGACTTGCAGTTTCTTAAATTGCTCCTGACATGAAAAAAAAAAAAACTTTTGTGAAAGTACTGTATGTTGAATTAAAGTGGTTCTCAACCTGTGGGTTTTGGCCTTCAACTCCCAAAAATCCCAATAGCTGGTAAACTGACTGGGGTGTCTGGGAGTTGAAGGCCAAAACACCTGGGGACCCACGGGTTGAGAACCTCTGAATTACAATCTTAAGAAAACTAAATCACTTGTCTGTAAAGTTTGAAAGGAAACTGGTACTTGCGCCTATATAAGAACTTAAGTGGCTGAGGAGGGAAAGGAAGGGGCTTGAGGCTGTTAGAAATTGGGAGAGTCCAAAACACTTGGAGGGCCCAAGTTCGCCCTGGTCTAGTCTACAGCAACCCCATCCCCAAAAGTCACATATTAGTGGTCTAACTAGCATAAACACATTCACACACCTTTTGAAGGTACAGGGTGAGGCAGCATAACTTCCTTTTTTCAAAACTTAATAAAACCCATTGTATGAATCAGAATTTTTTATTTTATAATGTAGGTGCATACCTAAAGTTTTGTTTCATGTAGTTGTGAAGATCAAATTAGGTAGGTGACGTCCCTTATTCTCCATACACCGAGTAAACCGATTTCTGGTGTTTGTCATGACTTACCAGTATAGCAGGTGTTATATTGGCAATTTATATTTATATTTCTTCCTGGATGTTGGTCTTCAAATCTTGTAGGGTCCTTGGACGGTTCACATAAACACGGGATTTCAAAAAACCCCATAGAAAAAATATCACAAATCTGGAAAGTGGCCCGGCCACTCCAAATCYGCTCGAAAAGTAGGCCTCAATGGCAAAAGCACGCTCCTCACTGTTCCAACGCATGATGGTGACTGAACTGTGTCAGGACAAAACTTTATACCCCCAYCTCTCGAACGAGACCACTAGCACTCTGCTACGTCTTCAACCGACTGAATGGCGCGCATTTTAAAAAAGGAAGTTATGCTGCCTCACCTTGTATATTCACACCTCCTTTTTCAAAGACATATGGATTTACTTCTGTTGTAGATGTCCTTCCACCAGTGCTACAACCAGAACTATTTCTGTTACTTCCATTTCCAAAATGATAGTAAGGAGGCGAATAGAGCTGCTATATTAACCGCAGAAGTTCACTACCTCCTGCAGAAGAATGTTATTAGTTCAGCAGTACCTTAGTGTATTTAACTGGTTTCCAAGGAATTTCCCTTGAAGGCTCAGTGATGATGAAGCACAGAACAGTCTTCAGCATTAACAGCATCGTGCCTTGCAAAGAAAAATAAGCGACGCATTTCCAAGTCTCATAATCACAAACCGCTATGGTTCATACAGTAAATCCCATCAGCAGTTATGAATAAAAATCATGAGTTTAATTTCATATATACACAATTGATTTTAATAATGTACCGGAAAATAAATTACAGGAAATAACTTTAAAATGCAACTGAAGACAAAGTTTCACAACAAACATTCCCACTGATTTCCCATGGGGCGAGATTGCAGTGCTCAAGGCAGGTAAATATCACAAATATATCAAAAAACTCCAAATTGTTTCGATGCATTCACACATTTACATGAGCCACAAACATTCCTTTACAGGGACCGTACTGAGCCTATCACAGAACCAGGTTTTGCCATAAACTACAAAACTTTTTGATACAAAATCGTATTTATATATTTATATTTTATACATGCCCTGTGGTTTCTTTAAAAAATAACTACACACACTGTACAGACAATCCTAACTCATTGCTTTTGTAGCTGTAGGCAACGGTCTTTGTTTTTGGATGGATCTTCTCCCCCCAGTTAAGATTAATGGCATATTATATATACATAAAGGCTAAACCTGCAGAGAAAAGAGCGGTTCTTTCTTGATATGCATATCCTTGTAGGACAAAGTCTCCAGATTTTTAAAAAGGCAAGACAATGTACACTTGAAGATAGCTTCCTTAATTACAGCTGTTACCTCTAAATGTAATTTGTGGTGAACGATAGACATGCATTTGGGTAATACTGGCAGAAAAGGCAGTAAAGCAAGGAAGAGCGTCAATGTGGTGGCTCAAACATGACTTCGCAGCCGACTGCTACTGTCGATAGGTCGACCGGATTCATGTCAATGGTATTCAGAGATAGGGACGTAAGTGTGGCTACATACATTCTGTTAAAAAGATGTCCTTGTATAGGATTGGTAAGTACTTCCCTGAAAACCCTTTACAGTGGATATGTTTTGATAAGACAAGAGGTCGCACCATCTCCCCTCTGGGCACAAAGAGTGCCAGAACCGTCACAAAGAGCCCCCTTTCCCTGTCTCCATGGCACCAAACTGCATCAAGGAGCAAGCCTTGCGAGCAGTATACTTATTTTCCTGAGCCCACCCATCCCCTCCCTCCCCACACATTGTCCTCCCCCAATACAATGGCAGCAAGTTAGAAGCCAGTCAAGATTAAACTACTTCTCTACAGTCAAATGTAAACTTTGGTTTATTGAGTTCTCATTGTACAGCAAGCGAGTCTACAAATGGGCGGGCAGGCAGGCGAGAGGAGGAGGAGGAGGCGAACTGTCAGTCTGTCTTTAGCCTGGCATGCTGAGACATCTGTTCAGTCAGGCCTGCTTTGATAGAGTTTGTAACCGATTGTCTCATGGTATCCTCAATCAAATTATCCCCAAGAGGTTTGATCACCTGCAGCACGAAACATGCACAAAACAAAGGAATGAGGAAAATGGCAACAACTCAAAAAGGTTGGAAACAATACAAAAAGGAGAAATCATAAAAAAAACTAATGGAAATCATGAAAGATGAAATGGATCAAAAGTGCATCAGCATGGAGAAAAAAAAAAGATGATTCTGTCTACCGGAATAGTTATTAATTTACAGAGTATTCAGTGCTTTCCTCCAACACAGTATTTGACTGAACTCAAATCCTAGAAGACTGGATGTCGTATTTGCTGTATCAAACCTCGGATGTCTCTAGAGCATTTAAACAACATGGCCCAGAAGGTCTTGCTGACTGTCTATACATGTTAAGTGTGAACGTTTCGGGTAAAGAAAGGAAAAGGTAAAAATACTGGCTAATTTTTCTTCTTGTTATTGTTGGATGGGAGCCGCTGCCGTTGCACTGAGGTATGCGCGCGGCGAACCATTCGGCGTCTAAGAACTTCAAAGAATTTGGAACACACCTAAAACATGAAGTAAGTTGTTAGAAAAGCAGTTGGCAAAAAGCAGGGGCGAAAAATAGCCGGGATTTTAAGATAGTCCCCATCGATATTCTCACCTTCTTGGGACTCCTCTGAAGCAGAAAAGGGAAGAATAGACAGGAAGATTTAAAGAAGGTCAGTAGCAAAGCAAGAAGGAGGTTAGGACCTGGACAAAAGTATTTCTAACAAGTGGGTTAGGATCTGGACAAGAGCATTTCTAACAAGGAGATTAGGACCTGGACAAGAGCATTAGTTGTTTTGTTTTTATTTTGAAATTTAATTTTATTTGATTAGTACAATGCTGTTATTATTCTGTATTATGTTTATTGCTGTAATGTTATGGTATATGCCGGGCATTATTATTATTTGCCTTTGTATGTGTAAACCACCCTGAGTCTCCTGGGGAAGATAGGGCCGTCTAAAAATAAAGTTTGTTGTTGTTCTTATTATTATTTGAAACACAACAAGATTAGTACACAGCAAACAAGATCACTTTGCAGGCTGTTGTATTGGATCACACGTTGGACACTTTCCAAGTGTCTAGGACTGTGTGATGTATCGGTGAATAATGTGTGTAGATCTGAGTAGGGTGGCCTTTTGCAGCTGACAGATGGTAATTTTGTCAGTGCCGATTGTGTTTAAGTGCAGGCCGAGGTTTTTCGGCACTGCACTCAGTGTGCCGATCAACACTAGGACCACCTTTACTGGCTTGTGCCAAAGGTTTTGCAGTTCGATCTTTAAATCCTCATATTGAATTATTGTTGTTGTTATTACTGTTATTATTATTTGCTTTTGTCTGCAATTGTGCAGCAATGCTTTTCTGTACAGTACAAAATGTTCCTGGCAGCCAAATTCCAGACAGCCAGAAGGGGGCAGCCTAAGAATATTCTTTTAGTTGCACAGTGTGAGCCAACAGAGATATAAAAACTTCCACTTTGAGATCATTGAGTAAGATGCCTTTGCTTCCCTTAGTATCACCACATACACCCTGACTCAATCAAAAAATATGGAACCACTAACACGTTGGTTGACTACTGGCATGAACTGTATAGACTAGAGGCATAAAACACATTTTCACTGAAGGCCACATCAGCTCTATGGCTGCTTTCAGAGGGCTGTTTATAATTGTAAGACTACATAAATGTACCGAAGTCCCACAGGGACATAAAATGACACAGTGGCCTGGATTTAGCCAGTGGATCTATCTCAGGCATGGGCAACCTTGGGCCTTCCAGGTGTTTTGGTGTTAGGAATTGTGTGAGTTGAAGTCCAAAACACTTGGAGGGCCCCAGTTTGCCCATGCCTACTCTATATTAAAGCTGAAGTTCAATAGCATAAGCATAATTAAACACACAGAATTGCAGAAGAGCTTTATCTGCTTGTTAATGAATTATTTCAGCACCTCGAAAAGGGAATGCTGCAGTTTGAAATGTTTTCTATCTCATTTTATTCAACTAGACTTTTTACGTAAACATTTGACCAAAATAGGTTCCCTCAGTGCAGGTTAGACCGCTGAGCTGCTAAACTTGCTGACCAGAAGGTCGACAGTTCAAATCTGGGGAGCAGGGTGAGCTCCCGCTTTTAGCCCCAGCTTTTGCCAACCTAGCAGTTCGAAAACATGCAAATGTGAGTAGATCAATAGGAACCGCTTCGTAGGGAAGGTAATGATGCTCCATGCAGTCATGCTGGCCACATGACCTAGAAGGTGTCTATGGACAACGCTGGCTCTTTGGCTTAGAAATGGAGATGAGCACCACTCCCCAGAATTGGACACAACTAGACTTAATGTCAAGGGGAAATCGAACCTTGACCAAAGAATAAGGAAGTCCTGTTTGAACTGCAAGTGCCCTTTGGTATGTGTCAACTAAGTAGCCACTGACTCCCTGGCTATTCCGCTCCATAATGGGAGCTTCTATTAAAAAATCTCTGACACAGTGCACAGGGTTGAGTTTTCTAGGATTAATGCTTCATATCATTTCAACTGGAGATCTTCAACCAACATCGTTATGAACTGATGGGATTAGCTACAGAATTCCTGTGATCAGAAATGTGCTTACACAATGCTCTTGTGCCAGAAGGAGAAGAGTTCTTTTTCCTCATTTGCCTTGTTCTTTATGCAAAGACCTTCTGCATTCTGCCAATCATAAACAGACTATGCTAAATAAATGCAATCGTTCAACAGGTGCTTGTGCCAATCATCTTTCAATTCAGTATCATGAATAACACCATAACGTTTATGATTAAGACTTGGAACAGAAAAGCCTTTCCATCTTACTTACCTTTGGAAACATTAACACCAAACCTCTACTATATTACTGGATATTTCTGACTCATGAGTTTTCAAAATCTGGTATAGGATTAAGCACTGAGACACTTGAAGATGTCCTGGATTATTGACTTGAGCAGCTATATTCACAGGTTTGGACTTCTGTAGTTCTCGTTCCATTCATACCAACTATGTACCCCAAAAGATAAGCTGGCAAGTTTCCTCAAAAATGTAAACTCTCTTAGAGAAGGAGATACCAACCTGTTCCCATAGTACTTCAGCCATCTGATCAATGAGTGTTCCAACTTCTCTGAATTCCCCAGAGTATTTAACATATGCCCAAGTACAAAGGGAGACCAGCGCTAACCCCATCAGGAGGTTGCACAGGGTGGCTATGGAGTTCATGCCCAGGAAGCCGGTCAGTCCTGAGATTATATACATGGCAAACATGACGGCAAAAAGAGTGGCAGGAGTACGGGCAGCATAGAAGATGTTTTTGCCGTCGTTGTGCTTCACAAAGTTTGCATAGACTTCATCTAGCTCCTCTTCAAGTTGGTCTTGGTACCGGCGACAGAACTCTTCGCCTCCCATCTTCTTCACTGAACGGAACTGCTTTATAGCCAGTCCTTTCAGGTCGTGATGCTTGTGCTCCAAGTCTGCGGGAGCAATGTAAGGCTTATCTCCACCACAAACCTGTAAAGACAAAGCAGAATTGACACAATGGCTTATGGAAGTGAATGAGTAAAGGTCGAACTGCTACAGGTGTCAGGCAGCACTAAAAGAAGCCAGCACAGTACTAGCTAGCACTAGGAGGTCAAAGTTCAAATCTTCACAATCACCAAAAAATACTTATCAGCCTTAAGTCAGTTATTACCTCTCAATCTAAGGGTGCATTATTATTATTATTATTATTATTATTATTATTATTATTATTATTATTATTATTATTTATACCCCGCTTTACCTCCCCAAAGGGAACTCAAAAGCGGTTTGACACTGAAACATTAGCATATAATTTAAAATACATAAAAATAAAACAGCACTAAAAATATCAGTTAAAAACCATCAATTAATGGAATTAATGCAGTTTGGCACCACATTAATTGCTGTGACTCGATCCTATGGAATCCCAGTAATTGTAGTTTGATGTGACATCAGCAAACTTTTTATCAAACTTCAATTCCCGTGATTCAACAGCATTGAGCCATAGCAATAAAGTGTTTCAAACTGCATTGATTCTACAGTGTAGATGAAACCTAGAGTTGTAGTGATAAAATTGAAGTCAGAGACTTAGAATCCATTCCTTGTGCAATAAATGTGCAATAAATTAAAATAAAACTCAAATACCATATATACTCAAGTATAAGCCAAGTTTTTCAGCCCTTTTTAAGGCTGAAAAAGCCTCCCTTGGCTTATACTTGAGATGAGATTATTTATCATTTTACTCTGTTGTTGTTGTTATTATTATTACATTTATGATTTTACTCTTATTTATTATAGTTCCATTATTTTACTCTACTATTACTATTATTTTATTACAGTTATTATTTTACACTATTATTATTGTTATTTTTACATTTCCATTATTTTACTCTATTATTATTTTTATTACATTTCTTATATTACTCTATTATTATTGGAAGGATACGTAAGCACATTTACATTGAAGGAGGTTAGAATAATGGTTTAATCAGAGTTGGATAGTCTTATCTTAAATTACACTTTTATGTAAATATTCAAAAACAATCTACTGGGTTGTTGTAGATTTTTCCGGGCTATATGGCCATGTTCTAGAGGCATTTTCTCCTGACGTTTCACCTGCATCTATGGCATTTAATCTCCTGATGCCTCAATTAATGTAATTTTATTGGTATGTATTTTTATTTTGAAATTTGCCAGTAACTGCTGTATTTCCCACCCACGGCTTATACTCGAGTCAATATGTTTTCCCAGTTTTTTGTGGTAAAATTAGGCGCCTTGGCTTACATTCGGGTCCGCTTATACTCAAGTATATATGGTAAGTTCCATTTACCATGCCTTAAAATGGCAAATCTGCTTCCAGAAAGAAAACTGCTTGCAGCTAAATCTGATGGGCATATGTGGAGCAAGGGCAACCAAAGGGCACGTGTTCATTTCATATCACCTTTATATTTAGCACCGATATAGTTAGTCAAGGTCCCTTTAGCCTGTTAGCTAAGTAATTTATCTTAGGCATGCAGCAGATATAATCATTAACAATAAGTGGTAGGTCAGCTGCAGAAGCACACGCTTTCCTATCAGCCCTCACCCCGATAGATGTATTCACCCATCTTCCCCTTCCTTGGCTATTTTTAACTATGACTAATTTTGTATTCATCACCATTATTCAAAATGTAGGCAATTTAAGAGGAAAGAATCGGGTTTTCAATCAAACCTGAATGGTATTCATACAATTAAAATTTTGGATGTCCAAAAAATTCTGATGGTTTCATTCTAACACCAAGTTAAAGCTTGAGTTTTTAAATTAAAGTTTGATTTTGACCAAATTATAATCTTTTAATTATGAAGTTGCATAATATCATTTAGATTGTTCTTTTTTTACTTTAAGTTTAATATCATTTAAATTGAGTTTATTGCGAACCACCCAGAGAATTTGTAAGTTGGGATCTCACGCATACATTATGTTCCCCTATAGAAACAGTTGGACATCTTTGTCTGATGAGGAATGGCCATATTCAATTCAAAGCAGAGTTGTGCAAGCTGTACCACTGTACACAGCACATTTGGTTCCAAATCCAATTGCACAATGTTACAATTCAATAACAAAAGCAATGTCACAAAAGAGTCACATAACTTGAGCATAAAGCTATGTTCTTGAAGTAGGATCTTGCTTACATAGTAGGATACAGATATTTTAATACAATAGCTGCTATACCTGCTCCATTCCTTTGTTGTAGGCATCCTTTGCTCCAGCTACTGCGGCAAGGTTGTTGGCTTCTGCTGTTGCCTTAAATAAAGGAAAACACATCAAACCTTGAAATTTTAAAAGAACATGAACTTGGTAGAAACTTTCCAGCACCACACAGGAAAACTGATAAATGTACCTTCACATTTCCGTACTAAAACCTTCCATAATTAACTGCAATTTCAATCAAGCCATGCTAATTTGGGAGGGGGGAGATTCCTATCCTAATGGTATGCTTATAAATAATTTTATGGGCAAAGCTTTGTTTCAGAACTCTTTAAAGCAAACTTTTCCAACCTGGTATCTGCAAGAGTGTTAAAACTACAATTCCAGGTCAGTGAAGACAAACATCAGGCTTATGGGATCTATTTTTCAACTGAACTATAAGCTCCATCAACTGCAGCCCTGTAAACTTCCATCAAACATGTATCAGAGATGGTCCACCATATATAGCTGAAGATGTTCTGAGCTAATATAAATTAAAGTTCTCAAGCACAACTAATCCTATTGTTTATTGCAGCCCCTTTTGCAATTTTAAAAAAAGGTAACTTTTGTTTCTTATACAATCTTATACTAATCTAATCTAGGGTCTACAAATAGACCTAAAGCCTCTAAATAGGACTGAAACTGGAAGACTGGTTTCGGTCCACAATTTGTGAGGTAAGGAAATTTCTCTCTTTAATCTGTGTTGATATGACAATAATGAACTCTTGACATCCTAATTCCCTTAGATGTGTATAAAACCTTACCTGGAGCATTGACTTAGGATGAGGTAGTTCCTCTCCTTGATAGATTTTAATATAAGCCTGAAAATGAATGCAATTAAATACATTAATTGATGGGATCAAAGAAGCCCGTTGGACAATATTACATATTACTATTACTTTTAATAATGCAGATAATTAAATTCATTGAACAGTCGGGAAGAAAAACAATGGTAAAAGTAAAGGTTTTCCCTGACATTAAGTCCAGTCGTGTCTGACTCTAGAGCAGGGGTCCTCAAACGTTTTAAACAGAGGGCCAGGTTACAGTCCCTCAAACTATTGGAGGGCCAAATTATAATTTGAAAAAAACATGAATGAATTCCCATGCACACTGCACATATCTTGTGCAAAAAACCCACTTAAAAACAATACAATAATTAAAATGAAGAACAATTTTAGCAAGTATAAACTTATTAGTATTTCAATGGGGAGTGTGGGCCTGCTTTTGGCTTAGATAGGATTGTTGTTGTTATTGTTGTTGTGTGCTTTCAAATCGTTTCAGACTTTGGTTGAGCAAGGGCCGGATAAATGATCTTGGAGGGCCGTATCTGACCCCCGGGCCTTAGTTTAAGGACCCCTGCTCTAGAGGGTTGGTGCTCATCTCCATTTCTGAGCCGAAGAGCCGGCATTGTCCAGCATTGCATGGAGCGTCATTACCTTCCCACCAGAGTGAGTAAACCTATTGATCTACTCATATTTGCATGTCTAATAACTGCTAGGCTGGCAGAAACTGGGGCTGACTGCGGGAGCTCACCCTGCTACCTGGATTTGAACTGGTGACCTTTCGATCAGCAAGTTCAGCAGCTCAGCAGTTTAACCCACTGCACCACTGGGGGCTCCATGGTAAATCTAGAGAAATGCCTTCGTATTCATTAATATCTAATTCCCATATACAAATCAGACAGATCCTCTGCTGTACAATATTGCCTACTTTGTGTGTTTATCTCCAATAAAATGCCATCTTTATGGGTGAAGCCCTGCAACCATCACAGCAAAAACAGGCCATTAAGAGTTCAAGGGCAGCAACCCAAGAGCTCAGAATTTTTCTGACAACAGCTGGAAATGATTCACATCATAAAGGAGGACATCAAAATTGGTGTATGTGTGTATTGTATGCCTGCAAGTCATTTCCAACTTACTGCAATCTTAACGAGAACATATCATGAGGTTTTCTTAATTATTATTATTATTATTATTATTATTCATGGTGTACTAATCTTGTTGTGTTTCAAATATTAATATTAATATTAATAATATTTATTTATACCCCGCCACCATCTCCCCAAAGGGACTCTGAGAGGCTCGCAAAGGCACTTCAAGTGCTATACATAACCATATAAAACAGCAACATAATTATAAAAACAACAACCACATGAGGATAGAAGTCAAAATGTCTTATAATAAAACCACTCTATTTTAAAATATTGATGAAAGATTATATTTGACTTACCTTAAAATATTGCACAAGATCCCTACAGGTCACCTTCGAGCCACTGATTTCTTTTTCCACCAGATTTTCAGGAGAAAGCAGCAATGGAACCAAATTCCGAAGCTCTCTCTTAAAGTCATCATCAATGTCTAATAGAATTAGTCAGACAAAAGGAGTATGAAGTTGGCTGCAGCTGACATGAAGCTCTTTCCCTTCGGGATCAGGAGCAGCTTAACATTATTTGAAATATCCTAATTCAACAAACTGGACATCAAAAAATTAAAAAGCTTAGCTAAGGCTGTGGATTATACTTATTTTTAAACAAAAGACTGTTAAGCATTTACTAAGAGGGCACCCAGCAACAGAAGCCCCTACGCTTTCAATCTAAACAGTACTCTTGAGTTGGAAGACATGCATCAATAGGAGCATAGTGTCTAGATCTAAGGAAGTAATGCTACCCCTCTATTCTGCTTTGGTTAGACCACATCTGGAATATTGTGTCCAATTCTGGGCACCACAATTCAAGAGAGATATTGACAAGCTGGAATGTGTCCAGAGGAGGGCGACTAAAATGATCAAGGGTCTGGAGAACAAGCCCTATGAGGAGCGGCTTAGGGAACTGGGCATGTTTAGCCTGAAGAAGAGAAGGCTGAGAGGAGATATGACAGCCATGTATAAATATGTGAGAGGAAACCACAGGGAGGAGGGAGCAAGCTTGTTTTCTGCTTCCTTGGAGACTAGGACGCGGAACAATGGCTTCAAACTACAAGAGAGGAGATTCCATCTGAACATTAGGAAGAACTTCCTGACTGTGAGAGCCGTTCAGCAGTGGAACTCTCTGCCCCGAAGTGTGGTGGAGGTATGACCTCATGGCTTCTTGGTAGGGCCAAGCTTAAATTAAGTGATGTTTTCTTGAAGTCTCCAGAGCAGACAACATTGCCATAGAATAAAGTGCCTATATTAGCTCTCATGTTGATGAATCTAGTCTCCTATGTTTGCCTACATTTCTGTAAGAGTTTTGCCTTGGAAAGCTACTGTTTTCATTCTTATGGATTTATGCCTATGATCTTGATTTCCTGGATTTCATGTACATTGCCTCTGTGGACTACTGAACTTTGTATATATATACTACTGCTATTTCATAGCATTTTTTCTACTACTTTTGGGGTTTTACCTTTTATCCCCTTTGTACATGCTTTTCTAAATGAACTGATACTGGATTCTGGTGTGGTGCTGGATGAAAAGGGGTGATCTCAAGGCTAGAGTGCAACACGAAGGTTCTGCTGAAGTCCCATTCAGCAGCTTGATCGAGTCTAAGTTGATGTTTTTATATGTGCATGTGTTTTATTTTATTATATTTTATGTTGTGTTCACTTTTATGTTTGTTTTAGGCACTTTGTGCAGTCTGTAAGCCACCCCGAATCCCTTCAGGGAGATGGTGGCAGGATATAAAAAATAATAATTTATATATTTTTTATTTATTTCTTATCCAAAGCATTGCATAAATTAGTATGAAACTGAAAAAAAATAGGTTTGCAGGCGGCTAAATATCTTTTGACCAAAAATGGGCAATGGCATTGTCTGTACAGAGGAGGAATTGTAGAAGGCTACAAACAATGCCGTTGCCCATTTTTGGTCAAAAGATATTTAGCCGCCTGCACACCTTCTATTTTTATCAGTTTCATACTAATTTATGCAATGCTTTTGATACGAAATAAATACAATGGACAAAGCATACAGATGCAGAGTTGTCTGTTCTGCTCCACTATCACACAAGGTATAATCATCATCATCATCATCATCATCATCATCATCATTTTCTAACAAAGTATTTCACACCCAAAAGTGGTGCTTTATACAATTCTAATACAGATAGTTTTTCAAAACAAGAGTCTGGTTTAGAAATTAAGAGGAAACCATGGTTCCTGATCCTCATATTCTGAAAGTGGACAACACAGTATTCACATTCAAAATATGAGGATCAGACCAAGGCAGCTATGGTATTATGAGAATGATAGTTCAAAAAAGTAACTTTCCCAAGGTCTGTATTCACAAAACAAGGTTGTGACATTCTATTCTGCTCAAACTAAACTAAATGATAGTCATTTTCAAACTAAACTAACAAACTGGAAGACAGAAAGTGTCTATTATATTGCTAGCTTCATTACAAACACTAATTTCATTCTACGTAGTCAATAGCACAAAAAATCAGTATGAAATCCCCTTCACTGTAATCCTACCACAAGCAGTAGACTAGGACGTGCAAACAAAGGAAACTGAATATCCTATGGTTCACCTACAATAAGCCTCTCAATGCTTCTCATCATCTGTACTCAACATTAGAAATATGTACACTTAAATCTACGTAACTCTCTGCCTTCAGCACTCACATCTTGACATAGATTCTCAGCAGTGATTTATAAAAACCAGTAATATAAACAGAAAAGTCCTACCGTTTAGCCTCCCGTCAAAGTTTGGGTTAGTTGCAACTTTAAGACCAGGATGTGGCAACAGGAAACAGCCAAGATTACTGAAACATGAATGAATATGCTTCCTTACGTTCTGGAGCTCTTCGTGCTGATGCAGTTTTACCTAGAAGCAAAATGGGCTTTTCAGGAAAATCTAGGAATTCTTTTGGTACTACAGTTTTGTATGATTTTGCTACACAGAATGCTAAAGCAGACCTAATCCAAAAAAGTACTCTTATATACTCTATAGCTCAGCTCTCATGGAATAAAGCTTTAGGAATTGTCTTAATGGTTCTTTTAGAAGGTTGGAAAGCAGGTATGTTACTGCAAACTAGATCTTACCTGCAACCGCTTTTCTAGAAACTGTTGTCCTCCTTCCAAGCCATATGGATGTTCATAAGGATAGCTCCAATCTCTAATTAAGAACATAAGTGTCTATATAGAGAACACAGTAGGAACAGTTAATCATAATTCTAGCAACATGAATGCATGCTTAAATGTTTCTAAGGGCTAAGTGCCTGTTAACACCAACGGTTCAACACATAGACTCTATAATCAAAATATAAGTGGCTTGAAAATACCATTACTTAGCCTCAGAAGTAGCCTGCACTAGCATACTATAACATCTACATAGACAAGTATACCTATTGTTTAGTTTCGCAAATCCAAAGAAACATTACTAGGCTGGTATTAGCCCAATATTTTTCAAACATTGTTCTGGGGCCACCAGAGGCCCTCTGCTATTGGATCATGTTTTCTGACTTGCCTGGCCCACAGCTTTTTGGTTAAACTGATGTCAACAGCAAGAGCTCCCTGAACATACAATAGCCACACATGAGGATGGATTAGAAAGCAAGGCAGCTGGATGCTAAGTGAAATATGAGAAAAGAAGACCTGAAGGAACAAGGAGAAAAAAATGGAGGGGGGGGGGAGGGCAGAGATTGAGAGAAAGAAGAAGAAATGGGCTGTCTTTTATGCCTTCTGGCCACATCAGATCCATCTCCTCCTGAAGATGAGAAGTATCACCTGACAGTGAACAGCAGCACTAGAATTGGAGAAGCAGGAAGAAGGTAGATCAGAGGCCCCTTCTACACTGCCATATAAAATCCAGATTATCTGCTTCGAACATGATTATATGGCAGTGAAGACTCATATAATCTGGTTCAAAGTACATAATGTGGATTATGGTAAAACAGCAAAACATCTGGGTGTCCCCTGGGCAACGTCCTTGAAGACAGCCAATTCTCTTACACCAGAAACGACTTGCAGTTTCTCAAGTCGCTCCTGACATGGAAAAAAATTGCTTTGATAATCTAGATTCTATGGCAGTGTAGAAGGGGCCTGAGTGAATGTGTAAGGGGGCATCTCTGTGAAAAAACGGCCCTTATGATGGTTTCAAGGAAACCACAAAAATAATTTATCATTATGATAACGACAACGAAGACAAGACGAGAATAAAGAAGAATAGTTTTTTAAAGGAGGAAACGAATGCAAAAGCAGCAACAGGGAGAAAAAAAACCTAACAAATTTGGATGCAGGATATAAATTAAATGTGAAAAGGGAAAAGGTGGCACTACTTTGAAGAAGAAGGTGGGAAAGAATATAAAACAAAGTCTGCCTAAAATACCACCTGTACAGTCTGACCTTCATATTGACTAGGGCCCCTTCTACACTGCCATATAACCCAGATTTTCAAAACAGATAATCCACATGATCTGCTCTGCACTGGATTATATGAGTTTACACTGCCATATAATCCAGTTCAATGCAGATAACCTGGATTTCATATGGCAGTGTAGAAGGGGCCTGGGATTAGGAATTCAGGGCCCATGCAAAAGTGGGAATATTGTAACAAACATGAGAAGACTAGGAATCTCTAGATCCTCCAGGACAATTCTATTGTCAACTTCCTCTAGACATTGACCACAGAGCTGCAATGTAGGCCCTACAAATACCTAGAAAAGGTTTCTCAGTTGGAATCTCGAGATAAGTAAGGCATGGGCAAACTTTGGCCCTCCAGTTGTTTTGGACTGTTAGGAATTGTGGGAGTTGAAGTCCAAAACATCTCGAGAGCCAAAGTTTGCCCATGCCTTCTCTAGATCCTCCAGCATGACGCTATGGACAATTTCCAGTAGATGCTGAGATTCCAAGACAGAACGTATTTATCAAATCTGTGAATAATCAAATCTGCAAAAGTGAAACCTTCAAATGTGGAGGGCCAACTGTATGTAATGTAAAGAAAGCTGAACTATGGAAATTCCTGCTTTAATAAAAATGGCCGTATTCAAAAATTCAGCAGGGCAGGATTAGGATTAAATAGAAAATGCTACCTGTAACTGCCAGATATTTATGACTGATTTTGCTTCCGTATTTTACCATTTGTGACTGGCTCAGCCCTGCACTGCCTTCTATGGCTGGTAGGTCTTGGAAATTTTGCATTCTCACAACTAGGTTCTGAGAATACAATGTTTGTGGACCTCAACAATTGCTATTTAGATTTCTATCAAGTGCCCGGCAGAAGAGTTCACTGCTTTCACCTACCCAGCCCCTCAATTACTTTTCTGTGATAATTAAAGAAAACGAAACTGTCCTTCCTCCATGGGTAGCTCAGAAATAAAGAAACCTAACGAAGTCAGGATCTAATTCTCTTCTGCCAGCCCACTTACTCACCTAAAGCAACGGTTCTCAACCTGTGGGTCTCCAGATGTTTTGGCCTTTAACTCCCATAAATCCTAACAGCTGGTAAACTGGCTGGGATTTCTGGGAGTTGTAGGCAAAGACACCTGGGGACCAACAGATTGAGAACCACTAAAGGAACTCCTACTGCTGTTCAAGCAGGCTTAACTTTTCACAGCACATGAATGCTGTGAAAGAAATCTTGATGACAAAGAAATTAACAATCCTCAGATGCAAATACTGTACAACTATATAGCTCTCTTACATGCTGGGCAGAAGTGGACACATACTATGGTTAATATTTACCAGCTTCTACAGTCATGTATGAAACTATCCTAAGATAAACATACATGCAATAGGTAGTAATTGTGGCAATAATAATCATGCTATTACCTGAAATGGCTTTTGGTAAATTTCTTCCATAGCTAGCCTTCCATATTCTGTAAATAGCTATAAAATGAAACTATTAAGAATGCATATAGAGAGTACAGAAACAAAAAGCATTGCAATATACGTGTTACAACCTGAGATACTGAAATTGTTCAATATGGTATTTTAAGCCTTTGTTTATAAAGTTAGGAAGTTAGACTGAAAGGGTTTACAAAAACCTGATATTCTGATCTATAAATAAGGTCTGCAGGACATTTTTTTCCTTCTACATCCAGCAGCTTAGGATGCTCAATAGTACTACTGTACAGGAAGAGCCAATCTAGTTCTCCTGGCCCAATCATGAAATGATTGCTGTTCAAAACAATCCCAATCAACATTGCTTCTTTGTAAGACAAAAAAAGAAAGATCTTTAATTGGCTTTTGGAATATGAATCTTGAATTTTGAAGATGAAAACTAGAAATCTACCTTAAATATGTTGTCAAAGGCTTTCATGACTGAATCACTGGGTTGTTGTGAGTTTTCTCAGCTGTATAGCCATGTTCCACAAGCATTCTCTCCTGACGTTTTGCCCACATCTATGGCAGGCATCCTCAGAAGTTATGAGGTTAGTTGGACACTAGGCAAGTGGGGTTTATATATCTGTGGAATATACAGGGTGGGAGAAAGAACTCTTGTCTGTTTGGGGTAAGTGTGAATGCTGCAACTGATCACGTTGATTAGCATTGAACAGTTTTCAACACTAAAATCAGGACAGTAAAGAAAGAGTAACACTCAAAACCAGGGGAATTCCACAGAAGAAACAATCAGGGCCAGTTAATTACCTCCAAACAAATGATTCCCCCAGACAGGAGGCAACTAAGCCTTGTAGCGGCAAGGCTATTCAACGCTAATCAAGGTGATCATTTTCAGAATTCACACTTGCCTCAAACAGAGAAGAGTTCTTTTACCGCCCTTGTCATTCCGAAGATATATAAACCCCACTTGCCTAGTTTCCAACAGACCTCACAACCTCTGAGGATACCTGCCATAGATGTGGGCAAAACATCAGGAGAGAATGCTTTTGGAACATGGCCATATAGCCTGAAAAACTCACAGCAACCCATTACCTTAAACAGCTTGTACTTTAAGAAGCTATTGCAACTGTGCTCTAATATGAACACTGCTACTAGCTACTCTCTTAAGAGTAAACGAAATGAGATGATTACTTAAATAAAGCATCCTCACTCCACTGCCATCTAGCTATTTAGACCTCCAACTCCCAGCAGCCCTAGCCAATTTGTTCAATGGTCAGGAATTCTGGCAGTTGGAGGCTCAAACAGCTGGCGGGCCAGAGTTTGGGGATGCCTAGCTTAAACAGGCTAAGTTCCTGAACAATTCTGTGTCAGAGACCTCTGTCCGTGCCATTTCATTGCTAATTGACTGTCATTTCAGAAAGCACCTGAAGAAGCATTTTAATAGCTAGACATGCTCTCTTCTAGTGTTTCCATGCTCTTTTTTTAAGCAGCTCTATCACCCTAATATACTTATTTATTTAGACTTTGCAATCCTTCGCTGTGATCCTAATAATTCCCAGTAGGAGACTACATTTAGTAGAGCTCATTCATGCCAAATTTCTACAGTTGCCTAGCTAAAGTATACTAATTTTTGACACAGACTAGGTAGTTCTACAGAACAGGAGAGACTGGGGAAAGCTATATGTAGGCAGGAGGCCTAACTGCAGGATAGAAGCAATAAACTAGAAAGGAGAGGGATTGCTAATAATGGTTATAGGAGACAACATACCATGTAGTTTAAGGGAAACGAATTCTGCCTTCACATTAAAATAGTCGTAAAAGCTACCCATAAAAATAATCTTTAACAGGAGTGTTGAGAATCTGACATTTTATAATCGCAGTTATATACAGTATGCAAAGATTCAAGAATAGGGGGTTATTTAAACATTTAAAGTTAGATTTGATGCAAGGAACAATGGAAATCTCATCCTTGTATCTTCACCACTCCTTACCCTCTTCAAACATCACCACTGTGCAATGTTTCAAGCCCCTTCATTTTTTAATGAGGTGTCAATTTTTAACATATTTGGATCAACCGGATCCCAATTAATGCAAGAGAGTGGAGGCGGAACAGAAATATAGGAAGCTCTCCTATGCAGAATCATATCATAAAGTGAAGCCCAGTTGTCAGTAACTGCTTTCCAGGGTTTTAGACCTAGTTATTCCTGGTATGCCCTTGTGGTTTCAGTGCTAACAAGGCCCAATCATGCTTTAAGTTCCAAACCCAGATGAGACTGGTGAGCCCAGGATGGTAAAAAACTGGCCAATTATAGTGAGAAGCCTCATTAGCATATTTAAGGCAGAATGGGCAATACACACTGCAAATTAAATAATGTTTATTTATACTAATTCGTGTTCACATTTTCTTATTTTGTCATGAGATGATTTTCAATTGCTTTATTAGAGTTAATCTGATCCCAGTATTACTAAAATGGATACTACAGTATTAAACCATGTATAATAGTAGGAAGAAAGATTTGGCTACCAGGATTTTAGTGACCCAGACCTAAACTGCTATCTACATTTTCTACTTACGCATCACCCTACTCCTCTATCACCCTACTTTTAATTGCAGGCCCCTGCCCTTCACAAAGAGCTTTCCAACAATCAGCAACCATCCAGAAAAGAACCCTTGACTGCAAAAGAAAGCATTTGATATCCTTGATTTGATATCCATTTGACACAGATGGCCTTGGAATGTGTAATGAAATATTTAAGTGACAGTAGGAGGCCATCATACATACCTGCAAATGCTGAAGATCATCTTCTTGGATGTTTTGTGATAAATTGTATACCTGAAAAAAATATTACGTTTTAACATTTTTGCAATATGGATTTTGTATGTATATGTTAAAAATACTTCTGGCCAGGCAGCTTTCAATCACTAACTATCATACAAAGATTAGGTTAATATATCCTAAACCAGTGGTTCTCAACCTGTTGTTTTGGCCTTCAACTCCCAGAAATCCTAATAGCTGGTAAACTAGCTGGGATTTCTGGGAGTTGTAGGTCAAAACACCTGAGGACCCACAGGTAGAGAACCACTGTCCTAAACCATAGCTAGAACACTGGTGAAATACCAGACAGAACTTCAGGAAGAAAGCAAGTCAAATACATTCTATTACACTCTTGTATGAGCTAAAACTGAAAGAAAACACATTATACCAATACAACTACAGCAAAACTAAACTGGAGAAGTGAGATCCCATCCTTTCTTCAAATATGGGCAGAATTGGGCTCAGTCTAAATCAGACTAACTACCCAAATGCAAACAAACAAACAAACAAAACCAAAAAACACACAGACAAAAATGCATCCACAATCTGATACAAGTATAATGTATATAATTAAAGTTACATTCTGATAATACATTTTTAGTCAAAAATCACATTTATCCATCTTTTGGCCATAGTGAAGAAGCTAAAAATTTTCACAGTAAGGCACTAAATAGCAAGAGTGTAAACAACAATAAATCCACAAAATGTAGGCATGAATATTAAAATAGGAGGTTCTAAAGTTACCAAACGCTAAGATGTCCTTTTCAAAGACATACAATATTGGATCTGCCCTTGCAGGCCTGACAAGCCTCATGTGACGCCATGCATTACTTAGGCAAGGAATATTTAGAGGTGGTTTGCTATTGCAGTTCTCTGAAATACAGCCCACAGGACCTGTTATCTCTCAGCAGTTTTCCATATAAGAACTAACCAGATCTGACCCTGCTTAGCTTCCATGATCATACAGACTCTGAATATTTAGGTCCTCTGAATTTATTCGCTTTGCCTCAAATTATTTCAGAAGAATAACTCCCTGTTACCTTACAGGAGAAAAAGACATGTTGTTCCTGAACATTTTCATCTGTTTCTGGAAGTATCAGACATTTCTAAAATTGGCTTACATCAATGAACTATTAAATAATAGCATCTTTATATTATACAGTCCTGAATATTAAAGATTTCAAGGGAGTAAATAGTAAAAGAAGTAATTTTCACACTGTGGATTTTGTGAAGAGTGGATATTCCATTCTAAAAGGGAAAACCCAATCCAACCTTCAATGTGTGATTTTCTTATAAGGAAGGGCAATATGTCTCCTGTACTACAGGAAAAACAACAACGAAGTACACGGTGAGGCAGCATAACTTCCTTTTTTCAAAACTTAATAAAACCCATGGTATGAATCAGAAAGTTTTATTCTTTTTTATAATGTAGGCGCATGCCTAAAGTTTTGTTGTATGTAGTGTTGAAGATCAAATTAGGTAGGTCATGTCCTCCATTCTCCATACACCAAGTAAACCGATTTCTGGCGTTTGTCATGACTCTTGCCAGTATAGCAGGCGTTATGTTGGCAATTTCTTCCTGGATGTTGGTCTTCAAATCTTGTAGGGTCCTTGGACGGTTCACATAAACACAGGATTTCAAAAAACCCCATAGAAAAAAATCACAAGGGGCCAAATCTGGAGAGCGGGCTGGCCACTCCAAATCTGCTCAAAAAGTAGGCCTCAACGGCAAAAGCATGCTCCTCACTGTTCCAACGCATGATGTCGACTGAACTGTGTCAGGACAAAACTTTATACCCCCGCCTCTCGAACGAGACCACTAGCACTCCGCTACGTCTTCAACCGACTGAATGGAGCGCATTTTTAAAAAGGAAGTTATGTGTGTGTGTATACTAATGGAAGATAACATGTTTGCTGTCTAAAGGTGTTTACAACACAACATATTCTATCCTCTATGTATCTTCCAATGAATGGTGCTGCTTTCGCTTATGCCCCGGTCCCTCATTTTTACCCTCACAATCTTGTGAAGTAGGTTAGGTTGACAGGTAATCTGAGGATAATTAGAGGTTCAAACCTACATCCCTCCATTTTTAATCAAAATCATGATGGTTTTGGCTTTTAAGATCATACCTCAGATGAGGCTTATGAGGAAAGCTCATTGTAGTGCCCTGCGGTATTACATTTTCGCTGCTAAACACAAACCATGCAAATCACTTTGTTTTTCCAATTCAATTTCCAAACATGCATTTGGAAGTAGACTTCTGAGAATATTTAAAAGCTGTCGCCACTTAGCGCAGTGAGCCTCACCTGAACTGAACTTGTCATGGTGCTCAGAGCAAAAACCGTTGCACAGTCTTTGATAGTGGATTGGCTATCAAAGGCACCTTGGGTATCCATTAGTAGTACAGCAACCTGGATAATTGTGAGAGTTGTCAAAATGAGAAGGGAGAGAACAGAATGAGTAAATAGGTATCATTTTCACCTCGAGGCTGAGTATTTTCAGCCTTATCATAACATTGTTTTCTATTAAGTGGCATTGATTAGTACAACACATATGTTCATGTTGCTATGCGGATTTACCTCTGTTGGCAACTTACAGGAAATTTTAACAATCAACCTAGCAACCCAACCAATATTCTCATTCAGCCTTAAGTGTTATCACAACCCACAGCAATAAAGTAGAAGCTATCTTTCAATTCATTGTTTATTTAAAGCAATTCTCAATGTCTTCTCAGCCCATCAAGGCTCCTGTGATAATGTAAAACAGATTTATTTATTTACTTACTTTATTTATTTATACCCCACCCTTTTCTACCCCGAAGGGGATTCAAGGCAGCTTAAATAGAGGCAATTATTCCATGCCTTAAAAAACACATACAATTCCAAAAAATTAAAATTAAATTAGAGTGAAATTAGAAACATATTAAACATTTAAAAACATTAAATTCCATATTAAAATCACGCCGTACATAGTCCAAACTGTTCCATAGTCATTCCATATATTCCAGATCTATTAAATGCATTGAACTGTTCTCCAAAGACCCGATCCCATGGCCAAGTTTTTATTTTTCTCTTGAAGGCTAGGAGGGAGGCAGCTGATTTAATGTCACTGGGGAGAAAGTTCCATAGCCAAAGGGCCACCACTGACAAAGCCCTGTCTTTCATTCCCACCAGTCGCCAGGAGGCAGGACTGAGAGAAGGGCTTCCCTGGATGATCTTAATTTCCAAAATGGTTCATAGGGGGAGATATGTTTGGACAAGTAAAGTGGGCCAGAACCATTTAGGGCCAGCACTTTGAATTGGGCTTGGTAGAAGACTGGCAGCCAGAGGAAATGGCGTAACGAGGGGAGGGGGGGTTGTATGTTCCCTGTACACCACTCCAGTAAACAATCTGGCTGCCGCCCGTTGGGCCATTTGGAGCTTCCGAACAGTCTTCAAAGGCAACCCTACGTACAGCACATTGCAGTAATCTATTTGCGATGTAACCAGAGCGTGGACCACAGTGGCCAAGTCTGACTTCCCAAGGTATGAGCGCAACTGGCACACAAGTTTTAATTGTGGGGTTCCAGGCTCAGTGATGAGTTCAGGAGAACTCCCAAGCTGCGAACCTGTGTTTTCAGGGGGAGTGTAACCCCACCCATCACAGGCTGTAACCCTATCCCCTGTTCGGCTTGCGACTAACCAGGAGTACCTCTGTCTTGTCTAGATTCAATTTCAATTTATTCACCTTCATCCAGACCATCACAGCTGCCAAGCACTGGCTCAGTTCCTGAACAGCCCCCTTAAAAGCAGGTGGAAAGGAGTACCAGAGTTGGGTGTTATCAGCATACATATGACATTGAACACCAAAACTCCGGATGATCTCTCCCAATGGCTTCATGTAGATGTTAAACAACATGGGGGACAGTATGGACCACACAAGACAATGGCTGAGAGCCGAACATGTGTCCCCAACAACACCTTCTGGAAATGGTCCTCCAGGAAAGACCGGAGCCACCGTAAAAACTACCTCCAAGAACCATTCCTGCAAGGCATCCCAGAAGGATACCGGGATCTACAGTATTGAAGGCCACTAAGAAGTCCAGCAGCACCAACAGGGACACACACCCCCTGTCCAGTTCCCAGAGTAAATTATCCACTAAGGCAATCAAGGCTGTTTCAGTTCTGTGTCCTGGACTAAAGCCAGACTCTTCTGGATCAAGATAATGTGTCTTCCAAGAACACCTGGAGTTGCGAGGCCCCCACATGTTCCATGACTTTGCCCAAGAAAGGGAGATTGGAAACTGGCTGAAAGTTGTTCAATTGGGTAGGGTCTAGTGATGTTTTTTTCAACAGCGGTTTTATAACAGCTTCTTTTAACTAACAAGTCATACCAAAAAACTGCCAGGTCATCAAATGCTAATCAAGGTGGCCAATGAAACATTCACAGCTAGCTCCAACAGAGAAGAGTTCTTTCTCCCACCCTGGACATTCTACAGATATATAAACTCAATTTTCCTAGTTCCAACAGACTTCAAAATCTCTGAAGATACTTGCCATAGATGCAGGTGAAATGTTAGGAGAGAATGCTTCTAGCCCAAAAAACCTACAACAACCCAACTTCTGTTAAGCTGGCTGGAATCTTGCCCTCCTGTAAGGAGGCATTAACCACCACCTTCACCCACCTACCAGATAAAAACATTTGAAACATTTAAAACAAAAAGATAAGACATAAAAGCATTATTTGTGTGCTTCTTAAAAGGTTTTTAAAAGCACACCAAAGCTCCGGTATTTTAAGGACCAGCGGTTATGTAAAACTAAGACCTGGTTGCCTCTCTAGAATGCTCAAGAGGAATAAAGACAGACTAATTTCCTTTGGGAAAATGTTCCACAGCTGGGATGTTGCTATAGAAAAAGCCCTGTCATGTGTCAACAATTCAGCCTCTTGGGAAAGAGAAGCATGCAACCTGATCCATCACTGCATGTGTATGATGTATCAATGGGACAACTTAGGAGAGCACACATTTGTACAGAACACTGAATATTTGCTGGAACAAAGGCATATTGGCTCCATTTTTTTAAAAAAATGTAAGTTTAAGAAC
The DNA here is from genome assembly GCF_025583915.1 of Anolis sagrei ordinatus. Lineage (NCBI taxonomy): Eukaryota > Metazoa > Chordata > Lepidosauria > Squamata > Anolidae > Anolis > Anolis sagrei. The sequence continues at coordinate 333,043,342 of NW_026844366.1, read as the reverse complement.
TTAACACTTTTTGGCCAAAATCAGATTCAATATTAACCACGGAAGCAGGAGGGTGGGGGGTGATAGTGGCTAGGCCAGAGACTGTCTTCTGGTCAAGTGCTCAAGAGCTGCACATTTATTTGAGGGTTCCGGGTCTTTTCGGTTTCTATTTTTTAACCTTTTTAATATTTATATTGTTGGGTTTATTAAACCCCACAATAAATGAGCTAAATATCATACCTAGGAGGAAGGGCAGAAATAGTCTATATACTTAAATAACTTCAGGAGAAAACAAGCAGAGAAAAAGAAAAACCTAGCCTTGTTGGAAAAGAAAGGGGAAGAGGAAGAAAGACATTGGAAGTGAAGGAAAGAAATAAACAAGCTTACTTCTAAGTAAATATGCACAAGATTTCTGCTGTTATTCATTACAGGAAGAAATAAGGAGTAGGAGGAATAAGAAGGAGGAGAGAGAAGGGGTTGGCAGAGGACTGATAGAGTAAGGCCTGGGAGGAGGAAAGGATGTGGGGAAGAGGGAATCCCTTTGGAAAGCAGCAGCTATCTTTTGAATATTTTTGCTGGCAGAAGCAGAAGTTGCTATTATTTTTTTTAAATCACTTATTACTGAAGGGAAGAACGAAGGTGTGCTAAAGTTACAAAACAAGCTAATAGATTCCAAAGGTCAAAGAGTGGATGTTGTGTTAGCTACTGAATGGCTTACCTTTGTCCCATCAGGCTTGGGAATTATGAACACCTCACTCCAAACCTGAATGCCAGTTGTTTCTCTCTCACAGCCTCCTCTCCATGTAAACCCAGTCAATGGCTCATGGGTTCCACCTATCCAAGCTGAAGATTCCTAAAACAAGAGTCACATATTTAGCCAGGAAGCTAAATGGAATTATACTCAATTATTGACTAATATGAAAAATACTTTAACCCTAAAATTGAAACATCGATTTTAAAGAACTTTCAGTGTTAGTTAAAAGTAATTACAAACGTCTCCGAATTTTTGTTCTGCTTATAACCAGTCACGTGTGGTTACAAAAGTAAATTTAGGAATAGCCTCATTTATCTTTATAACGAAGAGAAAAAACCTTATAAAGGTGAAAGTACAAAATTTAAGTAAATTATCTACATTATTTCATCTAATATAAGTATTCTGAACCATTATTTACAGAGTCACTAAAAATGTTAGGGCTTTTTACATTGTTCATGGAAATTAGATCTCTCACTAGGAAATAGGCAGATACAGAATGCTTTAGTGTATATCCCTGATGAAATTACTATCTATACCAGTGTTTCCAAACCTGTGGTAGGTGGACTACCAGTGGGCTGCAAGAATGAAAATATGGCCCACGGCTTCATCATTACTACACCGTTGCCTTGAAACCACACAGCAACAAGAGCGACTAATCTCGCAAAACCCTCTTATAGTGCCGAGGCAACGGAGAGGAAGTGGATAGGCTGACTACCCACAAAAGATTACTACTACCACATCAGCTTTAGATTATTAAATATGGTTTTCTGTGGGCGAGCAGATGGTGACTACTGGATGGCATATGTTCTGTATCTACAGCTGATGTGGTCTAGCATGCCTCAGTGTTGCCCTCAGTATGAGAGAAGCCTCAGTATGACAAAGCTTAAGTGTTAGTTTGCCTCAGTATGAGAATACCTCAGTATTAGTTGCCCTCAGTATGAAGAGGCTTCAGTATGAGGTAAACCTCAGTGTTAGTAGGCCTCAGTATGAGGTAGGCTTCAGAGTTAGTAGGCCTCAGTGTGTGAGAGGCCTGGTATGCGAAGGCTTTGGTGACAGAAGCCCCAAGTTGAAGGCCTCTTGTGTAAAAAGCTACTGTGTGAAGCTTCTGTGTAAGTTCAGTGTGAGAGGAAGCTCAGTGAGGGTGAAGCTGTTTATCTGCATGAGAAAGAAGCCCAGCATGGAAGCAAAGAAGGAAGTATAAAGAACTTTGAGTTATGGAAACCTTTTTCTTGTAAATAGTGGAACCATACTCTTTTGCTATAAAGAAGAGATATAACATTGGTCTGTGTATTTTTTGTTCTTTTTATCAATTTTGGCTACTGGTGTTGGGTCACGCTGCTGCTAATAAGTTACTCTGCTGTACATTTACGAGGAGGTCTTGTTAATAAGCCCACTAACCCAACACTATCAACATACAGCTCAGAACTTCTGATGAAGTAAACCAGGAATCACTCTTGAGATAAACCTCCACTTTCATCTACTGCAACCCTCATTCCATGTTCTATCTAATAAATCCTATTCGATGCTAAGGAATAATAGGGAAGATTTGATGGGTATAAACAAATAACTGTTCACACAAGTGGGCATGCTTTTCACTAGGTCAGAGCCACTACTGGCTACAACTCTTTCTGCAGGTCATTTCTAAAGAGAAAATTAAATCTTATATTTCCTGAATTTGGTCATGAAGTGTAATAGCAAAGGTTAGCCAATTCTCTCATTTTGAAAAATTCTAGATTTTTCATTATTTATTTATTTATTTAAAATTTTGGAACACGTAAATCCTAAATGGGAAACACTTATGTGATTTTTTAGTAATACTGTGCTCTACGTGACTCACCTTATTGTACATATACCTAAGCATGAAGTCCAAAAGAAAAGATTTGCCTTTGCGAAATGCACCAGCTACAGAAACTACTACTATATTGAGATCTCTAATGTGCTCCTGCAATAAGATTCGCTCCAGGGCTTCTTCATCCAAGTCAAATTTATGATCATCTTCATGAGCAAGAACAATCTGTATGGGGCACGGCTTCTCTGGAATCACTTCTTCTTCAGAATCAAAAACAGCATTCTCTTCGGCATCCACATAGGTTTCTCCTAGGAAACAAATTTCAAACATTAGATATACTGTATATCTAAATTCTCTGGAGAGTATTCTGTTTACTTTTACATGAATTAGTGAAATGTAACATAGGGTTCTTATCGTAAATGAAAAATATGGGAGGGCGTCTTAAAACAGTCACATAATCAAATTAGGCTCTTCGTGTCAGTGAAATTCTCTTCTTCCTCCATCTCCTAACAAGCCCTCTACACAGTTTCATAAGACGAGAAAGCATTCATGTCTTTTTCAGCAAGTGAACCCATGGGCATGTTAGTTCTACTGAAAGACTGGGTAAATGACACAGAATGCCTACTGGCTTGGTTATTAATATTAGCCAAACTGTCTCATAGATGTATTTTAACAAACTGCATAAGCAGAGGGTTGCTAAAGAGATTCAAGCGACACTTTTAGCTCACACATAATTGGTGACACACCCTATATATATATATATATATATATATATATATATATATATATATATGGAGAACTTTTCTGTATGCAAACACCAGACATTTCTGCATGCCTTTTTTTGACCAAATTTAGGAGCAGAAGCTTATCTTTCAAGTTTTTCTTCCATCTTTAATACTTGACCACGTATTTTCCAGAAAAGACACACATTCCTACTAGGCACAAATGGCCAGATGTATGTTAAAAAGGTAAGGTAGTCCCCTGACATTAAGTCCAGTCATGTCTGACTCTGGGGTGAGGTGCTCATCTCCATTTCTAAGCCGAAGAGCCAGCGTTGTCCGTAGACACCTCCAAGGTCATGACTGCATGGAGCGCCGTTACCTTCCCGCCGGAGCGGTACCTATTGATCTACTCACATTTGCATGTTTTCGAACTGCTAGGTTGGCAGAAGCTAGGGCTGACAGCGGAAGATCACGCCGCTCCCCGGAATCGAACCTGCGACCTTTCGATCAACACAGCAGTTCAGTGCTTTAACCCACTGCGCCACCGGGGGCTCGTTGCATTTTACTATTCTGTGTCCTCCTACACCTGAGAATATATTACACGCTCTATTCAGTTACATACAATTGATCTTTCTTGCAAAGTAGTGTTAAGGTTACCTGTATTATTATAATAGTGTTCCCAGCTTGTTATCTGCTCAGCAAATCCAAAAAGATGCAACCATCTACTTTGTATATTAGCTAGGGAAGGGAGTGTCTGTTGCATGGAGTATTTTCTTTTAGAATGATATGTTGAGCGAGTGGGCTTATTAACAAAAATACCCTCTTCATAAATATACAGCAGGGTAACTTATTACCAGCAGTGTGACCCAGTACCAGTAGCCCAAATTGAGAAAAAGAACAAAAATACAGAGACCAATGTTATCTCTTCCATAGGAGGCTTTTCCTTATAGCAAAATAATATGGTTGCACTATCTACAAGCACAAGGTTTCCATGACACAAATGAAGGTCAACCTTCACACTGGAGCTTCACACAACAGCCTTCTTATACTGAGGCTTACCTCACACAAAGGCTTCTCTCACAGACTAAGGCCTACTTCACACTGTGATGCCTCCGCACAGACTAAGGCCTACCTCACACTGTGAGGCCTTCTCACAGACTAAGGTCTATCTCACACTGTGAGGCCTTCTCTCAGACTGAGGCTTTTCTCCCACTGAGGCAAACTAACACAGCGGCCTACTAACCTACAGGCACACCTGCTTATATAAAACTGCAGCTTTTGCCGACTCACTGCATCAATTTTACCCTTTAAGTGTCTCACATTTTTGTCTCACATTTTTGTAATTAAAAATACCTAGTTAATATTAATATTAATACCCCTGACATGATACAGTGTTTAAGGCAGGTATTAACATATTTACTGTCCTAGCATCATCTCTAAAAACTACCTAAGAGAAAAACCTTTACGTAAAATTACATATATACATGATCAGATTATTACACATCTTGGCCCTTGTTTCATTTTCTCCAACCTTTAAAAAAAAAAGGAAATAAGTATATTATGCCTACTTGACATTCTGGAAACTAGTGGAGACAAAATCATGTTCTCTGTTTTATTAATATCGGTGTTCTTTTTGTAATCACTTTCTGACTACTCTGTACAAGATATCACACACGATGAATTATATACCAAAGTTACATATAACAAATGTCATGTTCAGATATAATATTGTAACATTCAATCTATAACAGCTGTTAATATTGCCATTTCCCAATTGCTTCAAATTATATGGCATTCTTACATCTCCAAACATGCTATTTGCCTGGAGATCAGTTTAAGCAATAGTCACAGATTGGGTTTCCCTTATCTGAAATGTTTGGCATCAGAAGTCTTTTGGATTTTTGGAGCATTTTGAAAGACCAGGAGTGGCATGCAAGTATATAATGAGAAATCTTGGAGATGGGTCCCAAGTCTAAATGCAAAATTCATTTTTGTTTCACATACACCTAAGACACATAAACCGAATATAATTTTACAGCAGTTTGTGCATAAAACAAAGTTTGTGTACACTGAACCACCAGAAAACCAAGGTGTCGCAATTTCAGCCACCCTATTTTGGAGCATTTCAGAATTCCAGATAAAGGATGCTCCATCTTTTCCTGCTGGATATTTTTGTCGATCTACCAAATCACTTCAGTACCAAAATTAACGAGAAACATCGGTCAACATCATTCATATTTCATCAACCCTGTTGCACTGTTGAACTTTAATTCAGAAACAACTTTAATCTTAGAGGAATCAACCTTGCAGGCAGGATACATGTCAACATTTGTGCCATCAGCTGAAAAATGCAGGTATTGCTTGAACTTCAATTTTCAAAACATGAACTTCAATCAGAATTTTCTACTAAGGAACAACACAGAAAGGCTTTTGTTGTGAAAATGGCTGCTATGACTCTTAAGAGGACCACAATGAGATAATGTTGGATGTGGCACCATTCCAATCATTTGTGCCTCTGCCAAATGTTTACTCAGTCCTTCACCCCACAAAGGAAGTTATTCAGAATACATGATATTGAACTGGAGATCGTTTTGTGTGTACAAGAAAGCTCTCACAAGTGTAAGGAAAGCACTTGACCCTTTCTGCTATATTAGTAGATGTTCGCTGTTTGTTTAATGGCAACCTCAGGAAGTTTCCTTGAACTTAATGAAGCAATCTTTTTTCAACATCGTAAGTAACAGCTAGTATTTGATTGCTTTTGGGATCAGTCAGGGATTTAGTTGTGCAACCTGCATACTATTTACGAACAAATGTAAGTCTGTGGAAACATCAGCCTGCATATACACGCAACCACTTTTCTTCCATCTTTCCCTGGAAATTTTGGAGAACTATTTATGATATATTTTGGAATGAAGGCAATATTGCTGAACACAGCTTAATTATTCCAGTGTGTAGTAAAATGTTTATACAGTGTAACAAGAACTTCCTTATCAGAGAGTAACAATACCTACAGAAAAGTGTGTGTCTGTGCCTTCAAACTGCCTGTAAGCTAATGGCAACCTTATTAATCTCATAAGGTTTTCCTAAATATACAACTCTCCAAATGCTTCTGCTGCACGTCATGATTTTCTACTATTCTAGCAGCCTCCAATAAATCTGCTCCAGAAGGCCCACTTACTATTTCACTGAAAACAGCATTTGGGTCTGTGGGAGAAATTATTTTTATACCACCAACCATAGAGAAGTATAACTCGAATACTTAGAACTACAGCAGAGGCAACATCGGATACAAAATGTAAATGTACGTCTCTTTTGAATTTGAAGATACCAGATTTATCCGCAACGGGGGAATCCTAAACAAGAGTTGGAACCAAATTGAGTCATGATTAATTTAATCCCAACTCAATGGCAAGAAATAGTGTTTTGATGTGTTTGTCAACGGCTTTCATGGACGGAATCACTGGGTTGCTGTGAGTTTTCCGGGCTGTATGGGTATGTTCCAGAAGCATTCTCTCTTGATGTTTTGCCCACATCTATGGCAGGCATCCTCAGAGGGGTCCTCAACCTCTGAAGATGCCTGCCATAGATGTGGGCAAAATGGGTGAACGCTTCTGGAACATGCCCATACAGCTAGGAAAAGTCATAGCAACCCAAATAGTGTTTTGATCTATAATTTTCATAAATCTAGCAAATAGTACAATTATAATTGATTAGAAATTATGAATTTTGTTCTTAAAACAAAAAAAGTTTAGGCATGACAAGTATCTCAGTTTTTCCAAAAGGCTCATTTACTCAGCCATCCAAATACTTAGGCTTTCATCCATGGCACTAAAACCACCTGCATTTCTCTTCTATTTGTTGAAGCTAATCATGGTAGGATGCGACGTTACTTAAGCACAGAGACAGATGTTTCTTCACAGACAAATTATAGGCTTTTTTCTCCTGCTTCACAGAAAAGAACAGATTGTCTGCTTAAGGACATTGGTCTGCCAGAAAAGGCTACTGGTCATTTTTTGTGGGGAAAGAAAAAAGTATTGACAACAAGGCAGGGAAGCAACAGCGCTCAAGGAAAACTGTCTTGCTGTCCAAATAGCTTGGGTGGCCATGACAACAGTTCCCTTAGTTTCAAAATGCTGCTCTTACTGTTGGGTCAGTATATGATAAAACATTAACAGTGTACTGTGCTTTTTCTTGATTTTATAAGATATTTTAATGAATTTCAAATGGCGTTAATCCCATAGATCATTTAATTTTTAAATAGCATTTATAATTATATTTAACTGATATTTTTGTAGTTTTTAATCTGTACTATTTTTCACAAGTTGTGAGCCACCTTGAATCCTATCATTACGAAAAGAATGAATAAAGTATTTTTTTTTCTTACTGACTGTTAGGATAATGATTAGAGTCTGGTAATCCACAGAGCTCAAGGAGGTTTCAGATTAACACATATCTGCAATGCAATTTTTGTGCAGAAGAACTGGACCATATGGTAACCAATCTCTCTCTCTTTCAACCCCCCCCCCCCAAAAAAAAAACCCCCCAAGAAACTTTGGAATAAAGATAGCCGGTCATATCCGCAGGAATTTTGTTCTGGGATCTGCAGCAGTTCTGGAAAAAAGGAGATGATCATGTCCTATTTTATTAAATAATGGTAACATGAACATGTAGGCTTCAGTGAGTTCATGTTCATATCACTCCTATTTATTAATATAGGCACAGCAATCTGCAGCAGCTAGAAATTGCAGATCTTAATCCAAAGAGCCTACTTTAATTAATTCTCAACCTGATACCAGTACTCTTTTGCAGAGAAAGCTGTAGACCTTGTAAATCTGTAACTCCCAAGATAAGATAGCATTGAGGCATGGTGGTTCAAGTGGTGTCATAGAATCATAGAGTTGGAAGAGACTGCATGGGCCAACTCCATGAAGAAAAAGCACAATCAAAGTACCCCTGACAGATGGACATTCAGCCTTGGTTTAAAAACCAAACTGCATCAGTTCTACAGTGTAAATGCACCCTATGTATTAGATCCAAATTGCTAGCCAGAGGTGCAAAATTGTTGTCTACAAGCTCACAGAGCACTTAGTTCAAGGGAAGGTGAAATAAAAGTTTGATTATGGATTAGCTATTTGCATCTTCCATTCCCCCCCCCCCCCAGCAGTCTCACTCTAGAACCCTGTAAACATGGAGCCAATTCAAACTTCTACGCATCACCGATTTCATATTGCAGAAGTGCAAATTCTGCCAAGTAGCTCATGTTAAGGCCAAAAATAATTAAATGTTTTGACTACTTCAGCTATAAATAGGTATAGCAATGAAGCTCCATTATTGCACAGCAGAAGAGGGGAAATACTCTCAACTAGTTTAACCAACGAGCTTCTTGTACCCTTGGAGTGATTTCATTTGGATGATTAAATTGTTATTGTTGTTCATTCGTTCAGTCATTTCCTACTCTTTGTGACTTCATGGACCAGCCTACGCCAGAGCTCCCTGTCGGCCATCACCACCCCCAGCTCCTTCAAGGTCAATCCAGTGACTTCAAGGATGCCATCCATCCATCTTGCCCTTGGCCGGCCCCTCTTCCTTTTTCCTTCCATTTTCCCCAGCATCACTGTCTTCTCTAAGCTTTCCTTTCTTCTCATGATGTGGCCAAAGTATTTCATCTTTGCCTCTAATATCCTTCCCTCCAATGAGCAGTCGATTAAATTAAATTAGCCAGGCCTTATATTGGTAGTTAGTCCAAATACCTGCTACTGCTTTATTTTCGCGAGATATGCAGATAAAGATAAAACAAAAAGAAGCAGAATTGAGAGAAAATCTATAAACCTTTAATTTTTTTAAAAAATTAAGACTTGATTTTTTTCTTTCCAGGTTTCACATTCTTATCTATCACACTGAGACAATGAAAACCCTTTCAGGGAGGCCAAAATGCAGGCATAATCGAAAAATACGGTACCCGCTGGAAATGTAAACAAGCAACTGGATCATTTTTTCATATTTGGGGGGTCTTGCAAGAAGGCAAAAATGTTTTGGATTGAGATCCAAATACCCATGCATCCAGAGGCATTCTTCCTAGAAGTAACAGATAGATAACTTTTGAAGGCGTATGATAAATTTTTCATTCTGATTACAACTGCAGCAAAAATTGTGCATGTGCAGATGTAGAAAGTTGAAGAAACACCAAACATGGAAGAATGAATAAAGGTGAAATGGTAAAAATAGATATTTTGACAAGGTATCTTCAGATAAAAGACGCTTCAATATTCAAGAAAGACTGGGAACCCTTCAAAAAGTTCCTAAACAGAGCCACCTCCTCACTCTGAAGATGCAGGTTCGCAGCTTGGGTGTGACCCTGGACTCATCGCTGAGCCTGGAACCCCAGGTTTCGGCGGTGACCAGGGGAGCATTTGCACAGTTAAAACTTGTGCGCCCAGCTGCGCCCGTACCTTGGGAAGTACCTTGGCCACGGTAGTCCATGCTCTGGTTACATCCCGTATAGACTACTGCAACGCTCTCTACGTGGGGTTGCCTTTGAAGACTGCCGGAAGCTCCAACTAGTCCAATGCTCGGCAGCCATGATTTTAACAGGAGCGGAGCGCAGGGAGCATACAACCCCCCTGTTGCGCCAACTCCACTGGCTACCGATCTGATACCGGGCTGAATTCAAAGTGCTGGCGTTGGCCTTTAAAGCCCTAAACAGTTCGGCCCAAGCTACCTATCTGACCGCATCTCTGCCTATGAACCCACCAGGACTTTGAGATCTTCCGGGGAGACCCTGCTCTCGATCCCGCCTGCTTCTCAAGCTCGGCTGGCGGGGACGAGAGATAGGGCCTTCTCGGTGGTGGCTCCTCGGCTGTGGAACGCCCTTCCTACGGACATTAGACTAGCACCATCTCTAATGGTATTCCGCAAAAAGGTGAAGACCTGGATGTTTGTGCAGGCGTTTGAGTAATTTAGTACAATCTGGTAATGGAACATAGGAATGGAACAATGGACGACGAACCTGGACTACGCTTGGATGATGAGAAGATTGGGTACAGTTGTTTTTTGTAATAATTGTGCATTGTAATTGCTTATTGGTAATTTATGGATAATGTGTTAAGTCAATTGTTATATGTTGTATGGAACCACTGCTGTTTCTACTGTTTTTACTGTTTGTGAACCGCCGTGAGTCGCCTTCGGGCTTGAGATACAGCGGTATATAAGCAAAGTAAATAATAATAAATAATTTAACAATTCTTTCCTTGCAACTTCTGAGAATACAATATAACCAGTGAGGCACTGAAAGAGGCACTAGAACCACAAGAGAGTAGAATACCAACTTAGAACCAACTTTAATTTGTAAAACTGCTTGGTTTCCAAGAATGTGGAAACATATACATAATTCCAATTCATATATCAGATTTATTAAAATTGTCCAGTACCTGTACATTGGTAACAGGAAGGAATTTTATCATGCCAGTTGCTGTGGATCTGCTTTCTGACAGAAGTGCTTCTGCTCAAAGTTCAGTTTGAAGCCTGTTGTCTCTCCAGGTTAATATAATTGTTAAGAAACAACTAAAAACTGCAATAAGTAACACATGGGAAGCAGGCTAACAAGCTTCACCATGCAACCTAGCTCCATTCTTGGTCAAGTCTGTGCTGACATAGTAGATGAGGCTCTAGAGAAGGCATGGGCAAACTCCGTCCCTCCTACTGGCTGTTTTGTGGGAGTTAAAGTTCAAAGTTGAAGTTCAAAGTTTGCCCATGCCTGGTCTGGAGAAAAGAGCACTAACTTCACACATTTCTAAAATACACATACTACATACATTTCTAAATGCAGCACAGGGACATTTCTGCCAATGTTGCAAAAGTACAAAACTGTGCACAAAATATACAGATTACTGTGCAGGAATCAAGCTTGAAAAGAATCAGAAGAGAGCAAGCTGCAAAACGAAGATTAATGAATTTCAGAAAGTCCAGGCTTTATAGAGCACTACATCATTTTGAGTGTGAACAGCTGTCAAGTAAGGAGAAAGGAGGTACAAAAACATCATGTGGAAGATACCAGATGGCTCACATCAGTTTCTAACTGCCCTTCCCCTCATTCCTCATTCCATTCTTCTTGGTTTCATTCCAATGTCCTTTCTGTTTTGCATTTTTGCTACTTTCTTCCCTTCCTTCTTATTCTTTAATCTCATCCCTGCCTTTTTCCTTTGCTAGTTACACTATCTTGATCCTGTTCTTTTTACTTCAGCTTTAAATCCACCAAACTCTTGCTTCTTCCTTTTGCACACACCACAAACAGCCAGTAGAATCATTTGAGCCCAAGCAATGTGTAGCAGAGAGTAGGCAACCTTTGAATTCCCATTCCTTGCTCTCTTTTATGTGACCTGACCAAATACGTACTGGTTTCCCTTTTCTACTTTTGGAGTTTTAAGACAAGATGAAAAGGAGATGGGGTAGTAAATAAAGCTCTACCTTTGCATACTTTATGGAGTTTTGAGCCCACTTATACCTTCTGTATGTGTGGTTTTGTTTTAGCCATATAAGGAAAAATACTTGTCCCAGAAAGAATGGAAGCAGAAGGCACGAGTGGAACATTTAATGAAGTGTTGCAATACGGGCATGCTTCTGTTTAGTGTTCCCCTTTCTTCCAAGACATTATACTATTCTTCCCTGGTTTTCATTATTTCACCAGCAGTAAATTTCCAGCTCATTGAATATGCCCAACTTTTAATGAGTTGTTCTGAGAAATTTGCTCCTTGTGTCTATTTTCTTCTTCATGATTTCTTTGTACTTGTGAGACTGGCTTTGGCTATATAAGGTGCAGAACAAGGCACTGATTCTGCTTTCAGCACATACTGTGACATTCAGATCTTTCTGTACTGCAATTCCCATGATCCCTTGCCACTGGCTACGGCTGATGGGAGTTGTAAACAAAAAAAAGATATGGATGCCACTGTCGTTCATCCTGCTCTATATGATTGAGTCTTTTTTATATAATAAGAAAGCAAGAGTCTAGAAATGTCTACATTATAAGAAAAACCTGAAGTGGAAAAAGCCTGGAAATCAAGATATACTTCAGTGGTGTAACAAATCCCTCGAATGATTCAGGGCTTAAGAGTGAAATTGTCTGGCTAGCTTCCCACAGTAGAATGTCTATTAATATCCAAGGATACCTATTGCTGAAAATGAGCTTCTCTTGCAGATTCCCTAAAGATTCATTGGAGTTATTTTCCAAATCCAAAACTGGAATAAACTGACATTTTAAAGAAAGATTCCTGCTCATAGCACTACACTGAGCCATAGATTGTTCAACTCTTTCTTATGGACAGGCATACATATGCACAAATACACATACTCGGCAGCTTTTTACTTTGACACCAATATCACATTAGACATTTATGTAGGCATTTTCCGCAAAAGCTGTCTTAAAGCAAATACCTACTTACACTTATTATTTGTGTCAAGTCTGCCAAACACAGAACTATGTATTTCAGAATTGGTTCAGATTAAGGAGTCTGCCTGTCTTCAAACACTGGTGAGAGCACAAATCCCTTCTATCCCTTTTATGCATTTAACTTGTTTTTTAATACAGCAGAATATGCAACAAAGAATCATGAAGGTCAGAGAGTTTTAGTAACACTGATTTCCTACAAAAGAAACAAGAAATAATATTGAAAACATATTCAGAGGTGGCTGTGTTGGCCATGTAGAAAAATACAAGAGCCACAAAAAGCAAGACCATCTAAAAACACAAAATACATCACACAGGCTTTTGAAACTCCATTGGGATTTTTAACACAACTTGTCCGATGAGAAATCAATTGGATCTCCAAAAGCTTGCATGATATATTTGGTGCTTTTTAACTATTCCTAAAAAAGTATTGTGGATATTGAAGAAGTAATTCCTTTACTTGGCCTATACACTGTTGACAAGCACAGAACAAGTTTATTCCAGGGCCTGGACCCTGACCTAGTGCGCCTATAAACAGAACATATCTTTTCTATAAGAAATTGGGTTGCTTACAAAAATGTGCACAGTCCAGTAAACACTTCCACAAATAGGGAGCAGCAAATTTTTGCCAATTCTACCTTTCTTCTAGAGCAGTGGTTCTTAACTTGTGGGTCGCGAGGACGAAAATCTGGTCTGCGAGTGTCCTTCTTCTTTATTTAATTTCTGCTCCTTTTGCGTCCCTGTCACTCCTGCATCAGAAACTAGAGCTGATGTGGTCTACCTAATGCAATTTTCTGAATCAGCACCCCAAACCAAATCTAAAGTTGACCAAAAACTGATTCATAACCCTTTTGGTACTAATGCTGGAGAGGGGTCCCTGGTTAAAGTGGTCCTTGTTAAAAAAAAAAAGTTGAGAACCACTGTTCTAGAGTAATGCCTCATGTCACAGCCTACAACTTCATGCAAATTCTATTGATTTTTGAATAGCAATTGTTGCATTCAGGGCTGCTGAGTTGGAAATTGGACTGGTCTCTGTAAACTTAAGCCTGAACAGGTTGAGAAGCAGGAATGCACTTCTGCCATTCCTTCCTAAGTCCAGCTCCTGCCTTCCTGGTAGAGAACAGAAGAGGAGACCCACAGGTTCCAGTGATACTTGGGAGCTTCTCACCTTCCCTCCTCTTTTTCTCCACATGCAAGAAATATGTATAAGCAGAAACAACCGCGAGCTATAACAGGTACATTTGCCTGGCTTTACAGGGTTTTGTGATATCTCATCCTGCTTCTCCCTCTATTCAGGCCTAAAGTTAAAAGAGATCCATCCCATATGCAACCTGGCTACCCTAGCTGTTGACAGAATAGAAGCTCAAACAGTATCTTAAACAACATGTGAATAAGACACATTTTAAATCCTCATCATGCATGATCAGCCCTCCTAACAAATAATACATGAACTTACTAAGTATAAGCTGAAGTGCCATAGCTTGCATTCCTATAAAGACTGTGAAATTTATTTTTATTGATTATGGGCATAGTTTATACAGCATAACACAGCAAAGGTACATAGTACATGCAAGAGCATAAAGTTATGTAAAGGCACCCCCATACCCATTATTCAAACCACAAATGGGAATTATATGCTCTCCTCTCCCATTGGACTATAACTCCCTGCATCTCTCATCACTGGCTATGGTGCCTGGAGCTTCTGGGACAAACATTTCAATAAAATCTTGAGGTTGCCAGATCCCTTCCCCTTTTCTAACTTCTGAACAACATTCAAAGAAAGTAAATATTGGACCTATGCAGCAAGAAAGTCATTCCAAAGAAAGCAGGTAATATATTTATTATTTAGCCTACAAAAGGCCTGCTTATCTGCTAAATGGGAAAACACCACATTTGTTCCAGTGGCTCAGGAGACAAAAAAGTATCCACAAAATGGATTTCCCAAGATTATGGGTGGGGATGACTTTGTGGGCATCAGCAGGTCAAAACATTTTTTTACTCCAGAATGCACCCAAATAAAAATATAGGAGCATTTACACCATGTTTGGAGCCCACCAGGGGTTAAATACTGCAAATATTTACTTTTTTTGCACTGAAATGCTCCAAAATGACCATTAAGAAACATATTGTGCATTTCAAGTACATTTTGTGGGCAGCTGGGCCAAATTAAGCCCAAGAAACACTAAACATGGTGAAAATGCCCCTATGCCCCTGAGTGGTGTTATTTTATTTTACATTTTGGCAGTGCAGATGTGGCCCTCCAAGCTGTATGATAGTATTAATGTACCCCCTTAGCCTTCCAGTTTCCCACCCCTGTCCTAGATGGCAAAAAGTCTTGAATTCTAGCATAGTGACAATATAGGGCAGTGTTTCTCAATCTGGGAGTCGGGACCCCTGGAGGGGTTCGGGGGGGGGGGGGGGGGGGTAGGTCAGAGGGGTCATCAAAGATAATCAGAAAACACATATTTCTGATGGTCTTAGGAACGTCTTTGGCAGAGAAGGCTGTTCTTCTCTTCCTTTTTGGTGTTGGTGAACTAAAACTCCCAGAATTCAAAAACAGCCATCCAACCCCGCCAGTATTCAACGTTGGCCGTGTACGTAGTGTACCAAGTTTGGTGCAGATCCATTGTGGGCTGGGTTTAGAGTGCTATTTGACTGTAGGTCAATTATAAATCCCAGCAATTACAACTCATAAATGTCAAGGTCTATCTTCCCCAAACTCCACCAGTGTTCACATCTGGGCATATTGAGTATTCGTGCCAAAATTGGTCCAGATCCATCATTATTTGGATCTGGATATAGGTGAACTACAACTCCAAAACTCAAGTTCCATGTCCACCAAACCCTTCCAGTATTTTCTGTTGGTCATGGGAGTTCTGTGTGTCAAATTTGGTTCAATTCCATCGTTGTTGGAATTCAGAATGCTCTTTGATTGTAGATCGACTACAACTCCCAAATGACAAAATCAATCCCCTCTAACCCCACCAGTATTCAAATTTGGACCTATTGGATATCTGTGCCAAATTTGGTCCAGTGAATGAAAATACATCCTGCATATAAGAGATTTACAGTACAATTCATAACAGTAGCAAAATTACCATTATGAAGTAGCAAGAAAAATAATTTTATGGTTGGGGGTCACCACAATATGAGGAACTGTATTAAGGGGTCACGGCATTAGGAAGGTTGAGCACCACTGGCATAGGAGCTAGTTTTCTCTCAGTATTTATAGCAATAAGTACACTTCAGTTATAAAAAGGAAGTACAAGAGATGGACACAGCATAGACCAAGATATCCGCATTTGCCTAGTGGTACTGTAAGTCCATATGTTTTAACATGTAAGCTATGGCAGGTGTGAGCAAAATGTGGCTCCCTCTCTGTTTATCAACTGCATCTCCCAACATTTCTGATCATTGGCTATACTGATTAAAGCTGATGGAAATTGTAGTGCAGCAACATCTGGTTAAAGCCACTTTGTCCACTTACGCCTACACAATAATGTAAGTTGTCACGCTAGAATACTGTCCTAGAAACCCTATTTGCATGAGCAGTACACTGGTTTTCTCATCAGCACCATAAATGCTGGAAAAGTGCACTGAATGGATATACATGACTTATGAGGAAACCTGATTTAAGCTTTCATATTGTATAGATTATATCACTTTTGCAAACATACACAAGTGATATTGCAGAAGCCTATTTCAATGTTGCCTGTCTACTTTATTTTCCAGAATCCAGCAGGAAAGCAAACATTAAATTATTTTCATATACAGCCAGTCCCCAACTTATGAAGACGATACGTTTCGTATGACTGATCCTAAGTTGAATTTGTTTGTAAGTCGGAACAGGTACATTTTTAAGAGTGTAACACCAGCACATATAAGCTTTGGATAGCAAAAGGAAGGGTTAACATCCCTGTCATGTTTAATTTGATGTCTGGGCTCCTATTTAAAAGATTTCACCTCACTTTCTGTCCCTGTGATTTGAAAAAAAATCCTTGTTGTGGAAACAAGGATTGGTGATAAAGTTTCAGTGGAGGCATTTTTCCCCATGATAAGTCTTTCCAGGACTGAATTTCCCTTCCAAGGTGTAGATTGCTCACACTTCCTGTTGTCTCATCCCCATTTGTAACTATTAGTTGTTTGTAACTCTGAGACTGCCTGTACTTGGATATGCAGGGTTTCCAATGAAAAAGGATACCCCAGCATTACTCCACGGATCAATTCTAACATAACAGTTTCAGTCATAAGATAACCATTGAGAAGTGGTTCTCAATCTGTGGGTTCCCAGGTGTTTTGGCTTACAACTCCCAATCAGTTTACCAGCTGTTAGGCTTTCTAGGAGTTGAAGGTCAAAACATCTGGGAACCCACAGGTTGAGAACCACTGCCATAGAGTGATGTGGAAAGACTTAGAAATTCCTAGAGAGGTATCCCTCTCAGGTAGAAATAATAGCAGGTTTTTTTTATTCATGGGTTTCCACTTTTATGTCCAAAGGCAATATCTACAAAGTTACAAAATTCAGCACTATAGCCACAATTAATTTCCATTTTGAAAAACAAAAAATACATTGGCAATTTTTTTTAAATGTTATTTTCTCTTTTTTCAAACATCGCAGAATCCATGGTCTTCTCACTTGTTTCAAAAACAATTGAACACTGAATTCTCTTTTGACATTTGTCCTGAGTATTCCTGCATTTCTAGTTTTTATCTTTTAGCCATCGCATCCCATTTTATCCTTTTAATTTTCAGTGCATTTTATTCCCATCAATTATTTTGTTCCCATTCCTGCATTCACTCAGCATCAAGAGCCAAATTATGTAATCCTCAAAATAGTCACAAGATGGTCCATTAGAAGAGTAGTTGCATTGGGGCTACAAGTATTAGGAATTTCACAGAATTCACATGACCTCTGTGATGTACAACTTCTACTGGCCTTATCTTCCACAGATTATCCTATCTATCTCT
Source organism: Anolis sagrei ordinatus (assembly GCF_025583915.1). Lineage (NCBI taxonomy): Eukaryota > Metazoa > Chordata > Lepidosauria > Squamata > Anolidae > Anolis > Anolis sagrei. The sequence goes on along the minus strand of NW_026844366.1, from coordinate 333,025,688 downwards.
GGCTTTTTGCCATGTTAGTATAATCAACAGTATCATCATCATCTATTTATATAGGCCATCACTGTACTTGATACATTACTATGAAATACACAACCAAGCAGTATCCTGCCCTGAGGTTACAAGTGAATTAAGAAATGAGACAAAAGGAAAGGGGGAGGAGATTAAGTCCAGCAAATACTTCCTCGGCTCTCCCTCTATGGCCAGATCAGAGGCAATTAGGATGGAGAAAGGGCAAATTCTTCATTCTATCTGCTCATCAGTTTACTCTCTTATAAATATAAGGTTCCTGTAAACATATAAGCATTCTACTCAGAAAAAATGGACTTTTTTGGTTTCTATCATGGTGGGATCCAAGCTCTTTGAATGAATAATTAGGTGGGGATAAGATGCAGGTTGAGAATTCCTTACTGAAAGTCATTGTAGTACCACTATTGTAGAGTCTTGTGAAAGCTCAAGTGTAATCTAGCAAACATCCTGGGATCTGCATTGGAGAGAAGCTCCATGAAAAGGAGTGCGAGAACACCCTTACTCACAAAAAAGCAACAGTGGCCAAAATGCTACTGAAGCTGGTATAGAACATTTCTTTAAACATTAAGAGTAACAAACTGATTGGCGAGAGTTAATGTGTAGTGGTTTAAATGCTGGACCACAACTCTAGAGATCATGATTCAAATCCCTGTTCAAACCCACTAGGAGGCTTGAGCAACTCACATTCTCTCAATGTATTGCCGAAGGCTTTCATGGCCAGAATCACTGGGTTGTTGTAGGTTTTTCAGGCTGTATGGTTATGTTCTAGAAGCATTCTCTCCTGATGTTTCGCCTGCATCTACGGCAGGCATTCTCAGAGGTTTTCCTAGTTTCCAACAGACCTCACAACCTCTGGGGATGCCTTGTACAAGACAATATATATTTTCAGATTCTCTGATTTCAAACTGTTAAAAGTTTTAAAAGTCATTAATTCTATGAATTGGTTCAGAAACAAACTGGAAGTCATTGTCATTTATTTCATGAAGTACATCACATGTTCTGAATCAGTAGCTATAGTCAGTAACCTACTGAAACTGAGATACTTTTCAAAAGAAGCCCCATGAAGAATGTAGTGGATGTATATGTATATTTGACCAAACATGACAGCTGTTTCAACAATTAGATTGATAATCTCCAGAAAAAGTAGTATGGGGACACCAATGTAAAGGAAAGCTACAGCTAGCTATAGCTGTCACGTGAGAATCTTGGTCTAAAGAAGAATCCAGGAATAGGAAAAATGTTCTTGCACTATTAAAGGAAAACCTTGCATTGGTTTCCAATTACAAATGTTGTGATTAAGAAACTAGCTATGTAAATTATACACAATCTGAATACAACTCTGTTAGTCCATCAGGCTCATGAAGCCTGGGACATCCATCCACAGTCAGCTAATCAAGGAATCAAATGGATCGTAAGGGAAAAACTTCTGTGAATTCAGTGGCGAACATTAGAAGACTCAAGGCTTTCGCTTCTACTACTCAGTCTAATACTTTTATCAAAATGAGAACAGGAAAATCACTTTCTTGGTGGGGATTACAGGCCTGTGGAAAAGATTTTAACCTTCAAGATCAAAAGCTGAAATCACTGCTTCTCTGGAGAGCATTTTCAAGTGAACTGCTATCTTATTAACACAAAAGGGTGACTCCTTATCAAGGTCAATCCTACAAACCATTGGATCTTGTTTAAAATTCAATTTGTTTGTGCACATCAAGTCTATCACAAACCAAAGGATCTTTGAAATATACCAGTAATTTAATACAAAGAACTATTTGCCAAATCCATGATTTCCAAACACATAAAATTAAACACTGCTCTTGCATATTTGAAACAATCAATTAATTCAAATTGAGATCTAGTATTATTAATGTAAACAAAACATCATGGTAGCTTATTTGTTCTTTTTTGGATCTATGGATGAACAATTCTGTGGTTTATTTGAATTGTTGTATGAATCCACCTAAATGGCTTTACATTTTCCTCTACTAATATGCCCACTACCAACACTACCAACACTAACACTAATATGCCCACTACCAACTGCTGACTGACAAGGTAAATACTACCAAGCGGAATAGGATTTCTTCCCAGTTAAAAAGAAGCACAATTAAATGTTTCTTTAAGTGTACACTTAGCATTCAGCGAGTGGTTTTCTTCATGCCCTTCTCCATGTAGAAGGCTAAAGTTATTCTTCTCTTGTCTAAACAGGCTGAATATGCTGCGCAAAAGATATGTACACTACATAACAAATCTTAGATTAAGTTCTAATCTTAGAGATAAAAATCAACTATCTAGCAGATGTTCTGGACAATTTTCCTCAGGTCAGATCAGGATGGTGAGTTTTTAGGGATTATGGGAACTGTAGTCCAGAACAACATTTTACAAAACTCTTTATAGGCAGTCCCCAAGTTACGAACACAACAGTTTCTGAAGGTTTGTTCTTTTAAAATAGTGTTTATTAAATTTTTAAATCTATAGGTTTGTTCTTACCTTGAATTTATATGTAAGTCAGAACAAGTACATTTTAATAATGTAACTCCAGCCAAATATATATATATATTACATTTGGACAGCAAAGGGAAGGGATAACACCTCCTGTGGTGTTTGTTTTGCTGTCTATGCCCCTGTTCAGATTATTTCACCTCACCTTCTTTCCCTGTGACAATTGGATTTTGAAAAATTTGGCTTCTTGTGGAAACATGGATTGATGATAAAACTTCAGTGGAGACACTGTTCCCCGATGATAACTCTCTCATTAATGAATTTCCCTTCCTAGGGGAAGATTCCTCTCACTTCCTGTTGTCTCACTCCCATTTGTAACTATGAATCATTTGTAACTCTGGAACTACCTGATTTGGAATTTGCAAGACTATATCCATTACAGAATACAATCCACTGTAAGAATTCCCATCCCATCGCTCCCCCACTCCTATTTTTATCATTTAATAATTAATACAAGACATCGTCAGTCTAAAATAATCTGCTTGCCTATGCTATATAACATACTGGTTTGCTAACAAACTAACATTTTAATGCTTATAACAGCTATAACCATTTGCACACTTTTCCTAGAAGCCAAATTCCTGAGATACAGAACTTGAAATATTATTTAACCCAGGCACAGAAGATAAATTGTTCTGGGTATGCATCAGGCCCACAGACTCTCTGTTGGTCACCCCTACTTCTTATAACTGAGGCCAAAACTTAATATGTTATTCACAGGAACCTCCTAGCTAATGTTTTTCTAGTTTATGTCTCTGACTTACATAACAAGGATCAATTAACTGTTAATGACTGGCTTTTCCTAACAGCTGACAAACAAGAAAATACACATGATGTACTACTACAGGGCATGGTATAGAACTCTTTATTAAGATAAAAGTTTTAAGGAGAGGTGATAGCAAATGATATACTGAATGCTGATGCCATACAAAACAAGATTTAAAACCTAACATATCCTGGGAAGTTTTGAGGGAAGCAGGATAGGAACTTGGATTCAAATCACGCTGTTGTATGTCACTTTGTTCTCTTTTCTGAAGAAAGGCAGGATATCAAATAATTAAATGTGACTTCGCATTCCTTTTTTAATTATTTGTTTCACTCCACTTGCTAATCCATTTTTATGATTTTTTTAATTTTACCAGAAATCATCATTCTGAGTGCACCAAGTACACAATATATATAAACCATTCCAGCTTATTATTATTTGCAAACATAGTTAATGGCTTACAAATGTGACGTGCTGCAGTGAGTTGGAATTCAAACCCATCATACCAATACAACATGGTTTACAGTATATAGACAAATCTGTATAAAAGCTACACAAGTTTCTAGCAGATCACTAATAATTTTTTGATTTCTTTTTTTTTCCAGCAGAAAGCTATGTAATCAGACAATACATATATACAGCAATGAGCACAACCTGTGCTATTTCTAGCTTGCTGAACTCCTGAACTGACCCTAATTCATTTCTTCGTAGGTTGGCTTTAGTCTGTGTTTATTATTAGAAACAGAGAGATGCCTGTGCTGTAGGCAGGTGTATGAAGTCCAGAACTGTTTCCCAAACCAGCCTTTCATGACATATTAGTACTGACAGTGAAACATTGAACTAACCACACAAACAGCACTGATCAGCATCTTGAAAACTTCACAGCAATCCACTAAACGAAGGACCCAGAAATCTACTTGAGAAATTCAGGAGACTATCAAGCTGACACTTGAGTAGAATTTCGTGGGCAAAACATTTCATGAATGCAGTTTCACTTCAGACAAGGTCCTTATTCTTAAGACTTGCCAACTTTGCTTTTAATAAGATCACTTATGCTGGGAAGGGGTACTTATAAAAATAATGCTTTATAGCATATTAGAGATCAGTACTTTTGATTTTGCCCTGGAAATGTACTGGTAATCCATAAAGCTCCTTCATACCAGAAACTGTAATACAAGACCTGCCATCAAATTTAGTACGATTTCACTTCTGAATAGAAGAGAATAATGGAAGAGACCACAAGGGTCATCCAGTCCAATCCCATTCTGTTATGCAGGAAAATACAAACAAAGGACTCCCAACAAATTGCCATCCAACCACTATTTAAAAACCTCCAGAGGAGGCTCCACTATGTTTCAAGGCAGCATATTCCACTGCTGAACAGTTCTGTCAGGAAGCCCTTCCTAATGTTTAGGTGCCCCCCCCCCCCAAATCCCCGCTACAATTTGAATCCCTTGTTTTGTGCACCCGTCTCTAGAGAAGCAGAAAACAAGTTTTCCCCCTGGTCAATGTGACATCTCTTCAAATATTTAAACATGGCTATCGTGTCCCTAATCAACCTTCTCTAAGCGAAACATACGCAGCATCCTAAGCTGCTCCTTGTAGGGCTTGGCTTTCAAAACTTCGATCATTTTGGCCATCCTTCTCTGGCACATTCCAGCTTGTCAATGTTCTTCTCAGATTGTGGCCTCTAGAACTCACAGTATTGCAGGTGAGATCTGATCAAAGCAGACTAGAGTGGGACTATGACACTAGACTCCTACTGATGCAGCCTAGAATCATATTGGCTTTTAAAGCTCCTCTTCACACTGTTGACTCGTGTTCAGCTTTTGGTTTACTAAGATTCCTAAATCCCTTTCACATGTACTGTTTTCAAACCAGGTGTCTCCCACCCATTATCTGTGTATTTCATTTGTATTGCCTAATGTAGCATATAATTACAATTCTGGGTCATCTTTAAATATAAAACCAGAGGTTACTGCAATGCAAGCTTATTCCAAGCTACCATGTCTTGAATCAACAACTAGATTTATCATTCTCAAAAAAAAGGGGAGCAAGTACACTGAATTAAGATGAGAAGTGGGATTTCTGATCACAGTGACTAGAGAATTCAATTCAGTTGTGCTTCCAGGAGGCCAGCTAAGCAGTCAATAATTTTTTGGTGTCAGGAGTGACTTGACAAACTGAAAGTCACTTCTGGTGTGAGAGAATTGGCTGTCTGCAAGGACGCTGCCCAGGGGATGCCTGGATTTTTTGATGTTTTACCATCTTTGTGGGAGGCTTCTCTCATGTCCCCGCATGGGGAGTCGGAGCTGACAGAGGGAGCTCATCCATGCTCTCCCCGGATTCAAACCTGCGACCTGTCGGTCTTCAGTCCTGCCAGCACAAGGGTTTAACCCATTGCACCACCGGGGGCTCCAGCAGTCAGTTATAAGTCTACTTCACTATTTCTATCCAACTAGATTTATGAAATTATTTGCCTTGAATTTTGGTTCATCCTATGTGACTCTCACATCTCCTATCCCTGCATTGTTAGTATTGATTCAAAATTACTACTATGCTAGCCTATTGCCAGGTCACTAAAAAGTTGTCTCATGCCTAGTCCGCCTTTTCATCAGTCCATCAAACCCAAACTGACTACAATGCTTCATTCCAAATTTCCAGTTTCAAATATGGCTCTTTTCTCCTATTTACTAGAGATTTTACAGACTGAATATGGGACCAAGAAGTGCAACTAAAACAGGCAAACAAATATATGGGACTGAAACAATGAACTACTTTTCTTCTGTTTACCCTTTTCCTCCTTCGTCACTCATTTCAATTTTTAGATGGTAAACAGCAACATATCCTGTTGCACTCTAAGGCATGATTACATACATGGAACTATAAAAATATTACTAATAATGCATTCCATCAGCAAGTTACACTCCTTTTTTAAATACCAGTTCTTTGAAATGCCTGACCAGCTGAGAAACTCATCCTTCCTTCACCAGTTTACCACAGGACAAACAAGTTAAAAGATTCACTGCCATAGGAGTTGTCAAATAGGAATTATTTAAAAGGGGATTACATAGTCTCCTGGAAGCTAGGATCATCAACAGCTATTAATTAGAATAGCTCCCATATCAGAGCAGATATACATACATATCCAAAGTCCACGATGGAATGATGGCAACAGTCTTGGACAGCAATGGCTCCCAAAGTGACCCATTTAAAGTGGAATAACATGTCGAACAGGGGTGTGCTCTTGTCCCAACCTTATTTTCCATCTTCAGTGCTATGATTCTTCACCGTTTTGATAGGAAGCTTCCTTACAACGTAGAAATCATATTTCGGATCGATGACAAGCCATTAAACCTCAGCAGACAGAAAGCCAAAACCAAGGTCACAACAACATCTGTTATAGAACTCCAATATGCTGATGATAATATAGTCTGTGCTCATTCAGAAGACGACCTACAAACCACACTAAACACCTTTGCAGAAAAGCTTGGCCTCTTACATAACACTGAGAAAACCAATGTGCTCTTTCGGGCAGGCACCAGCCAATCCTTCTGCAATGCCAGAAATACAGCTTAATGGTGTACAGTTAGAAAATGTTGACCATTTCCGCTACCTTGGCAGACACCACAACAGTCAATATCAACATTGAAATACATCATCATCTGAACTCTGCGAGTGCAGAATTTTTTCAAATGAAACAGAGAGTGTTTGAGGATCAGGACATTTGTAGGGATACCAAAATGCTTGTTTATAAAGCTATTGTCCTCCCAACCTTATTATATGCCTGCAAAACATGGATAATCTACAGACATTCACAGTCAACTTCTGGAACAACATTGCCTTCAAAAAAATCCTGCAAATCTCTTGAGAAGACAGGCATACAAATGTCAGCACTCTGGAAGAAGCAAAGACCATCAGCATTGAAGAGATGATCCTCCGCCATCAACTTTGCTGGACTGGTCTGGGCACGTTGTCCAAATGCTCGATCACCTTCTTCCAAAGCAGTTAATCTATTCTCAGCTCAAGAACAGAAAATGGAATGCTGGTAAACAGGAAAAGGGAAGAGTGCGGCTTCATTCACACCTTGCTTGCAGGTCTCCAACAGGCAATTAATAAGTCAGGGTGTGAACAAAATTTTGTACTAACTTGGTCTGAATCAACATGGGTCTTTTAAGGTTATGTTTCATTTATGTAAAAAGAGGTGTGGCAAACAAGTTGGTTTTATAATGATTTCCCTTGGCTTTATTTTTTGTTTTAAATATTAGGCTTTCATTTTCCTTATTTTTTTTAAATCTGGGAGAAAAGTAAAGTATATCCAATAAATAAATATAATAATTTTAAGACAGCCTCTTTGGGTATCAACTATTGCACTTTTGGAGGATGTGACAAAGTAGTGCTATGGATAGTATTTGCTGATCATGATAAGGTCAGTGTTGGGTGACTGTTACACTGCTGAATCTCAATGTTATTTTATTCTCTATTCTGTTTATGATCAATCTGAGAACTTCTTGCCCAAGGACTGGGATTCAATATCATCTGTATGTTGTTGAATCCATATTTCCCATCTGAATCTAGAGCACCAATAACATTTAGAGTTCATGTATGATAACAAGTTGAAAGGTCATAAGAGATCTTGATCAAGAATTTAGGTTACAGGCTGTATTTGAACAGTGTTACAGTGATTCTTTGTCTTAGCTTAACAGACCATGACAAATCTGGGCTATAGGTTCAGGAGTGCTCCTGGATTCACTCTTTTCATTGTCAAGTGCAGCAAGGATCAGAAGTTCTTTTGCCCAATTTTTACTAGCACCAGCTCTATTCCTCACTGACGATCTAGGTACACAGTTAATACCACTGTTAAGACCTTTGCCCTGCATCTACATGCACTTGCATTTCACAATGCATCTGGAATTTGCATCAGATGTATAATGCTATGGGTGACGGCAACATCCTGTCTTAAAGACATGCGATTGGGTACAACTGAAAGGGCATCCAATCCAACCCCTGCTGATGCAGACAATGCACAACTAATGCATTACTGACACATGGCCATCTCATACCAGACAGTCCTTTTTACTGATAAAAATGTGATTTTTGTTGCATCCTGATCTGTTTCAATGGCCATTTGAAGTAACAATCAGTACTGATTACCCAAGGTAGGTGAAGAAAATCTGCGTAGAAAATCTGTGTGTACTTTAATAAAAATGCATTTTACTTCCTATGCCAACTGAAGGAATCATCTCCTTGTGAAATGCAGTACATACACAGCAGCAACTTGTTTTATTACTACTATTTTAACTAAATCATTATTCATATTTTACTAGTATATCCAGAAGTATTTAAAAGTGCTGTAATGCATTACTGACACCTATTGGCCCAACCCTTTCATAGTACTGGTTTCCAAGATTTGGCACGGCCATTAGGGAAGTAAACACATTCACCTTTGTGTTAGGCCCCAACAAACAGGGCTGCATTGCAAACACTGTGCAACCAAGTTTCTTAATTCTTCTTTTCCAGAGGTAACCTCTGACACTATTTAATGAAGTGCCTCAAGAACTTCATAAAAGTTCCTTAAATTGCCAGAATCTAATTCTGAAGTAATAACATACTGCTAATATGTTCTAAAAAGGTTGTCTTGAAAGCAGTTTTACAAAGTAGGTGTACCATTTAAACTACTATAAGCAAAGAGTTTCTTGAAAAATGCTTTTTAATCTGCTAGATGCAATATTCACAGTGACGTAAACCCTTCCAAACCCATACTATGAATGTAGAAAATGACTGAAAGTATAGTTTTTGATTTTGTTTGCTGCAATTAATATGTTTCCTGATCACTAATTTGCATTTAAGTATTACTATAAAACCTGCACACACAGAAGATTGCCATGTTTACTTGCATCTAATGCTCATCTTTTTTTTCTTTCTTTTTTTTTTTGGTTAAGTTACACAGCCAAAAGTGAGGTGCACATTAGATTTCATGAACCATTACAATTGCATACATGTACTCGCCTGCACTCTTTCCCCTCATTTTTGAAGGTCTTGTGAAGCTGCCTCGGCCTGATGGAGGGCATGGCTTCCCCTTGGCTGTTGGCTATTCCAAGGTGGGCAGCAAAATGAAGCTGCACATTACATTTGACAACATTTTTTTTTGCAATGCGTACCTTCAAACATGAGAGGCACATTACAATCAATGGTGCAAATATGGTATATTGTGTGAACTGAGACTTAAGTAAGTTGCATATAGGCTTGCAAATATTATTTGCCTGGGTAGAATGTTCTACATTCACAGCGAACTCTCTAGAGCAGAGATTCTCAAAATGTGCTCCTCCAGATATTTTGGACTTCAGCTCCCACAATTCCTAACAGCTGGTAAGCTGGCTGGGAATTCTGGGAGCTGAAGTCCAAAACACGTGGGGAAGCAGAGTTTGAGAGACACTGCTCTAGCGAAAGGGAGGGTTAGCTCATTGCCCAATTTCATTTGGGAAGGGTCTTTGGGGAGGCGCATTCCAAAAGTAGCTGAAAGAAAAGCAAAGACGTTGGGGCCTGATATAACCTATACAATTTAACCAGTTTCACACCAAGCATTTGAAACACTGTTGAGTTTTATGTATGTCTGAACAAAAGCAATGTTTTTCAGGCATTTAAAGCACTCCTCAGTTTCATAAATGATTACACAAAAATAGGACAGAAAAAGACAGAAACACTTTTTTAAAACCAATGAATTCCTGTTGTAGAGATTTGAAGACGTGGATCTTCAATGAATCCTTTGAGAATGTTTAGTTATCCTGTGTTATCCTGTGTAGTAGTCACACATCTTGCACTTTATCCCATGCCCTCTCTCCATTACTGCAGCTGGCACTTATTTTATTCCTATTGTTCACAGCTTGGCCATGTTTACGGCAATTTATTGCCACAGTTAGAGGACCGCAGTTTGATTGAGTCTGAGTTGATGTTTTGATATGTGCATGTGTTTTATTTTATTGTATTTTATATTGTGCTCACTGTTGTGTTTTGCTTTTAGGCACTTTGTGCGGTCTGTAAGCTGCTCCAAGTCCCTTCAGGCATATGGTGGTGGGATATAAGAATAAAGTTATTATTATTATTACACTTTATCTTTGCAGTAAACAGTTGAAATGCCCTGTGCTCTACCTTTCTTAAAATTTCCCATATTTTAACAGTTAAATTGTAAATCCCTTTACCACTCAGCAAGGCAAGAGGCACCACATTTATCTCTGGTCATTGATGCAAGATAAGAGAAAAAACTCACCAAAAAGTACTAATATTATCTAGCTTTTTACTTAATATCAAAAGTCATAATAAACTAACCAGAACAGCTTTCATGTATGCTTGATTCATTTAAAAAAATTACTGGCTTGGTTCAGAACATAAGTTTCTCTGAAATTACCGGTAGATTTGTTTAAACGTGTCAAAATTACAGGCACCAACATGTCAACTGACTATCATTTGCCAAGTGTATTTGTGGAGCTGAGATGAACAAGCATTATACAAGCATATTTCCCCTAGTGGTTTGGCAACAAACATGCAGACAAGTTTATCACATGGCATACCCAGAGGCAAGACTTCTTGGCTATTTGTCAATTTAGACCACATGGAGGAGAAAATAAGGTCATCGGGTATTAGTTTGAGTTCATGTTCCTCACTCCTACCAGCCTACAAGCACCATGGCATAGGCAAACAGCAATTAGAGGCACTAAAATATAATGGTAAGAGTTTTCCTATGATGAGACAAACAGAAGAAACATACTATTTGTGAAGTGTTTAGAACTGGGTCATAACATCCGAGATGCTTGCATTACATGCCAATGTCAATGCTTTCTATGCAACACTACTGCCACCACTGTCAAAACATCCAAACACTTACTGAAAGATCACCCACTAACATGCATGACAGGGTCAAAATCTTCAATGACTTTGGTGCAGTCAGTATCTTCCTTCCTTTTTACACTTTAAAATATGCAGCATGACAATAATAATTTAAACCTCGCTATACATTCGACTACACAGAATGATCTTAACATAGCCAGTATTGTAACACACATTCTCCAAACATATTCTTACTCCCTTCCTTAAACACATACCAAAAAATCCAGGCCTACACATAACCAAACCATCATCTTAGGATGCATCTACAATTCCAATTAATGCAGTTTAACACCGCTTTACCTACCATGACGCGACACTTAAGGAATTGTGGGAGTTTCAGTTTGGCAAGTCAACAGCACACTGTTAGAGGAGATTCCATCTGAACATTAGGAAGAACTTCCTGAATGTGAGAGCCGTTCAGCAGTGGAACTCTCTGCCCCGGAGTGTGGTGGAGGCTCCTTCTTTGGAAGCTTTTAAACAGAGGCTGGATGGCCATCTGTCAGGGGTGCTGTGAACGCAATATTCCTACTTCTTGGCAGGGGGTTGGACTGGATGGCCCATGAGGTCTCTTCCAACTCTATGATTCTATGATTCTAAGTTTAAAATCTTCCAAAACTACAACTTCCATAATTCCTTAGCATTGAGCAGTGACAGTGAAAGTAGTGGCAAACAGCATTCATTGCACAGTGCAGATTTACCCTCGGAAAGAAGAGCAAACAGTCTGTTTAGGAAATGATAGTTTGCACGCAGAAAGTCCTTGATTCAGTCCCAGCAGCTTCGGGGCAATTCTGGAGAAGACCCCAGTTTGTAATCCTGCAGCATATCTACCCCTGGGAGCAGGCAATATTAGGCTGCTAGAGCAACTAATGGCCCAACAGACAAATGAGCCTATCAAGATGAATCCTGGCCCTCCTCTCCCCTCTCCTCCTGCAGGCTACAAGGTTCACACGCCCCAGACACCAGCCAGCCAAGCTTGACCACGTGGGACGCCAATTCTATACATACACCAGTGGAAGCTTGCCACACCATTTTACCTGCAAGGCGTTACTAAGAAAACCTGTTTTTTCTTTCATGTACAAGCCCATAACAGACAAAAAATGACTGAGGCCTAATCCACCCTTTGAAGGTTCTTCATATGCAAATCCATAAGATTATAGTCTTTTCCTACCAAGACACATCTGGATAGACATATATAAACAGGAATTATCGCTTCCTCCACCCCACAAAGTGACCCCGCCCCTAGTTAAACATACCTCAGTGACATCACACACAGAAGCAATCTCTCTCTCTTGCTCTCTCTCACAAACACACACACAACTTGAAAGGCCTGCAAATTCAAAAAAATTATAGCCTCTTTCTACCAAGCCATATCTGAATAGACACAAATAGATCCAGGGAAGTCACTCCTCTATTCTGCCTTGGTCAGACCACATCTGGAATACTTTGTCCAATTCGGGGCACTGCCACTTAAAGATATTGACAAGCTGGAATGTGTCCAGAGGAGGGCGACTAAAATGATCAAGGGTCTGGAGAACAAGCCCTATGAGGAGCGGCTTCAAGAGCTGGGCATGTTTAGCCTGAAGAAGAGAAGGCTGAGAGGAGACATGATGACGGCCATGTATACCAAACACACATAAGGCCTAAAGTTTCCAGATAGGAATGATCAAAGGTCTGGAAGCCAAGGTTTATGAGGAGCAGTTTAGAGAGCTAGGAACATTTAGCTTGGAGTTAAAACAGATTGAGACCTATTAGCCATGGTGAAATATTTTAATAGATGTCACGTTGAGGTTGTTTCCTGTGGCTCTGGAGGCAAGGACCCCTTCTATACTGCCATATTATCCAGATTTTCAGAGCAGATCACCCACATTATCTGTTTTGAACTGGATTATAATCTTGATAGACATAAATAAGAAGGAATTATTGGTACCATATAATCCACTTCAAATCAGACAATCTGGATTTTATATGGCAGCATAGAAGGGGCCTAGGATACATTCAAATTGCAGAAACAGAGATCTCTCCTAAACATTAGGAAGACCCTCCTGACAGTTTCGCTCAACAGTGAAGAATTTCTCCTGGGAACATGGTGTAATCTCTTTCTCTGGAGATTTTTAAGCAAGAGCTGGACAGCCATCTGTGGGGAGTGTTCAGTTATTCCTCAAGGGCAGAATGAGATTGGACTGGGTGGTCCTTGGGGTCTCTTACAACTCTCTAAGTGGGCCTTGAAAGGCTCTACAGGTGCAAATCCACAAGATGGACAGCCTTTTCCTACCAAGTCATGACTGGATGTCTGCTGGGGTCCCTTCCAACCATAGGATTTGATGAAGGCACCTTCTCTGGAGCTTTCTGAACAGAGGCTGGATGGCCATCTGTCAGGGGTGCTTTGGCAGAATAGGTTGGACTGGATGTCTGCTGGGGTTCCTTCCAACTTTGGGATTTGATGAAAGCATCTTCTTTGGAGCTTTCTGAACAGAGGCTGGATGGGCTATCTGTCAGGGGTGCTTTGATTGGGGACTTCTAGCAGAATAGGTTGGACTGGATGTCTGCTGGAGTCCCTTCCAACTGTGGAATTTGATGAAAGCACCTTCTCTGGAGCTTTTTGAACAGAGGCTGGATGGCCATCTGTCAGGGGTGCTTTGATTGGGGCCTTCTGTCAGAATAGGTCAGACTGGATGTCTGCTGGGGTCCCTTCCAATTGTAAGATTTGATGAAGGCACCTTCTCTGGAGCTTTTTGAACAGAGGCTGGATGGCCATTTGTAAGGGGTGCTTTGATTGGGGACCTGTGGCAGAATAGGTCAAACTGGATGTCTGCTGGGGTCCCTTCCAACCGTAGGATTTGATGATGGCACCTTCTCTGGAGCTTTCTGAACAGAGGCTGGACGGCCATCTGTCAGGGGTGCTTTGATTGGGGACTTTGGCTGGGCTGGATGTCTGTTGGGGTCCCTTCCAACTTTGGGATTTGAGAAATCTCTTTTTCTGGAAGTGTTTAAAGAGAGGCTGGATGGCTATCTGTCGGGAGTGCTTTGATTGGGCCTTCGTGGCAGAACAGAGTTGGACTGGATAGCCTTCCAACTCTGGGATGTGATGAAGTGTCCTTCTGTGGAGGTCTTTAAACAGAGGCAGGGTGGTTATCAGTCAGGGCTGCTATGATTGGGGCCTTCCTGGAGGGATGGGGGTCAGACTAGATGGCCTTTGGGGGTTCTCCTCCTACTGTGGGATTGGAAAGCAGGCCTGACGGGGCGTTAGAGCTGGGAATTCGTGGAACCGCAGCCTTCAGCCAGGCCTTCCCGCTTCCCCTCGTCAGGCACGGCCCTCCAGGAGGGTTGTGGCCGAGCCGAGGCCCCTTTCCTCCTTCTCTACTACCTTTCCCAGGCCGCCGGTTACCTGCCAGGTCCTGCTGGAGCCGCGGCGGCTCTCCCCGCTGCCCGCGCCGCGCCGCGTCCCCTTCCGCCATCTTGTCCAGGTTTAAAATTAACTCCCCGTGACGTCAAACGCCGCCGCCGCGAGCCCTTTATCGGCGCGCGCGCGAGCCAGCGCGAGCTCGAGCTCGAGCGCGAGAAAGAGAGGCGGGTCGGAGGGAAGGGAGTGAGTGAGTGGGAAGGAGAGAAGGATGGAAGGAAGGGAGGGTCCTAGCGCCCAACGGTTTCCCTGGCGTTCCGACGCTAGTACGCATGCGCAATAGCCTCGAGCGCTTTTTCCCGCGCGTTTGGGTTTTTGTATTCTCACTCCCCCCCCCCCACGTGACCGACTCTGAATAGTGGGTTGCTGTACGGCCAGAAGCATTCTCTCCTGACGTTTTGCCCATATCTATGGCAGGCATCCTTAGAGTTGAGAGGTCTGTTGGAAACTAGGCAGTGAGATGTGTATATATATATATATATATATATATATATACACACACATACATACATACAAATTTAAGAAGAATTCAGGTAAATCGACAAAATGGACAAATTGGAATCTCAGGAATATAAGTCAAGCAGAAGAATGTAAAAATAAAATAAGGGGAATAGACACACACACACACAAATCAGGACAGTAAATAAAGAATAACACTCAGAAAGCAGGGGAATTCCAGACAGGAAACAATCAAGGCCAGCTAACACCTCCCAACAAAGGATTCTCCAGGTAGGAAGCAGCTGGGCTTTGAAGCTGCAAGGCTATTCAGTGCTAATCAAGGTGGCCAATTGCAACATTCACACTTGTTGGAAACAGCAAGTGAGTGTGTGTGTGTATATATATATATATATTCACACTTGTTGGAAACTAGGCAAGTGAGGTGTATATATATGTAGTCGGCCACCTTGATTAGCACTGAATGCCATCGCAGCTTCAAAGCCTGGCTACCAGTATTAAAATCTCTAAAATCAGGACAGTAAATAAAGACAGGAAACAATCAGGGCCAGCTAACACCTCCCAACAAAGGATTCCCCAGGTAGGAAGCAGCTGGGCTTTGAAGCTGCAAGGCTATTCAATGCTAATCAAGGTGGCCAATTGCAACATTCACACTTGTCTCCAACAGACAAGAGTTCTTTCTGTAACCCTGGATGTATATGTATATGTATACACCTCACTTGCCTAGTTTTCAACAAGTGTGAATATACACACACACACACACACACACCTCACTTGCCTAGTTTCCAACAAGTGTGAATGTTGCAATTGGCCGCCTTGATTAGCATTGAATAACCTTGCAGCTTCAAAGCCCAGATGCTTCCTACCTGGGTAATCCTTTGTTGGGATGTATTAGCTGGCCCTGATTGTTTCCTGTCTGGAATTCCCCTGTTTTCTGAGTGTTGTTCTTTATTTACTGTCCTGATTTTAGAGATTTTAATACTAGTAGCCAGGCTTTGAAGCTGCGATGGTGATGTCGAGCACCCCCCCCCCCAAAAATAAGGGATAGTGACTTATAGTTCTGCAAAGGGCAAGGGCACCAGACTACACAACAAGGGTTAAGTCTTGGTCACATTGCCAAGGCACTGACAACAACAAGGACCCCACGAGGCTTTTGGGAAATGGCTGGATCTTGGGACTTCTGCCCTTTGTGAGAGTTGTAGTTTCCAAAAGCGTGAATCAGTTGCAGCACAGCTGGGGTTTCATCTGCCAGCCTTCCCAATGATCATGGACTCTCTGCCTGCATGTCTTGGACTTCAGTACATACTATCTCCCTCATGAACTTTCCTCAAAGACCTTTTAAAACATTGGACTTCAGGATTCTTCATGAAAATTAATCCTCTTACTAAATATACTTGGAATGTGGGACAAAGATGGGGTTTTGTTGCTATGAAACGCTTATGATTATGAATGTATGTATCTTGCTATGAAATATTGCCTTTCCCCTTTGCCTTTTGCCCTAGAAAATGTGACCCAGGACTGTTGAAATGCTTGAGGGAGAACCACCACCTCCCTTTCTTATTTGATTATTTCACCTCTGCATGGACAATAGCAAGCTGAAACTTCCTCTTGTTTGCTTTGTCTGGCAGGCAAGGAAGTTTATCTGGATACTTTGATTGAATCACAAAGGGCAGGGTTGATCCCCCCCTCCCAGGTCCTCTGCCCCGATCCTGTTTGTTTTCCTTCACCAAAACCCATCAAGGGCAGGAAAACCTTTCTTAATGAAATCAACCTTTGCTGGACAAAACAATGCCCCTCTTCCGTCCTGCCTCCCTCTCCCTGATTTGCTAAGGAGCCAAAGAGGGAGGGAGTTTTGAAACTTTCAAACCTGTATTTTCTCTATAAAAATGCCAGTAAATTCTGTATTGCTATGCTTGTAGTGGAACTATTCCTACAATGCATCCGATCTCAGCTGAATCGCTAATAAAGACACCTCGGTCCCAGCTTCTTCCGCTTTGGTGAGGATTTATTATTTTTAATATTTTATCGCTGAAATTGGCTTTGCTGGCCTCACCAAGGTTCCAGGACTCTCTTTGGTGCGGTCCTCAGGGATCTCCTCGGCTGGGGAGACCCTCCTAAAAGCAGCTCGATATCACCAGGACTGTATAAGGAAGCGTTTCTAACATGCACACTTGCCTCAAACAGACAAGGGTTTTTTCTCCCACTCTGGACATTCCACAGATATATAAATCCCACTTGCCTAGTTTCCAACAGACCTCACAACCTCTGAGGATGCCTGCCATAGATGTGGGTGAACATGGCTATATAGTGTGAATGTTGCAAATGGCCACCTTGATTAGAATTTAATGGCCTTGCAGCTTCAAAGCCTGGCTGGTTCCTGAGTTACGCTAATCCCACAAACAAACATTACATTTTTTATTTATATAGATGACAATTAAAGTGCCTTCTAACAATTCCAAGTAAATCCTAGCTAGGCTCAAAGAACCATTTTTTTTCTTTGTAAGAGGTCTGTAAATGTTTGCTTTTAAAAAATTAAGATCAAAATTAAGATTAAAAAAGAGAGAGAGAGATTACTGGAGGAAACAACATTCCAAAATAAGTGTGCTCTTTGTTTAAATGCATTATTTAAAAAATAAATTGTCCCATGTCACTTAGATAAATTGTCCAAAACTTTCTGCCTGACCACTCGTTTATACTACTAGTCTCATCTTCATAATCTTGGCAGTGGCCCAAAACGTGTAATGCTCATTCATTAATTCCTGGGGCTTTGTTGGTCCTCTAATATCATGCAGTTCATGGGTGGGATCCAATGCAAACTCTCTCTGAAAGGAAAGAGAGCAACGCAGGAGAGGTCATTCTGTGACCACAACTCTCATCCCATGAATAGAAGTTCCAGACTTTCAGGAAACAATTATGCTGGATCCCACCCAAAAAGGGTTTTTTTTCAGCTTCCAGTAGATTTTATGCCAATTTCCGACCATTGTAACCATATTCATAAAATAATACACACATAATCCTTGGATCACTTGCTAAATTTATTTCCATTATCCTGGTTATGAGTACGTATTCCAAGTACGTATTCCAGAAATACAGCAACAATGATGGGATAAAGCCAAGCTCAAACTAGCAATCCCTTAGGAATCTCATTTCAATCAAAGAAAAAAGTATTGGCTACATCTTTTTTGAACTCGACAATAAATATCTAACAAAAAAACCCAGATTTTTTTCCATTTTACATTAGCCTGAATGCTTTAATGAAATGCTAGAATGAGAAGCCTGAGGTTGATTAATATGATTTTGCTAGAACATGAAGTTACCAATAAGTAGGCTGTTCAGTCTAAAGCTAAAGGTAAAGGTAAAGATTTCCCCTTGACATTAAGTCCAATCGTTTCTGACTCTGAGGGGTGGTGCTCATCTCCATTTCTAAGCCGAAGAGCTGGCGTTGTCCATAGATGCCTCCAAGGTAATGTGGCCGGCATGACTGCATGGTGCACCTTTACCTTCCCGCCAAAGTGGCACCTATTGATCTACTCACATTTTAATGTTTTCGAAATGCTAGGTTGGCAGAAGCTGGGCCTAACAGCAGGAGCTCACTCTGCCCCTCCAAGTCGAACAGTTTCAACAGCTCAGTGGTTTAACCCATTGTGCCGCTGGGTGCTCCCTTTCTTGTTATGTGCCTTCAAATCACCTTCAGTTTACAGTGAGTCTAGGCTAAGGTTTTCCTTACAAGATTTATTTAGAGGAGGTTTGCTTTTGCCTTATTTTATTTATTTATTTATTTGCCAAATTTGTATACCGCCCTTCTCAGCCCGAAGGCGACTCAGGGCGGTTCACAGTTGGCAATATTTGATGCCTCAACAAATAAAACAATCATAAAATATTGTTTAAAATATTTGTACAAAATATAAAAACCGTACAAAGCCATGAGTGTCTCCTTGTTAAAATCGTTATTCAATTGCATCATCAGGTTGTTCCATTATTTTGTATAATTATGCTGGATTAGCAAAAGCCTGCTCAAACAGCCAGGTTTTAGCCCTTCAGGAGGGAGGGGGCCACCCTTATATCCCTGGGAAGGGCTTTCCACAGTCAAGGAACCACCACTGAGAAGGCCCTGTCTCTCATCCTTCCTCTAAGGCTGACAGACTCGTCCAAGATCATCCAGTGCATTTACATGGCACCCAGTTTTCTGTGTGCCTTCCAAGTCGCCCAGTTTTCTGTGTGCCCAGGGGGGAGTCTCTCATTGGGTATCAGCCATTGATTGAGGCTCTGGGTTTGAACCTGCCACTTTTGGACTCTCGCTTGCTGAGGTGTTCCAGCGAATGTCTCTGTAGATCTTAGAAAACTATTTCTTGATTTAAGTCGTTGACATGCTGGCTGATGCCCAAACAAGGGATGAGCTGGAAATGTCACTGCGTTGGTCCTTTCACTATTGGCTGCTACTTCCCGGCGGATGTCAGGTGGTGCAATACTGGCAAAGCAGTGTAATTTCTCCAGTGGTGTAGGGCGCACACACCCCGTGATAATGCGGCATGTCTCATTAAGAGCCACATCCACTGTTTTACTGTGGTGAGGTCCAATACCCAGTATGCTCTGCTACTTCAATGGCCAAATAAGACATGAACTGGTTTTGAAAACAACAGGAATAGAGGTGTATTGCTCTCAGGCCTGAGAGGATGTCAGATACAAACATCAGGAGAGAATGCTTCTGGAACATAGTCATACAGCCAGGAAAACTCACAGCAACCCATATTACTTTAGTTTCCCAGGTGATAAGCACTGGACTATATGAGTGTAGATAAGGTTACCATGCTTTGGTGCATGCAGTTCTCTTTATTAATAAACATATATGTCATGAAGGGGACTGTATGAGTTTCATAAGTGATTCTTAAGAATGATAGGTGTGTAGCTTTGAAACTGTGGACAAGCTCCTGCTGTTAAAGGACTTTTAGTGTAGACATAGGAAAGGTTTCAGCCTGGGGTTAATGGGTGCGCATATCCTGACTTGCTCTCCTGAGGTGATCTGTTTATGGAAGGTGAGTTAATCTTGTTTGGAATGTGTAGTCTTCCTGGCAGAGTTCATGGAAATAGGGCCAAAGGCAGGGAGGAGGAATGGCATTTTTTTTGAATTGCGCAACTGTTGGGGTCCAGCAAGGGGCTGGGGATTTCTCAAGGGGTGAGGGGGATGATGGGGTTCAAACTGAGGAGTCTGTGATCCTCCGTTTGATCAGGAAGATTTTCAGCCCCTAGATAAGAGAGAATTGTAGACTCCAGCAAAGCATTCCAGCGGGGGAAGCATGCGGGGAATGCAGAAGTGGTTCACCAGCGTCGCAGATGGACAATGAAAGCGACAGCTCCCCTGGCAGCCAGAAAAAAAAGTTTGAAAAGTTAAATAGCCTTTGTGTATGTCTGTATATGTTTGTATGTCAAAAATTGGCATTGAATGTTTGCCATATATGTGTACACTGTAATCCGCCCTGAGTCCCCTGCGGGGTGAGAAGGGCGGAATATAAAAGCTGTAAATAAATAAATAAATTGTAGGCAGTTGAAGATGAGACAGAGGATGTTCGTTCCTTAGCAACAGGGGAAAGTGAAAAGTCCATTTATCTTGGGCCTTCAGCTGATGGGGAGTTTTCCCGAGATACCAGCTTAGGTCTCCAGACAGAGGGAGTGAAAGATAGAATAATTAGGCGTTGGAGAGACTCCGCGAGAAGTCCTTGAAAGCCAGATGTGTGAGGCATGATCTCATGGCTTCCTGGTCAGGTTTGGGTTTAAATTAAGTGGTGTTTACTTGGTGTCTCCTAGAGGAGACAACGTTGCCATAACGTGTGGGTTCCTGTCTCAGCTCTCAAGTTCATGATTCAAGTTTTTTGTGTTTGCCTGTGTTCCTGGAAGGGTTTGCCTTGGACAAAATTCCTCTTTTCATGCTCATGGATTTATTTATGCCTGTGATTTTGACTCTCTTGACTTCATGTACTTGCCCTTTTTGGACTACTGCTCTTTTGTATATGGACTGCTACCATTTTGTAGTTCCTATTTATTTATTTATTTACTTACTTACTGTATTTGTATACCATCTTTCTCAGCCAATTGGCGACTCAAGGCGGTTTCCAACAAATCAGTATACATAAAAGATAATAGACAAAAGACATTGAGCAGTATAAGACATCATAAACACAATAAAAGCTACTTTGGGAAATGTGCCTTTGGAGAGTGACCATATATTCCAGTCCTGTTGTTTCACCTACACTTGTACTTTCCCCCACCATATTGAAAGTCAATTCCACTGTTCAGTCCCTATGAGCTCCTCCCCCACGAATGTCCTTTTCATTGCTATCTCATCCAGTGTTTTATCATTTTATGTCATGCATTTGGCCCTCCCACTGTGTTTTATTTTTCATTACGTTATTTTGTACTGTTTATTTTACTTGATTGGTTTACTTATTTTGTTGTGATGTTATTTTGTTGTTTATATTTTATGTTGCTATAATGTATCACTGGGTTTGGCCTCATGTAAGCCTCTCCGAGTCTCCTTTGGGGAGATGGTGGCGGGATATAAATAAAGATTATTATTATTATTATTATTATTTGAAACACAACAAGATGAATCCACAGCAGACACTCTGCTGGCTGTTGTATTGGATCACACATCCGTTTGTATATGCATTTCTTAATAAACTGCTGTAGTTAGTCCTGGTGTGAAAAGATGTCCCAAGGCGAGAGTGCAACAGCAACTCTATAAAAGGTAAAATAAAATAAAAGTCACATTTGACTTTGGTAATTCGTGTCATTCATCTTTTCAGAGAGGGTTTCAATTTTCGATAACAAGGTCTTTAGCCTTCTCTTTCCATAAGATTCATATGAAACATAAATAAATTTTGTGCTTCAATTTGGGTCACATTTCCATGAAACCTCATTATGTGCATGTATACTCCAGGTATTTCCAAATCCGAAAAATATTAAATCGAAAACATTTCTAGATCCAAGCAGTTTGGATTAGATATACTTGGACTGTACTGAAAATGGAAACAAAACTAGACTCGCATCGTTGGAACTGCTTTACGTTTTTTTAAGAAATCAAGCTCTGATTAATCACTGGCACCTGCCATGTCACAAACAACAGTTAATTTTCAAGCAAGACTTCATCTCCTGTCAAGTCACATTCATAGCCTACTTTTCAAACAAGTTTGCGAATATATTTTCAATTAATTTAAGTAGTCATTAATCCCATTATAGTATGTTAATAAATACAAAAACATGACTAATTCATCAAAGCATATAGAAGTGTGGACTCTCTATCCCTATTTAAATACATCTTGTATGCCTCTGCTAATATCCATAGTAAATGAATGACATGTGAATATTTCTAAGGTGCAATGGTAAAACACAGATCCTTGGCAGAATCTTGTTGATATCTATATAAATTAAATTTAATGTTTGTTTGTGGGATTAACAGAACTCAAAAACCACTGGACAAATTGACACCAAATTTGGACACAAGACACCTAACAACCCAATGTATGTCCTTCACTCAAAAAATGGATTTTGTCATTTGGGAGTTGTAGTTGCTGGGATTTATAGTTCACCTACAATCAAAGAGCATTCTGAACCCCACCAACGATGGAATTGAACCAAACTTGGCACACAGTTCTCCCATTACCAACAGAAAATACTGGAAGGGTTTGGTGGGCAGTGTCCTTTGGTTTTGGAGTTGTAGTTCACCTACATCCAGAAATCACTGTGGACTCAAGCAATGATGGATCTGGACCAAACTCTACACGGATACTCAATATGCCCAAATGTGAACACTGGTGGAGTTTGGCGAAAATAGAATCTTGACATTTGGGAGTTGTAGTTAGTGGAATTTATAGTTCATCTACAATCACAGAGCATTCTGAACCCCATCAACAATAGAGTTGGACCAAACCTGCCAAACAGAACCCCCATGTGGGCCACAGCAGGGGACGACTAGTCATATATATATGACAGCAGGGGACGACTAGTCATATATATATATATATATATATATATATATATATATATATATATATATATACACACACACACACACACACACACACACACACACACACACACCGAAATTCTGATACATATATAAGGACATCTTTTGGCCATTGCATAATTAAGATATGAAATTAATTGTTTTTTGGATGGGTGCTCCACATGTTGAACCATTTCACATGCAAATGCACATTCTTGGATGATGCGAACCTAGTTGCGTAAAGTTTGATTCACTGGGATTGTGGAAACAACTATTACATATTCCCCTTGACGTACTGGAAGGAGAAATATTATAAGCTGCCTAGGATAAAAGGCAGGTTATAAATAAATACAATGCTAATGGTATGCGCCTTGGCAAATGCAATTGGCAGCACGATGTTAATATTCTGCAGCAGAAACATATAGTGCACCTATGCATAGCTATATCAGTGTATACTTGAATTACTTAAGTACAATGTAGAATTTTGGCCTGTATGTCTTTGACCTTGATATTGTAGTCACATCTTTTGGGGTAAATGACACGAGCTATGTTCACATGTAATATTATGCCATGCTGGATTTGGAAGCAAAGTTGTTTGTTCACATGTGTATATACTCTCAAAAGTCTTCTGTGTTAATTTTCCCATAAGAAAAGTATTACTTCAGCTATAAAACGGGAGAAAATTAATCTAGAACTGGACACTTGGAAGAAATTCCACATTAGAACAAAGAAATGGCTTGCTATTTTAAGTACAGATACATTATGAAAATACAAAGAACCCGACGCCAGGGAACTTGAGAACAGGTATTAAAAATTCAAAGTCGCTCTTCTGGCTAAGAAATGGTTTTTCCATTCAACCTTGTACATATTTGCTTGATCGGATTTTAAAACACTGACCAAAGGCCTGTCCAGACGCTACCTTTATCCCAGGAACTCCCACAGCAAACAGGGTGGCCAGACCCCATTCCCTGTAAACAAGGAACCAATGGCTAAAAAAGGTAAACAACGCGAGATTTCCAGGTGCGGGAATATCACGGTTTTGTACTGAATATGCGGATCTTCACATGTCTGTATGTCCCTGAAATCGGAAATCATGCAATTTTTTAAATCTGCGTTTGCTCCCAGATTTTAAGTGTTTGTTCCTGATAGGTCCTAAAAAGGTGACACCTGAGTAGGAGGTGTCACCTACTCAGGTGACTCAGTTTTCAATCCGTTATGAAAACTTTGTGTGCCAGAAACTTCATGAAATGTGTGGAGGGGACATTTTCTCTGGCCAGGAAAAAGTTGTGGACCCCTAGTACATCTTTTCACAAGACGAGCAATCAGGAACAGCCATGTCTAACCCAGGAACAGCACCCTGTAGTTTGATTCCAGAAGAACACAACCAAATCTGTCTGGACAGATGGCCAGGCAGCCAGGCTCCAAAAAGTGTCAATAATGACAAAGTTCTGTTCCTGGCCTGAAAGTGTGTGTTCCTGTTAATTGTGAAGTGCTGACTTGGGCAGAAGTGGTCCAACCCCGTAACCTTTGTTTGTGTGGCAGATACTTCATGAAACGTCTGGAGGGCATAGTTTCTCTGGCCAGGACAAAGAACAGAACTTTTGCAATGATTTGCTACAGTTATTCTCCACATATCCGCATCTTGGTATATTTTTTTAAAACTGCCAAAGTTTTCAGCAGAAGTCCTGCGACGGCCATGGTGAGAGCCTCTAAATCTTGCAACAAAGCATCAAGTCTGGACAACGGAGACAGTAATCCTGAGATCAACAGATCTATATGTATATGTTTTCTAAAGTCCTGGAATTTTTTGCCCCTGTTTAAAACCCATAATTTAGTGCTGCCTGGCAGCACCCCAAGATAAGCAGGTTAGAAAACCTGGAATTTTTTTTGGTTCTGCTTGAACATTGTAGGCATAGTTCTCTTGCTGATACTTAGAAATTCATAGGTTGGCAACCAATTGCAGTGGGCTCTTGGTATTCACCAAGGTTTGGTTCCAGGATTCCTGTGGATACCAGAATCCGTAGCTGCTCAAGTCCATTATATATAATGATTTGTAAAATGCCATCCATTATAAAAAGTGGCAAAACTGATATTAATTTGTGTGTTTGTGTTGGGTTTTTTTTACTATATTAAAGTTGTAAATGGTTGACTCCATGGCTGCAGAATCTGTGGATATGGAAAGCTGGATGTACAGTAGTTACTTAGAATCATAGAATCAAAGAGTTGGAAGAGACCTCATGGGCCATCCAGTCCAACCCCCTGCCAAGAAGCAGGAATATTGCATTCAAATCACCCCTGACAGATGGCCATCCAGCCTCTGTTTACAAGCTTCCAAAGAAGGAGCCTCCACCACACTCCAGGGCAGAGAGTTCCACTGCTGAACGGCTCTCACAGTCAGGAAGTTCTTCCTCATGTTCAGATGGACCCTCCTCTCTTGTTGTTTGAAGCCATTGTTCCGCGTCCTAGTCTCCAAGGAAGCAGAAAACAAGCTTGCTCCCTCCTCCCTGTGGCTTTTTGGTATCCGCTGTGGTTTGGTTCCTGTATGGATACCAATATCTATGGCTGCTCATGTTCCATGATATGCAATTGCAAAAAATCAAGGTTTGCATTTTTGATTTTAAGAAATATTTTCAATCCATTATGAATATGGAGGACCAGCTGTAGTGTTTATAAGTTTTCAAAATCACCTACTCTACAAAGAAGAGAACAGGGACTATATATTGCTGGCATATTTAGAAAAGGCAGAGAAATTATTCATTGTAAACAGAGGATGTTTGCTAACTTTCTGACATTGTTGATACAGTTGGAAACAGGACATAAAGGGTGGTTTTTTAAAAAATATTTACCAACTGGAAGCTGTTCATAAAGGATTTTCCGGGTGATACTAGTGTTCAGGTTGAATACTGAAAGCCAGTGCTACTCATACAGTATCTGTTTATTCCGTTTTCATTTTGGTTCTGAGGTTGCTTTGTCAGGAAGAATATGGGAATCACATTTTTGTTCTCATGCTGTGACTTGTTGAGTGTTGCTAGGCATCAGGCTCTGCAGAGGCCATAGTGGTGCCCAATGCTCTTCCCAACAGATTATGCTCACTTGTCTGTCAGTATTTCACTTTTTAAAAGAACAAAATACATTGTTTTAAACTAATGGAAATGAATGCATAGGCATCACCACAAATGTGGTTTGAAGGGTACATAAATTATGACAATGGAGCCTTATATCCGGAGACTAATTATTGATCTCTTGGAATATATTAGTAATGATTATACATCAACGTAGATGCTTCTTAAACATCCATGCCATTCATTTATGTCTTTCTAAGTCTGGTTGGCTCTCTGTATCTACAGGTTCTTTATCAACAGTTTCAACCAATCATATTTTTTTTTATTTCCCAAAAGCAAATTTTTATGTTGTGTTTTATGTTTTACGGGCTGAGAAACTGCGGTATACAAGCAAAGTAAATAAATAAATAAATAAATGTGTAAGTATTCCCTGCTGTAGTTTCTTGCCATTTCTCAGATCCTCAAGCTTTCACTGGCACTATTTTGAGTTGTTTATTATTTATTTATTTCCACTATTTCCACCGCTGAACAGCTCTCCAGTCAAGAAGTTCTTCCTAATGTTCAGATGGAATCTCCTTTTTTGTAGTTTGAAGCCATTGTTCTGCAGCCTAGTCTCCAGGGCAGCAGAAAACAAGTTTGCTCCTTATGACTTCTCCTCACATATTTATACATGGCCCTCATCATGTTTCCTCTCAGCCTTCTCTTCTTCAGGCTAAACATGCCCAGCTCTTTAAGCCACTCCTCATAAGGCTTGTTCTCCAGACCCTTGAGAACAAGCCCTATGAGGAGCGGCTTAAAGAGCTGAGACTTAAACAGCTAGGCGGTCAAACTTTGCCAAAATGTATCACAGTAAATACATGTCAAATTAATGTCATCCTCTTTTTAGCAATAAAAGTAATCATGTATTGTCGAAGGCTTTCATGGCTGGAATCACTGGGTTGTTGTGGGTTTTTTCGGGCTATATGGCCATGTTCTAGAGGCATTCTTTCCTGACGTCTCGCCTGCATCTATGGCAAGCATCCTCAGAGGTAGCGAGGTCTGTTGGAACTAGGAAAATCAGATGCTAATCAAGGTGGTCAGTTGAAACATTCACACCTAGCTCCAAAAGACAAGAGTTCTTTGTTCCACCCTGGTTATTCCACAGATATATAAACCCATTTTCCTAGTTCCATCAGGCCTCACTACCTCTGAGGATGCTTGCCATAGATGCAGGCGAAACATCAGGAGAGAATGCCTCTAGAACATGGCCATATAGCCCGAAAAAACCTACAACAACCCAAAAGTAATCATGGCTGGGCCAAAATATTTTGGTGCCTGAGAAGCAGTAGGAAACAAGACTTCCCCAACTCAGTCAACACTCATAGTATTCAAAACCAGTTGAGTTATTTTGCCACATGTGAAAGAAAATCCTACTTGCACCTGTTGTCATTCCTAGTGGCAAAAAGACAGCACAACGATAGTGAAAGAATTAACCATTTGCTGACTTTGTCACAGCACACCAAATGTTTTGCTTTGCTTAATGGTATGCAACATAACAGCTATAGCCTAGCTCGCATGTAAAAGTCTTCCAAGTGGTGCATTGTCCACTCTTCTGCTGTAACACACCAGCGGCTGCCCTTGAGTTATTCCAGGCAACGTCAAAAAAGTTTCAACATCAGCAGAGTCTGTTTCTGGCGGCAGCTGTTGCTCTCCCATTCAAGGAAAGAATTTTGCAGAGATTATTGTAAGGATCAGTATTTCTATAGCTCTTTCTCCTAAGTGTTTAGAGTCCTTTACTTGAATATTGTACAATTCATACAGTATGGATGGGGAATGCATGCCCCTTCATATGTCCTTGGACTGCAGCTTCCATCACCCCTGATCGTTGGCCATGGTGGATGAGAGATAGGAGTTAGTCCGAAATTTCTGGAGAGGTACAATAAGATCTCTTGGAGATGAGACCCAAGTGTAAATATTGAATTAATTTCTGTTTCATATATATTAAGCATGGGCAAACTTTGGCCCTCCAGGTGTTTTGGACTCCAACTCCCACAATTCCTAACAGCCTCAGGCCCTTTCCTTTCCCCCCTCAGCCTCTTAAGATGTTGAAGGGGGAAAGGAAAGGGCCTGAGGCTGTTAGGAATTGTGGGAGTTGGAGTCCAAAACACCTGGAGGGCCAAGTTTGCCCATGCCTGCTCAAGTATCCATCAGTAAGTTTATCCTCCATCCAGACTGATGTCCATCAAGACTTATGGTAGCGAACTTCACTGTGTAAAGAAGTACAGTTGTCCCTCAACATTTGCAGGTTTTACATTATTATTATTATTATTTGCCATATTTATATCCTGTCTTTCTCACCCTGGCGGGGACTCAAGGCAGCCTTACAACAGGCAGCAATTTGATGCCACACACATGAAACAAACAATTACAATTAAAACATGAATTATTTAAACATCAATTAAAGTCATGCCATCCAAATCATAATCCAGGGCCGGTCCATTTGTCAATTACATTGATTCGTGGTCACTTATTGCATTGCTCCAATTACTTGTCAAAAACTTGGTCTCAAAACCATGTCTTCAGTTTTTTCCTGAAGGTCAGGAGAGAAGGGGCTGAATTTTTTTATTGTTCACTGATTTGTTATTTTTAGATGTAATGTAATGTGATGTTTTATTTTTATTGATGTAAGCCTTTGACTGTGTGGATCATATAAATTGTGGCAAGTTCTTGGTGGGATGGGCATCCCAAGCCACCTTGTCTCTCTCCTGAGGAATCTGTACAAGGACCAAGTAGCAACAGTAAGAACTGACCACGGAACAACAGACTGGTTCAAGATTGGGAAAGGCGTACAGCAAGGCTGCATACTCTCACCCAAACTTTTTAACTTGTATGCAGAACACATCATGCGATGTGCGGGGCTTGATGAATGCAAAGCTGGGGTGAAAATTGCTGGAAGAAACATTAACAACCTCAGATATGCAGATGACACCACTCTGATGGCCGAAAGCGAGGAGGAGCTGAGGAGCCTTCTAATCAAGGTGAAAGAAGAAAGCGCAAAAGCCGGGTTGCAGCTAAACATCAAAAAAACCAAGATTATGGCAACAAGAATGATTGACAACTGGGAAATAGAGGGAGAAAATGTGGAGGCCGTGACAGACTTTGTATTTCTAGGTGCAAAGATTACTGCAGATGCAGACTGTGGCCAGGAAATCAGAAGACGCTTACTTCTTGGGAGGAGAGCAATGTCCAATCTCGATAAAATAGTAAAGAGTAGAGACATCACACTGGCAACAAAGATCCGCATAGTCAAAGCCATGGTATTCCCTGTAGTAACCTACGGATGTGAGAGCTGGACCTTAGGGAAGGCTGAGCGAAGGAAGATCGATGCTTTTGAACTGTGGTGTTGGAGGAAAGTTCTGAGAGTGCTTTGGACTGCGAGAAGATCCAACCAGTCCATCCTCCAGGAAATAAAGCCCGGCTGCTCACTGGAAGGAAGGATACTAGAGACAAAGTTAAAGTACTTTGGCCACATCATGAGGAGACAGCAAAGCCTAGAGAAGACAATTATGCTGGGGAAATGGAAGGAAAAAGGAAGAGGGCCGACCAAGGGCAAGATGGATGGGTGGCATCCTTGAAGTGACTGGACTGACCTTGAAGGAGCTGGGGGTGGTGACGGCCGACAGGGAGCTCTGGCATGGGCTGGTCCATGAGGTCATGAACAGTCAGAGACGACTGAATGAATGAACAACAATGTATTTTATATGTGGCATCGAATTGTGCCGATTGTTTGCCGCTCTGAGTTGCCTTTGGGCTGATATGGGCGGGGTAAAAATGATATAAATAAATAAATAAATAAACCCGATCTCACTGGGGAGGAAGTTCCATAGCTGAGGGGCCACCACTGAGAAGGCCCTGTCTCTCATCCCCACCAATTGCACCTGAGAAAGAGGTGGGACTAAGAGCAGCCCCCCACCTAGATGATGTTAATCTCCAAGATGGTTCATAGAGGGAGATACGTTCGGACAGGTAAGC
Organism: Anolis sagrei ordinatus; assembly: GCF_025583915.1. Classification (NCBI taxonomy): domain Eukaryota; kingdom Metazoa; phylum Chordata; class Lepidosauria; order Squamata; family Anolidae; genus Anolis; species Anolis sagrei. The sequence goes on along the minus strand of NW_026844366.1, from coordinate 332,995,584 downwards.
AAGGCTGGAACCATTGAGGGCTTTATAGGCTAAAGCCAGGACTTTGAATTGTGCTCGGTGGCAAACTGGCAGCCAGTGGAATTGGCATAACAGGGAGGTTGTATGCTCACTTTACCTCACTCTGATGAGAAATCTGGCTACCGCCTGTTGGACCACTTGGAGCTTCTGAACAGTCTTCAAAGGCAACCCCATGTAGAGCACATTGCAGTAGTCTATTCAGGATATACTACAACAACAACAACACTTTATTTATATACTGCTCTATCTCCCTGAAGGGACTCAGAGTGGTTTCCAAGTAACATCATCAATACATACAGAGTAAACATAAATAAAAATAAAATTAACAAAGCAATATAAGCATAAAAAGCACATATATATTTAAAATAATCCTGCCTGTTCAAGGCAATTTAAAAAGGCCGGGCCGAGGCTAGTGCAATTGCTAGAGGGCCCAGGAAATTAAGTGCAATGCTATAACAGGCAACAACAATATAGGTAGAATAGGTCCTGCTCTCTGTCCCACCTGCATCACAGGCGGGGACGAGAGACAGGGTCTTCTCAGTGGTGGCCCCTCGGCTGTGGAATGCCCTGCCTGCAGATATCAGATCGGCCCCCTCCCTGCTGGCATTTCGGAGGAAAGTGAAGACCTGGCTGTTCGAACAAGCATTTGATTAAACAGTGTAATTGAACATAGGAATACGGAATAATGGATGATGAGACTGGATTCTGATTTTACTGTTGAGGCGCTAATGATTGTTATACTGATGTTTAATGATTTATGTTACAATTGTTTTTAATTGCCCTATAGTTGTCTCGTGATGTTTTGTATCGATGTTGTTCACCGCTTTGAGTCACCTGAGGGCTGAGAAAAGCGGTATATAAATAAAGTAAGTAAGTAAATAAATAAATAAATAAATAATAGTCTACGGCTGTTCATTTCCGGGACGTAATAGGAGGAAGTGACCTGGATGAGTGGTAGAAAAAGATATGGCCATATTCAACAATATCTGGGGCTGAGCTAGAACTAGTCGTTCTCAAAGGCTTGTTTAAACCACCAGGTCTTCATGCTTGTACGAAAGGAGAGGAGGAATGGGGCCTGTCTTATTTTTCTAGGAAGGGCGTTCCAAAGGCAGGGGGCCACCACCGAGAAGGCCCTCTCTCTCGTCCCCACCGATCGTGCTTGTGATGGTGGTGGGAGGGAGAGGAGAGCATCGCCCAGAAGATCTTAAAGTTCGTAACCAGAGTGTGGACTGCTGTGGCTAAGTCTGACTTCCTAAAGTATGGACAGAATTGGCACACAAATTTTAATTGTGCAAAAGCCCCCCCTAGAAACTGCCGAAACCTGGGATTCCAGGCTCAGCAATGAGTCCAGGAGGACTCCCAAGCTGCAAACCTATATCTTCAGGGGGAGTGAAGGCTCTAACCCTATACCTTGCTTGGCCTTGCGACTTACCAGGAGTACCTCCATCTTGTCTGGATTCAATTTATATCTGTTTGCTCCCTCCAGACCGTCACAGCTGCCAAGCACTGGTTCAGGACCTGAACAGCCTCCTTAGCAGAAGATGGAAAGGAGTAATGGAGTTGAACGTCATTGCGTACGTTTGTGGTTTTGATTATTTGTAAGATAGTACCAGAAAAAAAAGATTCCAGTTGATAGCAATGTACATTACATTTTTTGATTTGTCAAAAAGTGGGCTGGTATAGCTGCTTTTGGGGTTTCCTTTCACACTAGGAAAACCGAGTGAAGCAATCAAGAATTAATGAGCAAGCCAGTAACAATCTGACAGCGAAGGAAGATAACAGCCTTGCTAGTGAAGGGACTTCAAAGGAAAACTTTAATAAGGTTGAAATTCTTTCCCTGGAACTAGCACAGAGTAGTCTAAAATCCATCTAAAGCCAAGAATGTTTGGGGGGAAAATGAAACTAGGTTAAATATATTCATTTGCACTGAACTTTTCACACCTCCTTTTGAATAATGAGATTTAAATGTCTATTGTTACTGTAGTATTTTTGATACGCATGTGCATGTGTATCTGTTATATTAGAAGTATTATAGTCATCCAATTATAGTTTATTATGTCAATAAATAAATGTTCTGACAACATTAATTTGCTGTTTAAACTGAAATATTTTGCCAGACAAATGTATTTATTTACTTATTTATTTATTTCATACATTTGTATTCCTCCCTTCTCACCCCCGAGGGAGGACTCAGGGCGGCTTCACAGCAAACACCATTCGGTGCCGTCATAATGATAAGAACAATCAACAAATTCATTAAAACAAAACATAAAATAAACAGTTGTTAAAACACGCCAATTAAAATCTGGGTCAATTCATTGTCATTTCGAAATTGCTTATGTCTTCTTCATACAAGCCACTGTTCAATGGTCAAATGCAAGGTCCCACAGCCAAGTCTTAAGTTTTCTTCTAAAGGACAGGAGGGAGGGGCCAGTCTGATGTCTTTGGGGAGGGAATTCCACAGATGGGGAGCCACTGTTGAGAAGGCCCTGTCTCTCATCTCCACCAATCGCGTTTGCCATGGCGGTGGGATCGAGAGCAGGGCCTCTCCTGATGACCTTAAACTTCACGATGATTCATAGTAGGAGATACGTTCAGACATGTAGTCTGGACCAGAACCGTTTAGAGCTTTAAAGGTGCTCAGAAGCAGATTGGCTCGGAAGTTGAATGCTGCCTGTACGCTGCTCCGGTTGGACTAATTGAAGCTCTTCAAAGGCAGTCTTCAAAGGCAGCCACACATAGAGTGCATTGCAGTAGTCTAATTGGGATGTAACAAGAGCGCGGGCTACCATGGCCAAGTCAGACTCCCCAAGGTACGTCCTTGCATCCTGTTCGTCCTTGTGACTGACCAGGAAGACCTCTGTCTTGTCTGGATTCAGTTTCAATTTCTAGACAGACCCTGTATCCCAGGATCTGATCCCAGGTTTTCTATTTATTCCAGATTATTTGGCAGTGCGGACTCATATAATTCAATTTAAAGCAGAAAGCCTGGGATCAGATCCTGGAATATAGGGCCTATCTGGAAGGCCCCTAAGAGAATGACAATTCCCCAGTGTGGTGCATTGCTGCAGAATGAAAAATAAATAGCTGATGGAATGACTTATTTTTGGTGGTGTTGTTTTATGAGCATCGCAATTGGTCTATATCACACCGCGGTGGTGCAATGGGTTAAACCCTTGTGCCGGCTGAACTGCTGATCTGAAATTTGGCAGTTCAAATCCACGAGGTGGAGTGAGCTTCCATCTGTCAGCTTCAGCTTCCCATGAGAGAAACCTCCCACAGGATGGTAAAACATCTCAGAATCCCCTGGGCAATGTCCCTGCAGACGGCCAATTTTCTTACACCAGAAGCGACTTGCAGTTTCTCAAGTTGCCTCTGACACAATAAAAAACACACATAAAAAGATGTTATGAGGAACTTTCTGACAGTAAGAGCTGTTTGGCAGTGAAATATGCTACATCGGAGTGTGACGGAGTCTCCTTTTCTGGTGGTTTTTAAGCAGAAGCTGAGTGGCCATCTGTCAGGAGTGTTTTGATTGTGTGCTTCTGCGTGGCAGATTGGAGTTGGACTAGATCAGTGGTTCTCAACCTGCGGATCCCCAGGTGTTTTGGCCTACAACTCCCAGAAATGCTGGGCAGTTTACCAGCTATTAGGATTTCTGGGATTTGAAGGCCAAAACACCTGGGGACTCACAAGTTGAAAATTACTGGGGGTCTCTTGCAAATCTACGGTTCTATAAATGTGTGGAGGGCTGGCTGTCCTATGTATCTGAATTGAATTTCCCAGTAATGAATTGCTGTCCATGTCCCTGGGGCTTACTATTAGCAAAGAGAAAGATAAACATCTCCTGTCCACAGCACATATCATATTAAGCAACACAACTGTCCTATCCTCAGCATGCTTACTTTCCCCCACTCCCATAAGAAACCCTTAACAGCTGCAAACATTGTACCTTTCCTCACAGGGGCGTGTGGATTATTGATTGTCGTTTTCTGCAAAATAGATCTTTTTTTCAGATGCAGTGGCCTGGACACAGTGTTCCAAGCCTGGTCAGTATAAGCACAGGATGACCTTGACCCAATACAACATTTTCCTTTTTCAAAACAGTATTGGGTCAGCATCTGCTTCCTCCTGTCTACTGCAGCTCCCAAATCCTTATCTCAGACAATTTTGACAAAATCAAATTACACGTTACACTGATAATTATTCAACTTGTGTTGTTGAAGGCTTTCATGGCCGGATTAACTGAGTTGCTGTGAGTTTTCTGGGTTGTATGGCCATGTTCCAGAAGCATTCTCTCCTGATGTTTCACTCACATCTATGGCAGGCATCCTCAGAGGTTGTGAGGTCTGTTGGAAACTAGGCAAGTGAGGTTTATATCTCTCTGGAATAATGTCCAAGGTGGGAAAAAGAACTCTTGTCTGTTTTAGGCCAGTGTGAATGTTGCAACTGATTAGCATTGAATAGCCTTGCAGCTTCAAAGCCTGGCTGCTTCTTGCCTGGGATAACCCTTTGTTGGGAGGTGTTAGCTGGCCCTGATTCAACTGTTTTGGTTTTTTTTACCTTAATAAGCATCAAAGAAATGGGAAATCAATGTTTCCATTTGCTTTTGATTTAATTTTAGTTTGTTAAGTTATAATTTGTATTTATATGGCCGAGGAAGAGAGATGCTTTTGAACTGTGGTGTTGGAGGAAAGTTCTGAGAGTGCCTTGGACTATGAGAAGATCCAACCAGTCCATCCTCCAGGAAATAAAGCCCGACTGCTCATTGGAGGGAAGGATACTAGAGATAAAGTTGAAGTACTTTGGCCACATCATGAGAAGAAAGGAAAGCTTAGAGAAGACAATTATGCTGGAGAAAATGGAAGGGAAAAAAAGAGGGGCCAATCAAGGGCAAGATGGATGGATGGCATCCTTGAAGTGACTGGCTTGACCTTGAAGGAGCTGGAGGTGGTGACGGCCGACAGGGAGCTCTGGCGTGGGCTGGTCCATGAGGTCACGAAGAGTCGGAGACGACTGAACAAATGAACAACAACAATTGTTGTTGTATTCAGGCATTGAATGTTTGCCTTTTGTGTTTGGTATCTGCCCTGAGTCCCTTTGGGAAGATAGAGTGAATATCAATAAATTATTATTATTGGGTTGTTGTAGGTTTTTTCGTGCTATATGGCCATGGTCTAGAGACATTCTCTCCTGATGTTTCGCCAGCATCTATGGCAAGCATCCTCAGAAGTAGTGAGGTTTATTGGAACTAGGAAAAAGGGTTTATATATCTGTGGAATGACCAGGGTGGGACAAAGGACTCTTGTCTGCTGGAGCTAGGTGTGAATGCTGGAGTTAGGCTTCTCACACCTAGCTCCAGCAGACAAGAGTCCTTTGTCTCACCCTGGTCATTCCACAGATAATAAACCCTTTTTCCTAGTTCCAACAGACCTCACTACCTCTGAGGATGCTTGCCATAGATGCAGGCAAAACGTCAGGAGAGAATGCCTGTAGACCATGGCCATATAGCCCAAAAAAACCTACAACAACCCAGTGATTCCAGCCATGAAAGCCTTCGACAATACATAAATTATTATTATTGTTAATGTTATTATTATTATTATTAACATAACTTTGTGTATAATAATCTCCTTTGCCATTTTAAATCATTGTCCCAAATTCCCAGAAGGTTGGTCAACAATTTCCACATTGGATGCAGTAACTTGGACTGATGGAATTTTTGGTCCAAAAGTTTCTAAACTTGCTTTTAAAACAAACTAAAACAATTGTGCCCGAACAATGATACTCTGACTTCAGGGCCAGGAATAGTTTCAGTATATTGACTTTGTTCTATTCATTTGGTGACTGATTTCAGTGGAAGATTGTGCTTTTATTTTCTGATTAGGCCATCACATCTAAACAGCATGACGTCCAATAAATAATTTCTCTCCTCGTCTCTTCTCCATCCCAACCAGACCAATAGATCAGCTGATAAATTTCGCTTGAGGGTAGGATGATGGAACCATATATAGCAGACAGATTAGACGCTTACATGGACATGGTTGGTAGGGATGACATTTATGCAGGAAAAAGGGAGAAGGGCCTCAAGTCAACATGAATTGACTTCGACAGTTTTGTGTCTTTTGGTGGTATTTCCTCCTTGCAAACAGAAAAATAAATGTGCTTCATTGTGCCGGTGCTACAGCCAAGAAAACACACATTTTAAACAGCTCCAGGATTTTTTTCCTATGCTGATCAACTATTATGGCATCAGTGTAGCGACAGCAATCATTAAAATATGTTGTCAAAGGCTATCATGGCCGGAATCACTTTGTTGCTGTGAGTTTTCTGGGCTGTATGGTCATGTTACAGAAGCGTTTTTTCCGGATGTTTTACCCACATCTATGGCATGCATCCTCAGAAGTTGAGGGGTCTGTTGGAAACTAAATAAGTGAGGTTTATATATCTGTGGGATGTCTAGGGTGGGAGAAAGAACTCTTGTCTGTTGGAGGCAAGTGTGAATGTTGCAGTTGCCCAGCTTGATTAACACTGAATAGTCTTGTAACTGGAGTTTCCCACCTGGGACTGAAAGCATGCAAAACTCCTTTTGCGAATCTTAAAGGGATCAAAGGTTCAACTTTCCCATCATGTTACTTGTTGTGGAGAAACTCAAGATGAGATCAGAGTTATATTTGTTCAAAATGTTGGACAACCATGTAGAAAGAAAATTTGGAAAGATCTTACAATATATAACAAGCGTGTTGTTGAAGGCTTTCATGGCCGGAATCATTGGGTTGTTGTGAGTTTTCCAGGATGTATGTTCATGTTCTAGAAGCATTCTCTCCTGATGTTTTGCCCACATCTATGACAGGCATCCTCAGAGGTTGTGAGGTCTGTTGGAAACTAGGCAGCCAGTCTTTGAAGCTGCAAGGTCATTAAATGCTAATTAAGGTAGCCAATTGCAACATTCACGCTTGCCTCAAACAAATAAGAATTCTTTCTCTGGACATGGCACAGATATATAAACCCAATTTTCCTAGTTTCTAGCAGCCCTCAAGACCTCTGAGGATGCCTGCCATAGATGTGGGTGAAACGTCAGGAGAGATTGCTTCTGGAACATGGCCATACAGCCCGGAATACTCACAACAACCCAGTAAAAATATGATATCTGCACATATTCAGTCAGCCAAATCTTTAGTGCATATGAAAAAGACTCCTCAATTATTATTAGAACAGGCTGCTGCATTCAATTCTAATAATTTATGACTCTTTTTGTTTCCTTTTCCTTTTAACAGAGAGAATAGAGCCAACTCTTGGGTACATTTGTTTTTTGGTTTTGGAGGGTTTTTTTGCAAGTAACATGTCACACTTCAAACCTCATGGTTGGTGGATTTTTCTTTATATAACACAAGGGGAATTATGAATTTAGACACCAGTAGTACAAATGTTGTTTTGGAAATGGGAGTGGAATCAGTTCAGTAGACAACAATAGAATTCTTTTGTTTTTCTCCCCCTTTCCTCTGGTGGCAATAATTAATAAGAAAAAGAAAGGACAACAGGTTCATTGAAAGTTTTCAGGCTGCCTCTGTCCTGAATGTTACACAACCACTGAGAGGATTTAAAGCCAGCATTGGCAGGACGACAGGAACGGAATGAGACACACAGGAACGTTTCTTGCTCTGGCGGCACCAGCAGCCAAATTTATTTATTTGTTTATTTATTTGCTCTATTGATACCCCGCCTTTCTCTACCCCGAAGGGGACTCAAGGCGGTTTTACAAATGGCAACTCTTTGGTGACTTTCGAAAACAAATCATTGAATACATCGAAGTTAAAATTTAAAAATTAGAGTTAAAAATGCACTTTAAAACATATAAACATTATAATCACTATTAAAATCACGCCATCCACAGTCGTAATCTGGGGCCATTCCAAAATTCATTGCACATATTTCGTAGTTATTTTTGCAGAGTAGTTAATCTCCAGAGCCAGATTTCCACTTTCCTTCTGAGGGTCAGGAGGGGGAGAGCTGCTCTAATATCCCTGGAGATGGAGTTCCATAGTAAAGGAGCCACCACTGAGAAGGCCCCGTCTCTCATTCCCACCAGACGTGCCTGTGCAGGTGGTGGGACTGGGAGCAGGGCTTCAACTATCTTAGTCCTCCTAGGTGGTTCACAGGAGGAGATACGTTCAGACAGGTAAGCTGGGCCAGAATCTTTTATGGCTTTGAATTGTGCTTGGTCGCAAACTGGCAGCCCATGAGTTGATGCAGCAGAGGGGTTGTATGCTTTCTGTATGCCACTCCGATGATCAACCTGGCTGCTGTCCATTGGACTATTTGAAGCTTCCAAACAGTCTTTGAAGGCAACCCCACGTAGAGCGCATTGCAATAGTCTATTCAGGATGTGACCAGAGCATGGACTACCATGGCCAAGTCTGACTTCCCAAGGAACAGGCACAGATGGTGCACAAGTTTTAATTGTGCCAATGCTCACTAGCCACCACCAAGATCTGGGGTTCCAAGCTCAGCTATGAGTCCAGGAGAACTCCTGAGCTGTGAGTATTTGGAGATGGATTTGTCTCCTACCATCTCCAGTAGCAAATGCGCAGTTCATCATGTAAACATACGAATGATTTGAAGCCAGTATCCATTTCTGTTTTGTAACTACTGCTCACATAAGGCAACCTTTGAGAACATAAGATGCCTTGAAAGTAGTCCTGTTGAGAAGTGAAATGAGGGTGAAACAAATGGGGTGAGGCTATCCTTTAGGCAGTGAGTTGCTTGGGCTGTTTCCTTGATTTGAGGCGAGGGCAACTACATGCATCCTAGACCCCCACTCATCCTGACTGATAAAACAAGCCAGAAGATTCAGTACTTTAGACAGCACTCTGGACTAAAATTCAGAGCTGATTTAACTATTGATATCTGCAGCCCCTTCTGCACTATTTCATGCAGTTTGAAGCTAGTTTCAAACTGCGGCAGCCAGACAACAAGCTGCAAAAGAAAGCCCTATTGCGCATGAGTACTCTGGGGTTTGTAATCTAGGATATTCTATGTAATCATCTGCCCATATGTCCAGTGAAACAACTTTCTTTAATACCTGATTGAACCTGTATTAAAGTCTCTGTGTAGATGGATACTTTATCAGCCTTCTGGGGGCTCAAATGGAGTGATAAAGTGGAGTCCCTAATATGCAAGTGTGGAGGAGAGCAAACCACAGAACATATGCTACAATGCTTGTGCGCCAGTTACGCCCATACCTTGGGAAGTCTGACTTGGTCATGGTGGTCCATGCTCTGGTTACATCCCGAATAGATTACTGCAATGCACTCTACGTGGGGTTGCCTTTGAAGACTGTTCGGAGACTCCAACTAGTCCAACGGGCAGCAGCCAGATTACTCACTGGAGCACCGTACAGGGAGCATACCACCCTCCTGCTGCGTCAGCTCCACTGGCTGCCAGTCCACCTCCGAGCACAATTCAAAGTGTTGGTCTTGGCCTATAAAACCCTATACGACTCCGGCCCAGCTTACCTATCCAAACGTATCTCTCTCTACGTTCCACCTCGTAATTTAAGATCTACTGGGGAGGCCCTGCTCTCGGTCCCACCAGCGTCTCAAATGCATCTGGAGGGGTCGAGGGACAGGGCCTTCTCAGTAGGGACCCCTGCTTATGGAATTCGCTCCCCAGCGAGATTAGATCGGCGTCCTCCCTCCTTACTTTTAGGAAAAAACTAAAGACGTGGTTTTGGACAATCCTATTGTCTGAGTTCACTGCCTAAAGTGCTGTGGGCACTCGGACAATAGGATTGTTTGAAAATTGGAAATGGCTTTATGACCTGTGATTATGTGATTTGTTCTGTGTGGCTATGTAATTTTAATTAATATCACTATTTAATTGTTATGTAATGGATATTGCTGTTTTATATTGTTGTTTTGATACTGTTGGCATTGAACTGTTGCCTGTGTTAGCCACCCTGAGTCCCCCCTCGGGGGTGAGAAGGGCGAGGCAGAAATGGTCTGAATAAATAAATAAATAAATGCAGCGTGAGCCCTGCCACATGCACAATGGAGGACCTTCTTAAAGCAACACCAGAGGCACTTGAATTGGCCAGCTTCTAGTCAAAGGAAATTTAGCATAATGCCAAGTTTTAAACTTTGTGATTTTTTATACATTACAGCTGTATTCTCAATTTGCTTCTGATACGATAAATAAAATAAACCAGCCATATATATAATTTTGGATAGCATAGGGCAGTGATGGGCAACCTTTTGAGCTTGGTGTGTCAAAATTTGCCAAAAACCTGCGCATATCTTGGGTGGGGTGTCAACTTTGAGAAACAAGCAACAACATAATTTTGCAATATTTATAGTTTCAATAAGAAAAATGTATATTCCATGCTGAGTTATGCAGTGAACAATGCTCAAACGTACAGATGTTAAATTTGTAGAGCCTTTTACAAATTTAAGGATGGAATTAGATTGGCTCTTATAAGGTGTACTTCTCTGTATGTGGCCGCGTGTCATCAAAAATAGCCATGCGTATCAGTGCTGACATACGTGTCATAGGTTCACCATCACGGGCATAGGGAAAGGTTTGTTTCGCCATCTGTGCTCCTGTTCAGAAGATTTCACCGCACTTTCTGTCCCTGTGAGAATTGGATTTTGAAAAATTTGGCTTGCTGTGGAAACAAGGTTTGGTGATACAGCTTCCACCTTTCCACCATGATAGAAGTGAATTTCCTTCCAAAGGGGTAGATAACTACTTGGTGCTCTGATTCTATATGCTGTAATTTTAAAAAGTAACTTTCCCAAGCTCTGGCTCTGCTGCGAACATGTCAGGGACTCCCACTACTGGGAATCACTATATAAAAGTCTTGTAAATAAAATGAGAAACTACAGTCCTTCCACAACACATACATAAGGCACCATGGGGGGAAAAACAAAAACCCTTAAATCTCTTGAAGGTAATCCCATGCTTCTGCTAAACCTTCTGCTGGCCTTGGACCTAATTGTACCATTCCCTTTCACTGCTGCTCTTGGATGACCTACATATGCCTAAAAACTAAGCATGGGATTGTTTGCAAATCTTGGGAGGAGGGAGGAGGAAGGACTTTCCCAGCTCAGCCTTGACAAAGAGAGGCTCACTTTCTCAGCATTTAGTAGAGAAAATGCTTTCTGATCTCCTTTGTTGAGAATTGAGCAAAGGAGCAAGGGAGCCTGCTGCATAATATAGTACCACTCAACTCAATTTCATACCCATCATCATTTCATTGATGTGATCAAGCATTATCAGAGTGTAGTCAAGAGGGCAAAAAGGGAGTAATGAGGACAAACAGACAAACTCAGATAGTCTGCAGCAGTTTGTTTTTGCCTGAGTCTACAGCAGTGTTTCTCAACCTTCCTAATRAAGCAACCCCTTAATACAGTTCCTCATGTTGTGGTGACCCCAACCATAACATTATTTTTGTTGCTACTTCATAATTGTAATTTTGCTACTGTTATGAATCGTAATGTAAATATCTGATATGTAGGATGTATTTTCATTCACTGGACCAAATTTGGCACAAATACCTGATACACCCAAATTTGAATAYTGGTGAGGTTGGGGGAGGGGATGATTTTGTCATTTGGGAGTTGTAGTTGCTGGGATTTATAATTCACCTACAATCAAAGTGCCTCCACCAACAATGGAATTGAACCAAACTTGGCACACAGAACTCCCRTAACCAACAGAAAATACTGGAAGTGTTTGGTGGGCATTGACCTTGAGTTTTGGAGTTGTAGTTCACCTATACCCAGAGAGCAATGTGGACTCAATGATGGATTTGGACCAAACTTGGCATGAATATTCAATATGCCAAAATGTGAACACTGGTAGAGTTTGGGGAAAATGGACCTTGACATTTGGGAGTTGTAGAGCTCCTGTTCAGTAGATTTCACTTCCCTTTCTGTCCCTGTGATAACTGGACTTTGGGGAAAATGGCTTGTTGTGGAAACAAGGACAGATGAGAAAGCTTCAGTGAAGACACCTTTTCCCCATGATAACTCTTTCAGGAGTGCATTTCCCTACCTAGGGTCGATTTCTCTCACTTCCTGTTGTCTCACCCCCTATGAGTAATTTGTAAGTTGAATGTTTGTAACTCGGAGACTGCCCGTATATAAATGGTATAAACCAGGAAATTTTAGCTCCTGGGGAGTTTGCTGTGTGCTGTTCCAACCTTCTTGTCAATTTCTTTTCGCCATCTAAGTGCGGTTTCTGCCAGCAGAGAAGAAGGTTTACTGTCGGCACAATCTATCTCAGTGTATATATATTGGAATATAATCACGCCTCGGGCTGCAGAGGGTCATTCTGCTCCAGTTTCTCTGTAGCACAAAATGAGTTTTCTGCCCGTCACAACCAAGCTCAGGAACATTGTTCCTATTCCCGTTAAGCAAAAAAGTAGGTACTAACAGACAAGTACAAAATACTATGGGGATTTGGGATGGGAGAAGTGCTCTCATTCATCTACATCACCATGTTTTAATAGAGGGCATTTCGATAAAGGGTGAGGGTTTCTTCAAAGGACAATCATATTATGAGAAGCAGGCACATAAGGGCTCATCCAAATAATTTCCCTGCTCTTGCTACAGCACCCCATTCACGATCATATTCTTAGAGCTTTATCCTGTCTATTTTCTCTGAGATCAATGCATAGAGAATAAACAAGTCCAGACTGGTCTTTTGTATGATCCATAGTTTTCAACTAGTTCCTCTGCATAAGCTCAGCAAAGACTAGTAAACTAGAATAGTGTGTACCCTATATAGCAGGCATGTGCAAACTTTGGCCCTCCAGGTGTTTTGGAGTTCAATTCCTAACAGCCTCAGGCCCATTCCTTTGTCAGAAATATTGTGACGGCGCGAGTGGTGCCACCTATATATAGAACTTTAATTTGCAAGGGTTTAAACTGTTATAACATGTCCATACTTGCTTATTTTGTAAATGTATAGTTGGATTGATTGGTTATTTATAGCTGTCAATCAATCTTGTTTGCATCAGTTGAATTGCTCCTCCTGCTCAATTGTTTAACCCCACCTCTTCCTAGAGAGCAGAACAGTGTTTCCTTTTCCATTCCACCATCAAATTTTCTATCAGATGGACGTGAGAGAGAGAGAGAGATTTGGCTCTAAAAGTCCTTGATTAAGTTACCTCTCAGCACCAATTCTGAGGTTCTTACCCTTGAGACTTATGCTTCATGTTCAGATCAACCTGGACGACGTTGAGAAGTCTCAAGCGCCTTCAAACCAGTCCTTTGGCACCAGAGGAAGACTTTGTGTCTTCAAACATAGGCCATTTGGACTGGGGTTGTGAGACATGATTTTATCTTGACGAACTGGCTTTTATGTATTTTAGTCTATATGTATTTTAAGTTATTATTGATGTATGATGTTTTAAATTGTATTGTTAGCATTGAATCCTTGCTGTTAGCCGGTCTGAGTCCCTCTACGGAGGTAGAGAAGATCGGGATGCAAAAGTTTTAAATAAATAAATAGATAAATAAATAAATAATTGAACCATGGCAATTAAAGGGGTATCAAACTACATTCATCCCAGGATGGCATCCTTTTTTTTTTCCTCCTTCAATTGGCAATTAAAAAAATATATTGTGCCACAAAACTTTTAGAAATGGAATGGAATGGGCTTGAAAAACATATTGTGCTCTCTTTAATGGTTTGTATAGAATCATAGAGTTGGAAGAGACCTCATGGGCCATCCAGTCCAACTCCCTGCCAAGAAACAGGAAAATTGCATTCAAAGCACCCCTGACAGATGAAGTATAGTCTTTTGGGAGTGTGGCTTGAGCATTGGACTATGACTTTGGAGAATTCCTGTACAGCCACGGAAACCAACTGGATGACCTTGGACACATCTCAGATTCCAAGGACAGCAAAGGCAAAATCTGCTCAGAACAAATCTTATCAGGAAAATCCTAGGATAAGTTTGCCTTTTTAACACGGAATTATTTTGGGAGGATGTCTTGGGTCCCACTCTGCAAGAAAGGCAACATCCAAATATAGTAATACATTTTTAAAAAGGAATAATTCCCCTCATTTCACCTTGATCAAGGAATTGCTAAAAATAAAAACATGTTGCCTGATCTAGGTCACAAAAGCAGGTCTGTAAGTGGAAAACTCTCATCAGTAGTTATCAGGGAATACAGAGTTAATGTTTTGCTGTGATTGCGACATCCTAAATCCTCTCCCAAGTTACCCAACTAAAACTGGGGGATGGTATCAGGAATGCAAAGCCACCTTTGCTCCTTTGGCTGCGGAGACTGTTGACCGAATGCCATTGGAGGTCTTAGTCCACAGTTTCCCAAAATGGGTGAAGGGGGAAGCTAGTTCCCAATTGGTTAGATGTACTTTGCAGAAACTTACAGTTTCTTGTAATTTTCAAAACACATATCTCATAGCTGACATTTTATAGGTTTGCAAAAAAATTGACTATGTATCAGAATTGTTAATAAATAAGAATAAGACCATACAAGAAGGGTGTTCACGTAAAGGACCAACATTTGAGGTTAGGAAGCACACAAGACGCAAGAGAATGCCTTTCTTTCTCATGGCTGTGAACTGCTTATGTCTTAATCCACATAATATCTGCAGAACAACTCTCTGCAAAGGAAAATGTGGAAAATTACCTAAAGACTTGATAAGCCTAGGGAACTTTAGCCCCAGTTTATCTGTAACTGCTGGACTGTGTCATTAACCAGGTCAAACCACAGGGGAAATATTTTGCTTTTTGACCACAACTCCCAGAATACTACCTTTAATAGTTGGGGGATTCTGCATGCATTTTCCAGAGAACTATTTTTCCCAGAGCTGTGCTCCAACATGTCATCCTGGTCAGGAACCAAAATAATTGGTTCCTGAGCAGGATAGGAGAGCTATCAAGATCAGGATCCATGATGGCCAGGGCCAAAATTGACAAATGAATTTCAACAGAAAGGAATTTTATTGCCTATACTTATACAATAAATGTGAAATGCCTCTGTCTTGAAAAGGATTCTTTGTAGACCACAAGCTGAACATGAGTCAACAGTGTGATGCTGTAACTAGAAAAGTCAAGGCAATTCTAGGCTGCATCAATAGGAGTATAGTGTCTAGATCGAGGGAAGTCATAGTTGTGACGAAATGAAAAACATGCGTAGTTCATGTTTGATCGTCCCACACATTGTATTGTGGAAGGCTTTCATGGCTGGAATCACTGGGTTGTTGTAGGTTTTTCAGGCTCTATGGCTATGTTCTAGAACAGGGGTCCTCAAACTAAGGCCCGCGGGCCGGACACGGCCCTCCAAGGTCACTTACCCGGCCCTCGTTCAGGGTCAACCTAAGTCTGAAACGACTTGAAAGCACACAACAACAACAATCCTATCTCATCAGTCAAAAGCAGGTCCACACTTCCCACTGAAATACTAATAGGTTTATATTTGTTAAAATTGTTCTTCATTTGTATTGTTTTTAAATGGTTTTTGCACTACAAATAAGGTAGTTGCTGTGTGCATTGGAATCCATTCATGTTTTTTTCAAATTATAATCCGGCCCTCCAACAGTTTGAGGGACTGTGACCTGGCCCCCTGTTTAAAAAGTTTGAGGACCCCTGTTCTAGAAGCATTCTCTCCAGACGTTTCGCCTGTATCTGTGGCAGGCATCCTCAGAGGTTGTGAGGTCTGTTGGAAAACAGAACTGCATTAATTAAGCCCCTTCCACAAAGCTGTATAAAAACCGCATTGGACTGGATTATATGGCAGTGTGGACTCAGATAACCCAGTTCAAAACAGATATTGTGGATTATCTGCCTTGATATTCTGGGTTATATGGCTGTGTGGAAGGGCCCTTAGTTCCCCCCTTAGAGATCACTTTGTTAGCAGAACATGGCATTGGAAACTGCTGTACAGGTGGCCAATTTTTGGGGAAAATATAGAAATCAGACCAGCATTTTGTGCATGCAGTGGGCAATTAAATCTTAATGGGAAGCCCTCAAACAGGGCATGAACACAATAGCATGCTCCTACTCATGTTGATAAAGGCATTGCATCAGTCGAAACAATATTTATTCCTTGTGACGAGTAATGAATTACTTATAGCCTCGTCCTCCAAGAATTTGTCTAATCTCTTTCTAAAGCCATCCAGTGCATGGCTCTGTAGCAGCAAAATCCATGTTCATTTGCATTCTTGACATCCTGTGGAAATCTGGGAACGCTAATATTCCTTAAAACTGGATGAGCAAGCTCTGGGAAGGTGGAGTATGAGAGAGACCTGTTTCTACTTCCAAACATGTTTAGGCGGGTTGTTCAGTAATATTCGGAGAAGCAGGGTATTATCTAAAGGAAATGCAGAGGGCAAGATATTAATTAGGAGACTGCCACGATTATAAGTGTCTACACAATCTCATTTGACTATTTATGAATATCCAAATATAAGCATGAATAGGAAATACTACTTCAAAAGGGTTGTTGTGTGTTTTCTGGGCTATATGACCATTTTCCACAAGGATTCTCTCCTGACGTTTCGGCTGCATCTATGGCAGGCATCCTCAGAGGTTTTGAGGTCCTCACAACCTCTAAGGATGCCTGCCATAGATGCAGGCGAAACATCAGGAGAGAATGCTTCTGGAACATGGCCATACAGTCAGATCCACTGAATCAGTTTCTAAATCACTAAAGACGTAAAATTATCCATTTATAAATCCCATTGATTTAGTGACTCTCCTCAAGTTGGAACTAAATGCTGGTTTTAGCCTCCTAAAAGGGAACATCTATGAGATGTATCATCATCATCATCATCATCATCATCATCATCATCATCTTGTTTGCTGTGTACTAATCTTTTTGTGTTTCAAATAATAATAACTTTAATTTGTACCCTGCCTCCGTCTCCTCGAAGGGACTCGGGATGGCTTACACATAGCACAACGTTCTGTTTAATTCTTTTGCCATTTTATAATTTGTGTTATTATATTATTGTCATTATTTTATTGTATTACTTTGTTACTGTTTAGCATTTTATTTGATGTTATTGTTTGTTGTATGTATATTATTTTGCCTTATTGTAATTCTTGGCCTCATGTTAGGTGCCCCGAGTCCCTTTGGGGAGATGGTGACGGGGTATAAATAAATATTATTATTATTATTATTATTATTATTATTATTATTATTACAATACATAAAATAAAATAAACACACAATACAACACAAGATAAACCAGTAGTATATAAAACAACAATTTTGACTCAAAACAGTGCCCAATAACCTATAGTGTTGACTGTCATAAAAAACATGGCCAACTATAAACAAGAAGGGAAAGGTATAGTGTAAGTTTTAGCTAAGGAACAAGAGCATGGGATGAAATGCCTTGCCTAGTACTCAGCGTGACTTGCTGTAATCCAGGGCAGTCTGAACCCTTTAGTGCAATAGCTGTGGCTTCATGTGCCAACGGCAAAGGTTGCCAACTCAGCAGTGTCAGCCCACACACTCCTACTTGAGGTACTTGTGCAAGCCTTAACTTGTCATAGTTGCTTTCCTAGACTATACTACTGGATTCTTCCTATCCTAGTGCAATAGAATTGATTTATTGGGGCTACCCAGCAGCCAAGATGGCCAGCAGATCAGACAACAATTATGCCAGTGTTGGTGATCATTTCATTGAATCTAAGAATCATAGAGCTGGAAGAGACTCCCTTCCAGTATTTTCTGTTGGTCATGGGAGTTCTGTGTGCCAAGTTTGGTTCAATTCCATTGTTGATGGAGTTCAGAATGCTCTTCGATAGTAGGTTAACTATAAATCTCAGCAACTACAACTACCAAATGACAAAATCAATTCCCTCCCCAACCTTACTTATTTACTTACTTAGGCGATCCCTCGTTGTCCGAGTAGGATAATCCTCCAGGGTGGGTCCATAGGTGACTATGGACTCCTGTTATTGATCTGCATCGTATCCCGCAGTGAGGGCATTGGTTTCTACATGGCAGGCGGTCCCGGTCGGGGTTGGCTTGACGCGCCTTCCTCTTGGCACATTTCTCTCTTTCACCCTCCATTCGTGCCTCTTCAAATTCTGCAGTACTGCTGGTCACAGCTGACCTCCAACTGGAGCGCTCAAGGGCCAGGGCTTCCCAGTTCTCAGTGTCTATGCCAGAGTTTTTAAGGTTGGCTTTGAGCCTATCTTTAAATCTCTTTTCCTGCCCACCAACATCCTGTTTTCCATTCTTGTTCCATTTTATTATTATTATTATTATTATTATTATTATTATTATTATTATTAAAACACACAATACAACACAAGATAAATCAGTAGTATATAAAACAACAATTTTAACCCAAAACAGCGCCCAGTTCCCTTCCATTCTCCAACCCCACCAGTATTCAAATTTGGGCGTATCGAGTATATGTGCCAAATTTTGTCCAGTGAATGAAAATACATCCTGCATGTCAGATATTTACACGACAATTCATAAGAGTAGCAAAATTACAGTTACAAAGTAGCAACGAAAATAATTTTATGGTTGGGGGTCACCACAACATGAGAATCTGTTGGAAGGTTGAGTATCACTGACGTAATGTAACTCTGCTTACTGTATTATAAGAACAGCTTTGTTGAATGCATTATTATTATTATTTTGCTCATTGCTTGAGAGTTCTGATTAAGTGAGGGTCTACTGTATATTCCATGGTTGAACAGCTCTTACCAGTCTGTGACTCTTTGATTCTTTGCTCTCTTCCTTGTTTTGTTTTCTTGTGTGAGGGTTGTATTGTTTCTGTAGTTTCGGATATTACAGAGAATGAATTCTTAGTGTTCACCTTTTTACATCGCTTTTTTTGTGGTTCATGTGTGTTCTTGTGTTTCATAAAGAAATTTCTAAAATGAATAAAAATTCAGCAGTTAATAAGTCAAAATCAGGATATGAACATCAGTCAGACTATTATATCAGAACAGTGCTTTTCATGTCATTGTTGAGGATCTTTGGTCTTCCCAAGACACTGTTCACTTGACTCATCTTTTGCATTGTATTCCAGACTAGGCTGATGTGCATAATTAGAATAGAGTTAAAGGAATTCAATGGGAGATCATTTTAATTATCTGCTGGAAATGCTTCAGGTGACAATCTGCCTTTCATGCTATCGGAGGGCAGTTGAATGAAGCGCATGTCTGGGATGCAGGTCTTCTTTCCGCACCGGCTCAAATATACGCAAGGATAAATCCTTCAGATTGCAATAAAGGGCACCCCATTCCATCACTGCCTATGTTTAGCTGCACTTGTCATCATAGACTTGCATGGCATTTATTAACGGCTCTTCAAGTTGTCAGGCTCATCGGGAACATAATGGCACAACATATACTCCAAATGTAGCCTGATAAAGAGATGTACAGATATAGCAGCTGCATTTTGTAATATGCTGGACAAAGGCTGATATATTCATTATGTAATACAGTCAGCCCTTCAGGTTTGCAGAGTAAGATTTGCAATTCTATCCATGGAATTGTTTATTCTCAGATTCCCATATTTGCTGTTGGGTCCTACACATTTGCTGTTGGGTCCTACACATGACCCAAAAAACGCTCTCTCTGGGTATTTCCAGTGCAATTGTATGGTCACTTTCTGCCCATCATGTTCTCCCAGGTAAACCAAAAATGGCCTTATATTTGCTTTTTTTAACCATTTTCTTGGGGAAACTAACTCTCACGAGGGCTAACTATACTTCTAATGTGAAAACTTATCCATTTGTTTTGCCATTTATCTCGTACTACCTGTACCTGCCACATGTTGCTGTGGCCAACTTTCCCTCCCGCTTTCTCTCCTTCTTTCTTTCACTCCTACCTTCCCTCCCTCTTTCCTTCCTTCCCTTTTTTTCGTTCCTTCTCTCCTTCCTTCCTTCTCTTCCTCTTCCCTTCCTTCCCCCCTCCTTTTCTTTTCCTTCCTCTTTCTTCCCTTTCATTCTTCTCTACCTATTCTTGGACTACAACTCCCAGCAGTCCTCCTGATCAATCAATCAATCAATCTGTCTATCTCTATCTAATCTATCTTATCTATCTGGTGGATTGCTGGGAGTTGCAGTCCAGGAATAGGAAATTGGAAACATGCAGCAATTCGGATGCTGTCAATGAAATCCAAGGAAAAGGAGGCTTGGAGCTTGAAGGCTTGCAGTGCATTTGGATCATCCCCTGGTCTAGGGGATGCTGGGAATGGTAGTCCAGAAAAGAGTGCGGATATGCTGTTGTGTGTTTTGTTTGCCAGGGGGAGTCGTTTTTGCGCGTGCGCTGTAGTGTCTTTTTGCTTTTTTGGCTTTTTAAGTCCCTTCTGCTGTATTTTTCAGTGTTTTTATGAGTGATGGTCACTTGTTGGCCTGATACGTGTATTATGTCCAAATTTGGTGTAAATTCGTTCAGTGGTTTTTGGGTTATGTTAATCCCACAAACTAACATTACATTTTTATTTATATAGATTGTTGTGGCTGCTAGGAGAGATAATACCAAGGGCTATCTTTTGTTGAGGCAGAAAAAGTGCTCTTTTATTTCCAGCTGAGACCCTGGTGTGGAATTTCCTCCAAAAGCAAACCAGAGTGAGGATAAAGGCATTGACGGTACCTTTTATACATCTTCAAATACAGGCAAACAAAGACACATGCTCCTACATACATATCATCATCACTACGTCACTTTAGCATCATAGAAATATCAAATTATATCTTTCTACATGCATGGGGTATCTCATCATTTTTTCTATCTAAAGAGCACCTTACAGTAAGTTAGAGATACTAAGGTTCAGCTACCGAGATCCATCAAGGGTCCTACTTTTGACCTGTCAGGAAGGAGGATGGGAGACCCACTTCTTACTTTTAGTCCATGGCCCATACCAAGATGTTCCTATCTCCCCCCCCCCCCCCCCGAATGTTTACCCCCCTTTTGCCTGTGCCTTGAACATAGATCTCCTTCACCATCCTTTTGTCCTGTCAGCTTGGCTTTCTAATACAGAGATAATCTGATTTTTTTTTTTACATTTTTCAGCGCTTCTAATGTGCATACAATATATGTGAGAATATCTATATTTTCCAATATCTCCACATCAGTATAATGAGAGTTACAAAACCTATGGCCTTTCAGATGTTATTACATTTTACCTTGCAGTATTGTCATTTCAAGATTGGGAATCCAGTATTGTCATTTCAAGATTGGGAAAGGCAGGGTTGTATACTCTCACCCAACCTATTCAACTTGTATGCAGAACACATTATGGGATGTGCAGGGCTTGAGTTAAAATTCTTGGAAGAAACATTAACAACCTTAGATATGTGGATGATACTACTTTGATGGCCGAAAGCGAGGAGGAGCTGAGGAGCCTTCTAACCAAGGTGGAAGAAGAAAGTGAAAAAGCTGGGTTGCAGTTAAACATAAAAAATCACCAAGATTATGGCAACAAGACTGATTGATAACTGGCAAATAGAAGGAGAAAATGTGGAGGCAGTAACAGACCTTGTATTTCTTGGTGCAAAGATTACTGCAGATGCAGACCGCAGCCAGGAAATCAGAAGATGCTTACTTCTTGAGAGGAGAGTAATGACCAATCTCAATAAAATAGTGAAGAGTAGAGACATCACACTGGCAATGAAGGTCCACACAGTCAAAGCAATGGTATTCCCTGTAATAACCTATGGATGTGAGAGCTGGACCATAGGGAAGGCTGAGCAAATGAAGATAGATGCTTTTGAGCTATGGTGTTGGAGGAATATTCTGAGAGTACCTTGGATTGCGACAAGATCCAACCAGTCTATACTTCAGAAAATAAAGCCAGACTACTCATTGGAGGGAAAGATATTAAAGGCAAAGATGAAGTACTTTGGCCATGAGAAGACAGGAAAGCTTAGAGAAGATAATGATGCTGGGGAAAAATGGAAGGAAAAGGAAAGAGGTCCAACCAAGGGCAAGATGGATGGGTGGCATCCTTGAAGTGATTGGCTTGACTTTAAAGGAGCTGGGGGTGGTGACAGCTGACAGGGAGCTCTGGCGTGGGCTGGTCCAGGAGGTCACAAAGAGTTGAATAAACAACAACATTGTCAGTTGTCAGGTATGATGGAATTTGTAATTCAGTTACATCCAAAGGGCCAAAGGTTTCCAAACACTGTCAAGTTGTTTCACATCTTGCTTTTAAAGTATGTAACACAAGCGACTGGCTGCTAGGAATTATGGGAGTTGAAGTCCAAAACACCTGGAGGGCCAAAGTTTACCCACACCTGATGTAACATCACTCCTCTTATTTTAAAGATTAGAATATAGCGTAACCAGGTTGTAGCTTGGTGAGCCACCAACATTTTTCAGCAAAGAAGGCTCAAGACCTTGTAAATCTACAACTCTTACAATTCCATAGTATTGAGTCAAGGCCGTTCAAATCAGCTGCATTAATTTTAGTGCGTAGATGTACAATAGAGAAAATATGGAATATGAATTATTATGCCTGTTTTTAAGACACTCAACTGTATTCCTGGTTTATTGAAAGAACAATGTTAGCTAATAATGAAGGCTGGAAATAGGAAAAGCAGCAGCAGCATTAAAATAGTGTAAGCGGCTAATCTGCCAAAAACGAAGAGTCATGTGGTTTCTTAAAGATTAACAAAAGCTTTCTTAAAGGAGGTTTTTGTGCGTAAACTATATCATCAGGCATCTAATTCCAAAGTGCACAAAGGCTTCTGATAAATAAAACATATTACTCTTGTGTGTATGTGGTTTCAATATTATGATCAATAGGCTGAAAGTGAGGAGGAGCTGAGGAAGCTTATCACCAAGGTGAAAGAAGACAGTGCAAGAGCTGGGTTGCAGTTAAACATGGAAAAAACCAAGATGATGGCAACCAGACTTATTGAAAACTGGCAAATAGAAGGAGAAAACATGAAGGCAGTTTTTTCCCCCATGTCATGAACAACTCGAGAAACTGCAAGTTGCTTCTGGTGTGAGAGAATTGGCCGTCTGCAAGGATGTTAGCCATGGGACGCCCAGATATTTTACCATCCTGTGGAAGGCTTCCTTCATGTCCCTGCATGAGGAGCTGGAGCTGACAGACGAGAGCTCATCCCGCTCCCTGGAGTCAAACCATGGATATTTCTGTCAGCAGTCCTGCCAGCATAAAGATTTAACCCATTGCACCATCAGGGTCTCCTCGTGGAGACAGTGACAGACTTTGTATTTCTAGGCGCGAAGATTACTGCAGACACAGACTGCAGCCAGGAAATCAGAAGACGTTTACTTCTTGGGAGGAGAGCAATGTCCAATCTCAATATATTGAAGAATAAAGACATCACACTGGCAATGAAGGTCTGCATGGTTAAAACAGTGGCACTCCCCGTAATAACCTATGGATGTGAGAGCTGGACCCTAAGGAAGTCTGAGCGAAGGAAGACAGGCGCTTTTGAACTGTGGTGTGGGAGGAAAAACTTGAGAGTGCCTTGGACTGTAGGAAGATAAACCAGTCCATACTCCAGGAAATAAAGCCTGACCTCACTGGAAGGAAAGATATTGGGGGCAAAGATGAGAAGACAGGAAAGCTTGGAGAAGACAATGATGCTGGGGAAAATGGAAGGAAAATGGAAGGAAAAAGGAAGAAGGGCCAACCAAGAGCAAGATGGATGGATGATATCCTTGAAGTGTTTGGCTTGACCTTGAAGGAGTTGTGGGTGGTCCATGAGGTCACAAAGAGTCTGAAGAGACTGAACAAAGAAACAACAAAAACAAAAGGCTGGGCTTTTAGGGAAGTCGGAGAGCACCGCAGTGCAGGTGTACATGGAGATTTTGCAATATATGGTCTAGGAGCAAAGATTATTAAATAGCTGTAAATATAATAATTGGAAGCAGGAATGTGCAGGGGGTGCAGGTCGTACCAGATTACAACATAGACAGATGTTGTCCTTGGGGCTGGGAGAGAGATGGGCAAGGAAGGAGGACAGGAAAGCAGCCAAGTCAAGCTGAACTTTCTTGGCTTCTTTGGCTCGTTGAAGGATGGCAGGGAGTTCTGTGCTTGCCTCCAGTCCCTAGCCCTCTTTTCCACACATTTACACAGAGTGTTTCCCCACATCATCTCCTCTTCTTTGATATCCTACTGTCTGTCTGTCTGTCTGTCTGTCTGTCTGTCTATCTATCTTTCTATCTAATCTATCTATCTGTCTGTCTGTCTGTCATCAGTGGTTCCCAACCATTTTTTGACCAGGGACCACTTTGACCAGGGACCACTCTCCAACATTAGTACCAAAAAGGTTACAAATCAGTTTTTGGTCAAATTTAGATTTGGTTTCGTTTTTTGGGGTACTGATTCAGGAAATTACATTGGATAGACTACATTAGTTCTAGTTTCTGATACAGAACATAGGCCATCCAATAGTCGCCATCTGCTCACCCTTATTTAATAAGCCTTAGCACTATAAGAGAGTTTCATGAGACTAGTCGTTCTCATTGCAATGGTGTAGTAATGGTGAGGCCGTGGACCACATTTTAGTTCTTGCGGACCACTGGTGTTCCACAGACCACAATCTGGGAACCATTGATCTATATCAAAGAGCTTAGATAGCCATCAGTGCTAGATAGCATTTAAAGTTGATCATGTTCAGTATGTGCCAAGTTTGGTTGAGATCCATTGTTGGCGGGAGTCCCAGGGCCAAGTTTGGTCCATATCCATAATCAGTGGGAGTCACAGGGCTCTCTGGAAGTGGGGGCCGGTAGGGAATTGCCCACAAACATAGATACATACCAAACAACCCACATACATACATGCAAATGTGTGTGCGTGGATATATATACTCCCCAGCCAATCTCCCCTTCCCCATAAAACACCCAACTACTCTCCCAGCAACTAAAGCAACATTTGACTCAAGCAAAAGCCACTTCTGTTTCCCCCAGTGTGTGCCAAAGCACATGTTTTGATTTATGAAAGTAAATATGGACTTTATTTGCAGTTCTTTTTGCTGAGAGAAACATTTCCTATTGCTGAACGAACTAACTAATCATACATTTTTAATTTCTGGATCCTTCCCTACTCTCTTGAGGTTCGGCTGCATTCCTGCTCGACAGCATCAGAAGCCAGAAACCAAACGCTGTGTATGTGTGTGCACACGCATACATGTGCAAAAGGAGCAAGGAGTACACACAATTGAAAATTCTGGTGTTTGACTACAATATTGTGGAGGAGGCACCATAGGGGTGACATCATGAGTTAGCCCATTCAGGGTGCATCTACATTGTAGAATGAATGAGGTTTGGCCCCACTTTGACTGCCATGGGATCTCAGTGCTTTGGGATGCAAAAATGTCACAGTACTGCACTTCTTCCCATGTCCTTGTTCCATGGCTAGAATGTTGCACTTTCCCACTCTCTTGTCTTTTTGTTTACAGTCTGTCCATGCTCTTCGGTACCTTGTCACCATAGGTAATTGTGCACTATTTTTAATTGTTGTTTTATATGCCATATGTTTTTTATTTCATTGTACTTGTATTTTGTGGTTCACTTTACGAGGGTTGAATGAAAAGTAATGCCTCCACATCCGTAACTTCTCAACAGATGGCAGTACTGGTATGCGCCAGGTACTTGCTTGTTCAGTAGACTCTCCTCTACAGTTCCACTTTGGCAGGACACCTTAGCATTGAATGGTTGTGTTGTTAAGTGCGAAGTATATATCAAAAGATAAAAGACTCTATATTAACAACCTTTATGAAACAAAATGAGCATTCCTGCCAAAACGGAAGGTTAGGACATTGGGTTGTTGTAGGTTTTTTCGGGCTATATGGCCATGGTCTAGAGGCATTCTCTCTGACGTTTCGCCTGCATCTATGGCAAGTATCCTCAGAGGTAGTGAGGTCTGTTGGAACTAGGAAAAAGGGTTTATATATCTGTGGAATGACCAGGATGGGACAAAGGACTTTTGTCTGCTGGAGCTAGATGTGAATGTTTCAACTGACCACCTTGATTAGCATATAATGGCCTGACAGTGCCTGGAGCAAACTTTGTTGAGAGGTGATTAGAAGTCCTTGTTTGTTTCCTCTGTTGTTGTGCTGTTGTAATTTTAGAGTTTTTTTTAATACTGGTAGCCAGATTAAGGTTAAGACATTGTTTGTCTTCATGGTGTTTCCATTTATATTTGTGGATTTTTATTTATTTACTTACACTTGATGGATAGGAACATCATGGGAAGTCTAGAGGGAGGCCACCTGAGCTATGGAAGTGGACGCAGTGGGAAGGAAATATGCGTAGCACCACTTTTTGCAAAAGCGTGGGTCACTTCTGCTATTGGGATTCCTTTCAGTCGTCCAATCCATTCTGCGGCTCATTTGTGAAGAAATAAATGCATTTATGCAAAAGGTTACCAAACTGTCTCTTGCCATTTCCACAGCTGACCAACAGGGAATGATTCTGCTTGAAATGCTTTTGAAATAAGCTGATACAGTGTGCGCACTGAAATAAAAGCAGCGTGAAAATAAACCCTAAGCATCGTCTTAGAGTTGCAGAACAGCCGCATCTTGGTTGTTCACATACTCAAGCCAGAAGCTTTGCAGATCCTATCCGGTTGCAAGTTTACTTGAGTTCACAGGAGCGGTTGCCAGTCTGAATGTCTTCTGGTGCAGAAAGGCAATTGAGGTAGCTGTGGACAATGGAGGAATCAACTTTGTACCTTGCCACACTATTTATCTGACTATTTTGGGATTATCTACCCTGACTGGCATGTGATCTCCACAGTCTCCATCAGAGGACTTTCCCATCGCCTGCCACATTGACCTTTTAAATCAAATAATCATATTTATTTATTTATTTGCCGTATTTATATACCGCCTTTCTCAGCCCGAAGGCAACTCAAGGTGGTTTACAATTGGCACAATTTGATGACCCCAACAACACAAATTACCATTAAAAATGATTAATATATAATATAAAACCATATAAAACCAGTAAAAACCTAAGTCCTCAGTGCCTCATTACTAAAAACATTTTCCAATCTCATCGTCCAGTTTTTTGGGTTTTTTTGTCGTGTCAGGAGCGACTTGAGAAACTGCAAGTCGCTTCTGGTGTGAGAGAATTGGCCGTCTGCAAGGACGTTGCCCAGGGGACGCCTGAATGATTTGATGTTTTTATCATCCTTGTGGGAGGCTTCTCTCATGTCCCCATATGAGGATCTGGAGCTGATAGAGGGAGCTCATCCGCCTCTCCCCGGATTCGAACCAGTAATCGTCCCATAATTCCGTGGGTCTAAATTTTGCCAACATTTGCAAAAGCTTGCTCAAAAAGCCAGGTTTTGACTTGTTTTTGAAATGTTAGGAGGGAAGGGGCCAATATAATGTCCCTAGGAAAGGTGTTCCACAGCCGAGGGGCCACCGCTGAAAAGGTCCTGTCTCTCATCCCCGCCAAACACATCTGCGAAGACAGTGGGAGCAAGAGCAGGGCCTCCCCAGGAGATCTTAGAGTCCTAGAAGGTTCATAAATGCATTCGGACAGGTAAGCTGGGTCGGAACCGTAATCATAACACTTCATCACATTGGAGCAGGGAAGTGTTTGGCAAAGCAGTGCTCAGTAATACTCAGTTTGGAAATAAAATTGATGATTTTCTCACCTTCATCATACTATTAAATCTCTGTGACTCAGTTGTACTTAGGATTTTTCAGGTGATTTGCCATCACACTGTAATCTCTAGGCACCGCCCACCTTCCCTCCCCGTGTTATTTGTGGGGGGGGAGGATTCTCCTCTCTTTGAAATGTCAGCTGTTATGTATCCTCATTTCCCTGAGCTTTCAGTCTATGGTTTTTAAAGTAAGTTCCAGCTGCATTCATTTCACAGTGTAGATGCACCCAGAGAAGGGTCATGGATCTTGGGAAACTGCAATTCCCAAGACCATCTCATGGAAACATGACATTTAAAGTAAGTTCCAGCTGCATTCATTCCACCCTATAGATGCACCCAGAGAAGGTTCATGGACCTTGGGTAACTGCATTTCCCAAGACCATCTCATAGAGACATGGCATTTAAAGTAAGGTCCAACTGCATTCATGCCAAAGTAGATGCATCCAGAGAAGATGCATCTACTTTGTAACTCCCAGGACGACTCCATCACATGGAGCCATGGCATTTAGAAAGGGGTGCAAGGGCATTCATTCCATACTGTAAATGCACCAAGAGAAGGCTATGGACCTTGGGAAACTATAACTCCCAGGAGGACTCCATCGCATGGAGCCACGGCATTTAAAGTGGGGTGAAAGGGCATTCATTCTATACTGTAAATGCACCAATAGATAGCACACATGTTTGGGCATATTTAAGACATCTCCCCATCCCCAAAGCAACCGTCCCTTAGACTCCGAAATACTTAAAAACACCAACTAACTTGGAGATTATCTCTCCCAGATTATATAACAGAGAAGCTAGATTTAGGATCTTGACTTCGGTTACATGATACTCTTCCCTCGCAAGAACTCCTCGGAGTAATCTTTTAGACCTTGAGAGAGTTACCCTCAGTCACCTGACGATGCCGTTTTTAGACATCCCTTGGAATCAATGAGAATAAGGAAAATATAGTAAAGCAAGAGTGAAAACTTCCAAGGAGGTGTGGTCGAATGTGTTGTTGAAGGCTTTCATGGCAGGAATCACTGGGCTGCTGTGAGTTTTCTGGGCTGTATGGCCATGTTCCAGAAGCATTCTCTCCTGACGTCTCACCCACATCTATGGCAGGCATCCTCAAAGGTTGTGAGGTCTGTTGGAAACTCTGCAAGTGAGTTTTATATATCTGTGGAATGTCCAGATTGGGAGAAAGAACCCTTGTCTCCTTGAGGCAAGTGTGAATGTTGCAATTGGCCACCTTGATTAGCATTGAATGGCCTTGTAGCTTTAAAGCCTGGCTGATTGCTGCCTGGGGCAATCCTTTGTTGGGAGGTGTTGCTTCAAGAAACAGGAGTTGAACCCAAGACTCAAATGATGTCTGAGAGAGGAAGGAACCACAACACAACCATTCATAAACTGGGAGACAAAAACCCGCAAAACAGCAAGTCCACGGAAAGTGAACCGCAAAATAGCGAGGGAACACTGTATATAGACCAGGCATGAGCAAACTTTGGCCCTCCGGGTGTTTTGGATTTTAACTCCCACAATTGTGGGAGTTGAAATCCAAAACACCCGGAGGGCCAAAGTTTGCCCATGCCTGATCTAGATAGATAGATAGATAGATAGATAGATAGATAGATAGATAGATAGATAGAAGAAATAAGAACAAGCACGCTGCAAATTGTCCTGATTTGTGGCTGTTGAGAAGTACTGTAAAAGGGGCTTATGAGTCAAATGGATGCAAAGGTAGAGTGACGGATGCAAAAAGCATCTCCCATCTATCCCTTTACATGTAATAATAATGATAATAATCTGCAAATCTGCACAAAAGCACTCCTTTGAGGTCACATTATTTCTATTCCATTAGCATTCCACACCGCACAGAGAAGGAAATTGAATCAAGTGACCTCAACAAATGACTACAAAATAGCTGGAGGGAATCCACTCCCTCCAAGCAGAAACTGACTCATTCTGTACTTGAAATATACTCACTCCAGGAAGAAACTTACACACCTAGAGCTTAACTTTCCCGGAACCTCTCTTTCACACTACACGGTTATATCACTTTGGTAGCATTTAATTGGCATGTCTCCTCCCCAAATCCTGGCATTTGTAGTTTTGTGAGGGGTTTCAAATTCTGTGCCAGAGCATTATAATGGTTGACTAAACTACAAACCATAGAATTCTGTATATCACAGCCTTAGTGATTAATTAAGTCATAAAAGTGTCTTAATTGTGGCATAAATATCCTGAATCTCCTTGCAATCAAAAGCACAGAGTGATGTAGAAACCCTGAAAGATGAACTAAACCAACTCCAAACCCAGAATAATACATTCATATCTCAAGATATTGTCTCCTCCCGAGAAAAAGGTATTATATCACAAAGGATTACCACCTCACCCGCTTCATAGGAAATCTGCTACAAAACAGGTGCTTTTTTGTTGAGTTTCAGGGCCAGAGAAGTAGATGGCAAAAACAGAATGACCTGCTTCAGTTGAGTGTGTTTTCTCCATCAGCGTTTAACATTTACACAAATAAATTAATTTTGATCAGCTACAGCCAGAAAGGACAGAGAATTTCATCTATGCTGACGATTGTGCCATCACCACTCACTTAGGGAGCTTTGACATATTTGAAAAGAAGCTCTCCGAAGCTTTAGGTGTGCAATGGGTTAAACCGCTGAGCTGCTGAGTTTGTTGCCCGAAAGGTCGTAGGTTCAAATCCAGGGTGTGGCAGGAGCTTCCACTGTCAGACCCAGCTTCTGTCAACCTAGCAGTTCAAAAACATGCAAATGTGAGTATATCAATAGGTGGGATGGGAACAGCGCTCCATGCAGTCATGCTGGCCACATGACCTTGAAGGTGTCTACGGACACCTTAGAAATGAGCACCAACCCCCAGAATCATGCACAACTGGACTTAATGTCAGGGGAAAACCTTCACCTTTACCTTTAGATGGGCGATTCCTCACCCATCTAAAATACAGACATATGCTTTTCATCTTAAGAACAAACAAGCATCTCGAGCTCTGAGGATTGCCTGGGAAGAAATCCCACTGTTGTGCATTGCAGCACACCAAAATACCTAGGAGTCGCTTTGGACCATGCTCTGACTTACAAGAAGCACTGCTTGACTATCAAGCAAAAAGTAGGTGCTAGAAACAGTGTTATATGAAAGCTGACTGGCACAACCTGGGGATCACAACCAGACATTACCCTTGCGCTTTGCTACTCTGCTGCTGAGTACGCATGCCCAGTATGGAATACATCTCACCACATTAAAACAGTGGATGTGGGTCTTAATGAGACATGCCGCATTATCACAGGATGTGTTATTGAAAGCTTTCATGGCTAGAATCACTGTGTTGCTGTGAGTTTTCTGGGCTGTATGGTCAGGAGATAATGCTTCTGGAACATAGTTAACTCACAGCAATACAGTTATCACAGTATGTCTACACTCCACACCACTGGAGAAATTATACTGCTTAGCCGGTATTGTGCCACTTGATATCTGCAGGGAAGTAGCAGCCAATAATGAAAGGATCAAAGCAGTGACATCTCCAACCCATCCTCTGTTCGGATATCAGCCAGCATGCCTATGACTTCAATCAAGAAACGGTTTTCTAAGATCTACAGAGATACTTGTAGGAACACCTCAGAAAGAGAGAGTCCAAAAGTGGCAGGTTAAATACCGGAACCTCAAACAGTGGCTGAGACTGGATGAGAAACTCCCTCCTGGGCCACAGAAGACTGGGCAATGTCATGTATCATGTTCTGCAATTGATGGTGGTTGGTGGTGGCAGGCCTAGCAGTTGGTGATGAAAGGGTTAATGTAAGTCCTAAAGGGTTGAGTAATCTGTAAGTAAGAGTTCATGGGTGAAAGCAATTAAGGGTGGAGGTATGCAAGAGATAGGTTGCAGCTGGGTATTTCTGGATATAACGAGCTAGCCTTGGGACTGATCTCTGGGAGAAAAGTATTTGTTTTATCTTGGTGGTAGATGCTGCTGGTTTTCACCAAGGTTTGTGGATTTTCGGTATCCTGACCTGTCTCCTGAACCTTTGGAATCCTGGAATCTTGAATCTCTGGACTGGCTTCTGACTGCGGTATAGACTCTTGATCCCTGGACTTGCTCATTGAACTCTCAGCATTTGACCATTGGACTGGACCTTTTGACTACGGTGTTATCTTGAACCTGCAACAATGTTTGCTGTCAGTTTTTGTTTATTCTGTGGCTTAGTACTATCTTTATGTTTTATACTTTGGACTATTAAAATAGTCAGGAAGTGCTGTTTTAATTAAATTATTTAGCACAAACTGTGTGTTTGTTTGATTAATCTTTGCCTGAATACAGCAGAGCCCTGGCATCGTAACAGACAACTTGGAAGGTGCTGAACAGATTGTGCTCTGGTACCACGAGATGCAGAGCCAAACTTAGAAAATGGGGCTGGCAATGTGGAGTCCACAACATGCGAGTGTGAAGAAGAGCAAACCACAGACCACCTACTACAATGCAGTCTGAGCCCCGCCACATGCACAATGGAGGGCCTTTTCACAGCAACACCAGAGTCACTCCAAGTAGCAAGCTTCTGGTCAAAGGAAATTTAGCATAATGCCAAATTTCTGGTTTTTTAAAAATACATTTTAACTGTAGTCTCAATTTGCTTCTGACACGAGAAATAAATAAATCTCAATACGGCACTGGGATGTTCCTAAATCCATAGCTGTGTTGAGTACAAGTAGCAGAGATGGTTTCTTGGGATTTCTGCTCACCAGTTAATCTCACTATGACATTTTCTATTAAAAGATGAACATGCTTTTGAAATCTCAAAATGCCTCACTCCAGCTACCAGCAAGAGTAGAATGAATTATGCACAATACATGCTTCATTTCCTCGAATGTGCGCATCACACAGTCCAGTCATTCCAAAGTGGAACGTGCATTATGCTGCAAAAGTGTTCTGTTCTGCTAGGATTTTCTCTTTTTCTTTCAGTATGGAGACACACATTGCCCACCATGAAGCAAACAAGTCAGGGGAGCCATTTTCAGATGTCATTTAATCTTTTCAAAGACAATTCACCAGCAGCACAAACAGTCCAATGAACTGCTTGGCAGATTAAAACCAGCTGTCACAAATCCAGAGCCTTGTAACTATTGATTTTTCCATCGATCTGTGTCTGTACTAAAAATAAGACTTCTAGTGTCAAGACATCCAAGAATGTTGATAGGACCAATGGTCTTCTCCTGTGGTAGGACCAGTTTATGCACTCAGTAGTATTAAAACATTTCTAGGCCGTGGGGAATTTAATGTTTGAAAATACTGCAAGAGAAATTCACTGCGCATAAAACAGAAGAAGATTCTGTGGCGTAATGTAAAATAAACCACGTGTTGTTCATGTTTGATCAGCCCACACACTGCCTTGCCAGAAAAAGAAAATATAAAGAACATTCGTTTACTCTCCGTAGTTCAGAACAACGTATGTACAATGGGATCAGTTGCATGAACTCACATAATGTCCTTTTATGAGAGATTTAAAATGGTCTTTCTTTTTTCCATGTGGATAAACTCCTTCAGCAGCTCATGAAGCGAGAGCACACTCCAAATTCTGTCTCTCTTCAACCTGACTGTCTCTAAGCACATGCATAGCTCAAGCCTGAACAAAAATGTAACAGCAACCAAAAATCCCAGGCTCAGCCATCTCCCTGGGCATTGCCCGACCAATCAGCTTCA
The DNA here is from genome assembly GCF_025583915.1 of Anolis sagrei ordinatus. NCBI lineage: Eukaryota > Metazoa > Chordata > Lepidosauria > Squamata > Anolidae > Anolis > Anolis sagrei. The sequence continues at coordinate 332,962,260 of NW_026844366.1, read as the reverse complement.
TGCATCTTATTTTATAGTTGACCCACACACACACACTTTGGCCACATAATGAGAAGACAGGAAAGCTTAGAGAACACGATGCTGGGGAAAATGGAAGGAAGAAGGAAGAGGGGCTGACCAAGGGGCAAGATGGATGGATGATACCTTGAAGTGACCGGCTTGACTCTGAAGGAGCTGGGGGTGGTGACAGCCGACAGGAAGCGTGGGCTGGTCCATGAGGTCACGAAGAGTCGGAAGTAGCTGAACAAATAAACAACAACAACACACACACACTCACTGATTCCTTGCATGCTCCAACAGATTCATGATGGCTCAGAGCAAAAGAAAGGATATGTTTCAACTAATTGCTGGTAGGAAAACCACCATCAGGACATGAATACAACTGTATCTTTGTACTGATTTATATGGTTTCTGATATATAGTGACAAGTAACCATTGCTACAGGATGTGAAAGAAGACCTCTCCTCAGACATTCTAGTTTCCATGTGCTGTAAACAAATCAGCTGTAAGCAAAGCACACTGGCATCAAAATGTATCCATAAAGATTAAATGGATCAAAGAGGTTTTTTAAAAAAAACAAACCTGAAAGTAAGCAGTGAGGTTACATAGAACTCATCATAATGCTTTTGAATTATGGAAGTAAAAGCCATAATCTAGTTTTCAAGATAATCACACTACATAACTACATGGTAGCAGAGCGATACTGTACATTGCTGACGGCATGGAGATGTGTGCTTTCAAGTCACCTGTCAATTTATGAAGATTTCATTAATTTCATAGGGTTTTCTTAGGTCAGGAATACTCAGACATGGTTTGCCAGTTCCTTCCTTTGAAATATAGCCTACCACACCAGGAACTCCCATCCAAGTACTAAGCAGAGCTAAACCTGCTTAGCTTCCAAGATCAGACAGGATTTGATGCCTTTAGTGCAGCATTTCTCAACCTTGAGGTCGGCCCCTGGGGGGGGGGGTCGTGAGGAGTGTCAGAGGGGTTGCCAAAGAACATAGGAAAACACAGTATTATCTTTTGGTCATGGGGGTTCTATGTGGGAAGTTTGGTCCAATTGTATTGTTGGTGGGGTTCAGATTGCTCATTGATTGTAGGTGAACTACAAGTCCCAGCAACTACAACTCCCAAATGTCAAGGTCTATTTCCCCCAAACTCCACCAGTGTTCACATTTGGGCATATTGAGTATTTGTGCCAAGTTTGGTCAAAATCTATCATTGTTTGAGTCCACAGTGCTCTGTGGATGTAGGTGAACTACAACTTCAAAACTCAAGGTCAATGCTCACCAAACCCTTCCGGTATTTTCTGTTGGTCATGGGAGTTCTGTGTACCAAGTTTAGTTCAATTCAATCAGGGGTTCTGTGTGGGAAGTTTGGTCCAATTGTATTGTTGGTGGGGTTCAGAATGCTCTTTGATTGTAGGTGAACTATAAATCCCAGCAACTACAACTCCCAAATGACAAAATCAATCCCTCCCAACCCCACCAGTATTCAGATTTGGGCGTATTGGATATTTGTGCCAAATTAGGACCAGTGAATGAAAATACATCCTGCATATCAGATATTTACATTATGATTCATAACAGCAGCAAAATTACAGTTATGAAGTAGCAACAAAAATAATGTTATGGTTGGGGGTCACCACAACATGAGGATCTGTATTAAGGGGTCACGGCATTATGAAGGTTGAGAGCCACTGCTTTAGTGCTTTTGGCCTATGTTCAAAGCAAACATGACCATTTTGATGAAGTGCATGATACTTTGGCTCTCCATGTGTTTTGGACTTCAACTCATACAATTCTTAACAGGGTTGAAAGGAAAGAGCCTGAGGCTGTTAGGAATTGTGGGAGTTTAAGTCCAAAACACATGGAAGGCTGAAGTTTGTCCATGTCTGGGTTGGAACCATCAGAGATTTGGATTCATTTCTCTTGCTGACCTTGTGGTGCAATTCCCGAAAAAGTACGAACACTATCATAGAGCACCAACATAATTGTGGCCTTTGAAATGTTCTGAATGTCCCACATTTTAAACATTTATCAGCAGCTGGAACGCAAATATATATGTATAATCTGGGAGTTTTATCCTACAAAACAATTACATTTACAGTGGGACAACAGCATCTTTGCATTGAATGGATCACATTGTGCTGGCAGGACTGAAGACTGACAGGTCTGAGGTTCGGAGAGCAGGTTGAGCTCCCTCTGTCAGCTCCAGCTCCCCACGTGGGACATGAGAGAAGCCTCCCACAGGGATGACAAAACACCAAAAACATCCAGGCATCCCCGGGTGAACGTCTTTGCAGACTGCCAATTCTCTCATACCAGAATTGACTTACAGTTTTTCAACTCGCTCCTGACACGAAAAAAAAAAATCTTTTCCTACCATTCTCTTGTTTGGAGACTGTTGGGAGGCACTCTTTTAGAAGGAGGTTATTAAATTATTATTTGTGATTGTGAAATAAGCTTTTTCTACGCTGTTTCTCACCAGGAAAGTGACGGGAAAAAGGCAACATCAGGTGATAATTTCAAGGCAAAGATGGTGTCATCCTGCTGTAATGGGAAATTGCCTACCTTGAGTGAGAAACTCCATGGTACAGTCCTGACTTGTGGTTCTTAATTGGAAGTGCATGCAGATATACAAGTTAGGTACTTAATTATTTCTCTGGGTATGGTTTTGTAATTCAAGTATAATGTACTAATAACTACCTTCAACATTTAAAAACACAACCCCATAAAATGTGCTGGAGGATTAGTTTAATGGTTACCTAGTCACAGGGGTTTACTAGTCCTTTTCATAAAGATAGCATAGGCTAAATGCAAACATGGACATTATGAAGACATGGCTGATGTTATAGATGGAAATAAGCTGGGGAGGACCCGGGGGGGGGGGGGGGGGGTTGCAAGGGGGTGTCAAAGGGATCGCCAAAGTCCATGAGAAAACACAGTATTTTCTGTTGGTCATGGGGGTTCTGTGTGGGAAGTTTGACCCAATTCTATCCTTGGTGGGGTTCAAGGGGCTCTTTGATTGTAGGTGAACTATAATTCCCAGCAACTACAACTCCCAAATGTGTTCGCATCTGGCCATATTGAGTATTTGTGCCAAGTTTGTTCTGGATCCATCATTCTTTGAGTCCACAGTGCTCTCTGGATGTAAGTGAACTACAGCTCCAAAACTCAAGGTCAATGCATACCAAACCCCTCCAGTATTTTCTGTTGGTCATGGGAGTTTTGTGTGCCATCACTGGTGGAGTCCAGAATGCTCTTTGATTGTAGGTTAAGTATAAATCCCTTCAACTGCAACTCCCAAATGACAAAATCAATAACCCCCCAACTCCACCAGTATTCAAATTTGGGTGTATTGGTATTTGTGCCAAATTTGGTCCAGTGAAGGAAAATACATCCTGCATATCAGATATTTACATTACGAGTCATAACAGTAGCAAAATGACAGTTATGAAGTAGCAACGAAAATAATGTTATTTTTTTTTGGGGGGGGGGTGTCAATACAACATGAGGAACTGTATTAAGAGATCGTGGCGTTAGGAAGGTTGAGAAACACTCCTATAGACACTTAAGTTCTGTCGCTCACTGAAACCATGCATTTTATATGTATGTGATGTTACAAAGTACAGATGTGCAGGGGAAAATTACTGGAGGCAAAACTAGTTCCTGACATCAATCAACTCTATTGGCGTTTACCAGCAAACACTTTGCATTGTCAGTATGCTTGGCCTCATATGCACCATGCTAAACAAATTCCAGCCGTGTTTATAGAGTTAGTGATCCTCCTCAAATAGTGTCTGAGAGCGTTCAGGACAGGCTGCGAAGCTTTAAAAAGGGATGTCACCTCTTGATGGCACAGCTGCTCAGTTCGGAACTGTTTGTGTGGGACGTCCCAGGGTTGCCCCTCCACTGGACCTGGCAAGGAGCGTCTTTGCTCAGATGTGCCTTGGCCACGGACAGAGAAAACAAACCCATCCTCAATTTTCTCATAAGCATTGCCAGCCATTAGAGGTTTTTTTTTTTAAAAAAGGAACTCTCAAGTGAGACAAACCTTTAGTTCTCCTCGACTCTTGTAATTTGAGTACTGTCCTGTATGAAAACTGAGATTTCTTTCCATTAGGAAAAACAGGAAGGAATATCATCCATGTACAGTGTCAAATTGTTCCTGATATCTCACCATATGAAAACATACAATGCTGCGCACTGACCACAATGTCAGGCTTCTGAAATCTGAGCAATCTCTTCCATGCCTTCCAATTTGGCAGGGATAACATTAAATCTTGGACGTACCACATTTTCAGCTATCTTGAACATAGGCCACTTTCTCTCTCTTTCTCCCATTCCCCCCCCCCCCCTTCATGCTCACTTTACTTTGTTTGCCCAAGGGGAGAGAAGATAAAGGAGAGGGCATTTATTTATTGATAGCATATATTCTGTCCTTCTCAACCCAAAGGGGACTCAGGGCAGATCACAGAACACACACACAGCAAACATTCAATGCCATTAATCAGACAGGACAGACAACAGATAGAGAGGTATTATGTCGGCATTTTTCCCAACTTCAGCATCCTGGAGGCTGTGCTCGACTCCAGCCACAGGGGGGTGCTGTTACTAAATCCTCTATGATGAAGAGCCCTTGATTACAGACTTCCTCCTTCCTTAGATCATTGGCATTTTCTTTTATTTTCGTTATGGTGCCGTAAAATAACTACCTGCTTAAGCAGTGCCTAATTACGGTTTCTCCAAAAATAAGACATTCTCTGAAAATAAGACCTAGTAGAGGTTTTGCTGAATTGGGCTGGTGTAAGTTTTTAGGGCTGTATGTAGTTTTCCGGCCATGACAGCACATTTTGCTGAATTGCTAAATATAAGGCCTCCCCCGAAAATAAGACCTAGCAAAGTTTTTATTTGGAAGCATGCTCTCCATGGCGCTACAAGCTACAATACCATCCCTGCTGTACAAGTGATCTAGGAACTGCTGTGGGAGATCGTTTCAGACAGTGTGTGGGCGCCAGGTACTTTACAGCCCTTATTTTTTGTGTCCCTGTGCGTGAGGGCCAGTATATTTATTATATACTGACAACTACTGTACAGTGTGTGGGAGCCAAGTACTTTACGGCCCTTATTTTTGTGGCCCTGTGTGAGGGCCAGTATATTTATCATATACTGACAACTACTATATAATAAATGTTCTTTTTTTGTTCAACAATAATTGTGAACTCTTCTTCATGGAAAAATAAGACAGCCCCTAAAAATAAGACCCAAATCAATATAAGATTGGGAGCAAAAATCAATATAAGATACTGTCTTCTTTTCAGGGAAACAGGGTACTCACAGCTGTTTTCAAACTGCTTAGGTGGACAGTAAGCTGGGCAGAAGGTCAGGTGCTCACCCCGACCTGGTCTTTGAACTGCCAACTTTTCGATTGATAACATCTATTGCTGCTGGTGATTAACTAGCTGTCCTAAAGCCTGGTCCAATAATAATAATAATAATGATAATAATAATAATACCCCCCAATCGGGTGCTACCTTGTTGTTGGCAGGGGGCTTAACTGCTTCTATGATGTTGAGAACTGTGCTGGCAGTAGTGTAAACTACCAGTAGGTTCAATCAAGCCAGAATGGTCTCAACTGAGAAATTGAACTAAGTGCACCCAACCCATTTAAATATGGTGAAACAAACTCTAAAGACGTCTATACTGGCTTGGTCATCGCCCAGGATAATAAGGTCCATGGTGAGTGCTTCTCCTGGGCACTCGTCGACAAGTGGACTACAGGAAAAAGGACCCACTGCTGAACAACCAGGGCATGGGCCTGTAGGGCAACCGGAAGCAAAACAACTATATAATACTCCTGACCTCACGATTGTGTTAAAAAACCAAGTATGGATCGTCGATGTTGCAGTCCCAGGCGACAGCAGGATTGAAGAGAAACAACTGGAAAAGCTGACACGATATGAGGATTTAAAGACTGAACTGCAAAGACTCTGGCACAATCCAGTCAAGGTGGACCCAGTGGTGATCAGCACACTGGCTGCAGTGCCTAAAGATCACAAAAAACACAATCAGCGCTGACAAAATTACCATCTGCCAGCTGCAAAAGGCCACCTTACTGAGATGTGCATGCATTATTCGCCGATACATCACATAGTCCTAGACACTTGGGAAGTATCTGACGTGTGATCCAATACAACGACCTACACAGTGATCTTGTTTGCTGTGTACTAATCTTGGTGTGCTTCAAATAATAATGTATATTGCTCTTCCCAATAGACTCAGGCAAAGGCAAACTTCTGCAATGTCTTCTAGTGTTTGTGTTCTTCGTTAATGTAGCTTATCCGCATCGGTGTCCTGGTGTTCCTTTGTGAAATGTTGGAGGGTAGGCTCCAACCAGGACCCTATCTACACTGCGATATAATGCAGTTTCAAGTTGCATTATATGGATATGTTGATGGGGCACAGGTTTATGGGAAAGCCAGCACAGTGTCAGGGACTCCGTCTTTAAGTGTGTCCTAGTAGGTGACCTGAACAGAAGCCAGGGAAGGAGGATCTTACAGGGAGATTATGTTGGGTCTGAACATATCTGATGGCATCATGAATTATCTCAAAAAGAGAGGCAGCATCACGCTTGTGGAATTTATGCTGACTCCAAGACGTTGTGACACAGAACACACTGAAAGCCAGAGGGAAGAGAGGGAAGAAGTTCAGGGGTCTTAAGGGCAGTGTTTTTCCAGAAGAGCTGTCAGCAATAGGGATCGCACAGCGGCAGCTACAAATTCCAGTCCTTCTAACAGGCTTGAGCATGCCTGGATGTTTTGAGCGCGGCAGAGAGAAATATAATGGTCCTAGGACCTGTTAAACATTACTTTTCCCTAAGAGAGAAATCAAAACTCACAGGCCTGTGTGCAGAGCCAATCAGTTCTTCTGCCACTTGTGTAAATGCAAGACAAAATAACTCAGAGCAGAAGGTGAAAGTTGATATGAATACAAAGCAATGACCTCACTAGGGAAGTGTGCGTGTGTATGGGAATGGGTGTGTGTGTGTGTGTGTGTGTGCTGACCACAACAAGTAACATCCTCAGAAGGGGTGATATCAACATGACTTGCCTCCAAATAAACACACTACTTTTAAAGACAGTATCTCTGCCTACCTCTGACAATATGTCAGGGTATAAATAGGAATAGGTATTTCCTATTGGGCTCAAATGAGATATATTTGCAAGCCCCATCCGCTAAGACAGTGGTTCTCAACCTGTGGGTCCCCAGGTGTTTTGGCCTACAACTCTCAGGAATCCCAGCCAGTTTACCAGCTGTTAGGATTTCTGGGAGTTGAAGGCCAAAACATCTGGGCACCCACAGGCTGAAAACCACTGTGCTAACAGGTAGAAAGCTGGACCGGCAAAACTTGTCAGGCAATTGCTCTCTGCCAACGTGGCAGTTCTTACGGGCTTAAAAGTTCAGTTGAATATTACAACCTAGTGAAAGAGAGGCATTTGGACTCTGTGCCTCAGCTACAGATATGATAAAGCAGAAAATGATATGTCTAGGGGTTAAGGTGCTTTGAACTTGCAAGCTTTTCATCAATGTGAAAGACATTGAGGGTGAAGCAAACCCACCTCAGGCTCTGGCTTTGCAGGTTGCCACTCCTATATCTTTAATGGTTATGTAGCAACTGGAATTTAATTCTATTTGTTACCTGATTGCAACACCTGCTGAAATTCCATTTTCTATATACAGGAGCTTTCCCGGTTTTTAGTCTGGGACTTCTGCTGGCACCACATTCAGGTATCATGATAAGAGGATAGGTTCTGCCCATCATTTGTGCTGGTATAGAAATGAATTCTCCTCAATACATGAGCCAAAGGTACCCCCAGTTATTGATGGACAAAAACCCCCACTAGCCCTTAATGTGCCATTTTCCTAGGAATTACCTGATGCAATTTATTTATTAATTTGCAGTATTTATATACCACTTTCCTCACCCCTGTGGGGACTCAAAACTAGTGGCAAAATTCAATGCCTTACATACATAAATCAAAGCTCAAATCAACAACATATAACTATGCATAAAACCAATAGGACATTTAACCTGGAGGAAGACCTTAATGGGGGGGGGGGCATCCAGTTGGAATAGCCCACAGGGATATTTTTGCTGTTGCTGGAGGAACATTTAGAGGAGTGGTGGTTCTCATGAAACTTTTCCTTGATTTACTTCTACTGGGAGGAGGCTGATAGTCATACAGCGAGTGGCTTTCAGTGTTCAGCCTTATTTCTCTTGCAATTGGCAGCAGCTTCCCATCGCACATTGGGGGCGGGGGCAGTGCCCGCTACCTTATAGTGTCTATTGGCAAGTGTAGGTTTAAGACATCCTATGATTATTCTACATGTCTCGTTTAGTGGTATATTCACCTGCTTTGCATGGACAGATTTATGCCAGACAGGGCAGGCATACTAAGCAATTGAGCAAGACAAGGCCAGGACTGATGTTCTTATTAATTTTGGGTCTGCACCCCATGTGCTATTAGTAAGTTTCCACAGGATGTTATTGCGTGCAGCTACTTTGTGGTGTTTGTACAGCGTTTCCTAAATGTTAGTGTTCGGTCTAAGATCACACTGAGATATTTTGGGTGGAAACAAGCTCTTGGCCTTCCCAGGTAACTTTCAGTTTCCTGTTGGCTTCACAATTACATAGCTGAAAAGCACACATTTGTGTCTTGGCAGGGTTAGGCTTCAAGGAGACAGTGAAATTCCAATTGTTATTGCATGATGTTAGAAGGGCTCACTGCTTCTGGGTGATAAAGTTTTTTGTCTTGTTGAATACAACCATCTGAAATCTAATTGTTCTTGCCTGCGAAAGGTGGGGGGGCCAATAAAAAATGGGAACACTGAGATGTGGGTGGCAGATTAACTTAATTCAAGAAGAACTTGGAAACTTCTTTGGAGATGTCTGCTTTCAGAAACATAGCATGGCCATGGATTCTGGGTTACAGTTCACCAAAATGGCTTCCCTGAATCGAGTATCTCTCGCTCCTTTCTTTTTGTGACAAGCACAATAAAGGCAGCTTGTACTTATGTTGATTATAAAAATATTCCAAAACCATTTATGTAGTTGTTCTGTAACCAGTAAAGAGTAACATTTCACTTTCCATGCAAAGCTTCTTCCCAAGGCAGAAAACCAGACAAAAGGGAAATAAATGGATTGCATCACAATGTATTTCAAATAGCAGCAGTGCTCTTAAGTTGCTTCAGGCAACCCAGCAGGGCCATAGGGCTTGCATTACACAAGACATTTCATAACGCAGACTGTTCCAAATGCACCCCCCCCCCTTTCTGACGATAATTACAACTGCATGTTTCTCCTCTCCTGCGTGCAATTCGTTGTTTTCAAATGGTCTTGTATGCACGATCAAATTTGTATGAACTACTATAGGAAGCATGCAGGCAAATTACAAGAAGAAAATAGACAACCATTAGATTGGGACTTGAGCAATATGTGAGGGAGAAGCACAAAACAGATTAAACATTTGAACTACTAAGCCTATGTAAATGCTCCTACGAGCAAAGCTTTAGGTATCACAAAAACAAATAACCTAAATAGTGCAGTCTATATCTAGGTAGATAGTTAAGTAAATCAAGCAAGCCAGATAAAAGACTGGAAATTCTGTCCAAGCTATTTGAATAATCATGCAAAAGCCATTTTTCGCTCTGTAAATGTTTTCCATACTTAAATCTTGTACCTTCCACATGTGCAACTGAGCCTCATATATCTCTTTTAGTTCTATCAGGCAAATAATCTAATCACCGTATCCCTATCTATCTATCTAAAAATCAAGTATGTCTGTATGTCTGTCTGTCTGTTTGTACAAAGGCTCCTCCATGGCTTGATGGAGATGAACCAAAGTTGGCACGCAGACCTTGCAAACTGTGGAGAGATGCCCAAATCTTGCTCTTCCCTGTAGGCCAGTGGTTCCCAACCTTTTTTTGACCAGGGACCAATCTCCAACATTATTACCAAAAGGGTTACGAATCAGTTTTTGGTCAACTTTAGGTTTGGGTTGGATATTTGGGGTGCTGATTCAGAAAACTGCATTGGATAGACCACATCAGCTCTAGTTTTTGATACAGAACATATGCCATCCAGTAGTCGCCATCTGCTCGTCCACAGAAAACCGTATTTAATAAGCCTTGGTACCATAAGAGTGTTTTACGAGACCAGCCACTCTCGTTGCAGTAGTGTAGTAATGATAAGGCCATGGACCATACTTTAGGTCTTGTGGACCACGGACCATAAGTTGGGTACCACTTCTGTAGGCTAAGGCAAAATCAAGTTACACCAGCCTCTCCTCGCTCCCACTTTTCCTTATAGCAAAACCTAGCATCTTGATGTGCAGAAAATTAAAAGAAATGTTGAGTGAAATGTTCAATTGCTCTCTTCCACTCCAATTCCCTGTGCAGAAGACAATTGTGACCAGATGGGAATGTCATTCATCTTTTTCTGGGCGAAATTCAATAATTTCAGTCTAATGGAATGTTGAGAAGGGAGGAGAGGATTTTTTGAATTTGATAAAAGATTTTTGCCATCTAAGCAGGAGGAGAGAGTGGAGAGTTCAGAGAAAGGTTAAGGAGTGATGTAAATGTATCTCAGGGAGGTGTAAAGTGGAAGCAACCTGGACACATGTTTGGAAAGCAGCACAGAAAGACTTGTTTTGATATGTCCACTCCCTCCTTAAATTTCATCTGCACTTAGGACATTATGTCCTACGTACAGATGAAAGTTCTGACCATCCCTATCCAGATACACGGGGATACACATACCTAAGCGTGTACATATTGACTGTATGAGTTGTTAAGGTTTCGCTCTCCAACTGTTTTCACCTGTTGTCTTTTAAAGTATTAATTCTATATATTATTCAATCATATTTTAGCAATAACTTTGCATTTACTTTTCTTGATGTAAATGTATTTGCTTAAATATTTCTAAGACACTGTGCATCCTAATAATAGTAATAAGAATACCTACACAAAGCAATGATGGATTTGTAGGAATGGTTATGGTGAAGTGCTTCTCAGTATGCAAGAAACAATGTTGGAACCTGTTACCTTAACTGCCATAGCTCAATGCTATGGAATCTTGGGAGTTGTAGTTTTACAAAGTCTTTAGCCTTTTCTGCCTAAAAGCGCTGGTTTCTCACCAAATTACAAATGCCAGGATTTCATGATATTGAACAGCAGCAAAGTGGTGTCAAGCTGCATTAATTCTACAGGGCTAATTCTACACACCCTTTGTCTGAAGAAGAGTTATTGAAGAACTTTAATTGTGGAATTTTATATTGGATCTAATGGAATTATTGTCACCCTGTGGATTCCACTTCATCAGTACCATTTATAATTAGTAATATGTGGCAATCCCTCTCCTATTCAACCTGTAAACAGACCATATGCTGCATTGTTGAAGGCTTTTATGGCCGAAATCACTGGGTTACTGTAGGTTTTTCAGGCTGTATGGCCATGTTCCAGAAGCATTCTCTCCTGACATTTTGCCTGCATCTATGACAGGCATCCTCAGAGGTTGTGAAGTCTCACAACCTTTGAGGATGCCTGCCATAGATGCAGGCAACATGTCAGGACAGAATGCTTCTGGAACATGGCCATACAGCCCGAAAAACTTACAACCCAGACCATATACTGTTTTATCTGTGTTCCCACAACTGCCTGCTTCTGTCATGGGACACTTCACCTGTTCTGTTCCCTAAACTAACCCAAATTTGCCTGCCTACAAATCTGTGTTTTCCATAACTAATTTTTGTCCATGATACTGGATCTTGTAGTCCTAGGCCATCACTTCAGAAACACAGTGATTCCCCCAAGGAACCTGTCAAAAATGCACAATTCTCCTTCTGACACAGATTAAAGCTGCTTAATGCTCACAAAAAATGAAAACAAAACTAGGTTTTTAGGTTACCACCTTCAATGTCAAACAGGGAGTTGCTGCAGACTTCTTGGATCACCATCAAAAGAGACGGTTGACAAAGGAAGGCTTTACAAATGTCGAATGTCTTGTGAAGCGACCATATCTTCTAACATTTCATAGATAAACACTGGACACAAGTGGCCAAGGAACAATAGTGTGTGATCAAGATGGTAAATGTTATGAATGAGGAAAAACACACAAGCTGGAAGAAGCTGTGGTAATCTGCTTTCGTCTGAGCCTATTGGGGAAGGCAAGATTTTGCCTGCTTTTGTGTTCTCGCCCCCACTTGTGGACTTTGAACTCAGTTTGCAGCAACTGCAATAAACTTAGGACAAAGAGGAAAAGTGGGAAAAGAGAATCTGGGGCAGGGATTGCATTGATGCCTGGATTCACCCATGGCTCAATCTAAGTGTGTGAAATAATAATGAAGTTTTACTTCTAGCAAGAGTCCTTAGATGCCCATCACTTTTTTGAACAGTTCAAGTTCTGTCATCGGACTAAGACCTACTCAATGCATAATCCATAATTTCCAACTATTCTGGCATATTTGTTTCCAAATGCACACTTCCAACAATGTTTAACACACACCATTCTCTTCACAATAATAAAACATGTTCTGGTGAGTTTTTAAAATGTATTTTCATTTTGTGCCATGCCTATTTGCTTGTATATCATTCAAGAGAGAGAGAAAATCTGAACCTTACAGCTTCCTCTGCATGACAGGAAATACTGAGATAGGTATATACTACTTTGGATGCATTTAAATAGGATGATCCCTTAAAGGAAATATATTGTGAACAGACTGCCCTCTAGTGGTATCTTAGAAGGGCATATACTGAAGACACTTTTAAAAAAAATCCCCAAAAAATCTACTTGGAAGATCTAGAACAGTGCTGCACAAATGGTGTCTGCCAAGGTGTTTAAGACTTCAGCTCCTGGAATTCCAGACCATTGAACAAGCTGGATAGGACTGGTCTAGAATTAACTAAATCAAACTATAATCTTGGGACCTCATACAGAAGTTATTTCCAAACTCCCCTGATCCATCTTCTGGCCAAAGGACCCCAAACAAAACAAAACCAAAAGAATACACCAATCTATTGCCTTTCCTTACAGCAGGGGTAGGTAACTGCACAGCGTTATGGGAGTAGTTCCCATTTCATTGATTGAGGTATTGCTTTTGGTTTAAACCTAAAAAACTTGCTTTTTTCTTTCTTGGGGGTTTTCAAGAGCAAAGGTTCAGGGAAGTCATAGTCCTCCCTCTATTTTGCATTGGTTAGACCTCATCTGAAACATTGTGTCTAGTTTTGGACACCACAATTCAGGAAGGATATTGACAAGCTGGAGTGTGTCCAGAGAAGGGCGATCAAAATGATCAAATGTTTAGAAGACAATCAATCTGAGGAGCAGCTGAGGGAGATGGGGAGGCTTAGTGTGGAGAAAAGAAGGCTGAGAGGGGACACAGCAGCCAGGTCACAATGAGGAGGGGGTAAGATTGTTTTCTGCTGCTTAGAAGGCTAGGACAACATGGAGCAATAAATTCAAATTGCAGGAAACAGAGTCCATTAGGAAGAACTTCCCGACAGTAAGAGCTGTTCAGCAGATGACCATCTGTCAGGGGAGATTTGACTCTGTGTTCCTGCATTGCAGTCTCTTCCAACTCTTATGACATCTGTCTTCTTTGTTCAAAGATAAACATAATTCAACTCCTGAAGTTGTCCCTTGTAGGACTTTTTTCTAGATCTCAGATAATCATGGCTGCCCTTCCCTGGATACATTCAGCCTTGTTCAACTGTGATGTCCCAAACTGGACACAATATTCCAGGTGAAGTATAACCAAGGGAGAATACAGTTGTACCTTGGGATGCTATATTCCCAAATTATCCCAGGTTAGTTTGAGCCAAGAGTTACTGTGAGTTTTCTGGGCTGCATGACCATGTTCCAGTAGCATTCTCTCCTGATGTTTTGCGCACATCTATGACAGGAATGTTCAGAGGTTGTGAGGTCTATTGGAAATTGGGCAACTGAGGTTTATATATCTGTGGAATGTCCAGGGCGAGAGAAAGAACTCTTGTCTCCTTGAGGCAAGTGTGAATGTTGCAATTGGCCACCTTGATTAGCACTTAATGGCCTTGCAGCTTCAAAGCCTGGCTGGTTGCTGCATAGGGGATTCTGTGTTGGGAGGTGTTAGCTGGCCTTGACTGATTCTTGTCTTACAGCAACTGGTCATGAAAAAACTTCAACAACACATTGAGCCAAGAGTGTTGCACCTTTGGATTTTACTGAGAAAGGTATTTGAAAATAGTGTTTGCACCATTCCCCAATCTGCATTATTTTAAAACTTATCATTATCATGTCTCACAGTATTTCAATTATTATAATATGAGGATGCACTTTTCTCAACAGAACCAAAATTACACCCTTGATTGGACTAGGCTTTCAGTCTTTCTGAGGTTTTGAATGTACTCCCTCTCTTACTGCACCAATCCACCTGTTATTGAGTTTTGAAGGCTTGACACATGCCATTTAAAGCTACCTTTGTCAAAACGTTGTTTCATTTAATACCAAAGAAACAAATGAGAATTGAGTCACACAGTCTTGAGGGTTTATTACGTTTACCAGAAGCTTCCAGGCTAGACTTAGCAATAAAGACATGCTAATATAAGTGAAAAAATCATCTGTAAAGACATTATTTAAAATAAGTTTTAATCTATTCTGGAAAAAAGCATTAACTTTTCTTCTGTGAAAATTATTTTAAAGTCATATACCATTTCGTAAGTGTTGTAATTGGACAAAATTTTCTAAATACTCCTCTTTCTTAGAATTGTTGCAACAAATACAATTTAATAAAGAGTAGAAACTAGGAATTTTATACCTTATACTATTCCAGTATAATAATCCTGTTTGCCTCTGGAGTCTAAGTGGAAAATTCCCATTGTAAATGGAAGTGTGCATTTCACCATTGTATGGAAGCTGTGGTTTAAGGTCTGGAACTGTGTACATTTTCATTTGCACATGCTACCCACAAGGCAATTCACACACCTGTAGATAACAGTTACACAAGGAAACAAGTTCTACATAACAGACTCAAGACACCTACTTTTTGGAGGCAAAAGAAAAAAAGATGGCATTGAAACACATTCATTTATTATAAAACAAAACAGACAGGTTAGATTGAGAAAAGGAAACTGAGCAAGTAGTTTAGATCCTGGAAATAATGTATGAATTTTGGGAACAAAGACAGAAGAACTCTTAATGTGGTATCCTTCTGCTCTACAAATGGGAAGAAGTAGAGAAACAGAGTTTCAAGGTATATGGGTTAGAGCCATCTGTAAGATATAAAAGGGAATGCAGCCGTTAGAATAAATGTAACGGGATATCATAGTTTCGTTCCTTATACCACGTCTGATACCTTGAAGGTTTTTTTAACCAGTTACATAACTACTGTTATACAAGTTGCTATATTAGGCTCTCAGTCCAATAGAAACCTTTTTTGGAAGCAGAACCATTCTATAAAAACAGTTCTACAGACACACAATAGATTTCCGTTTCTTTGCCTTTCCAAGGAACACAGTGTACAAACAGAAGGCTTCCCTCAAGGCTGAACTTCCATTAGAAAAATATCATAGTACTTCTACATTGAAACAGATTTATTTTTGTGCTTGGAGAAGAAAGTTGTTCCTTCCACGTAGAGTTCACCCATTGCTCTTGTGATCTATGCATGAAATGTGGTTGTGTGAACTATTCAAATCACAACTTGGTAGTATTTCCAATATTCAACAGTGATGAACTGCACAAATGTCCATCTATACCAGTGGTTCTCAACCTGTGGGTCTCCAGATGTTTTGGCCTTCAATTCCCAGAAATCCTAACAGCTAGTAAACTGGCTGGCATTTCTGAGAGTTGTAGGCCAAAACACCTGGGGACCCACAGGTTGAGAACCACTGATCTGTACCTTTGTATTAGGTGACCTTTAGAAAAAGTTGGCATACACAAGAGCAAGGCAATTCCTTCTTTTAGAAATGTTTTGTGAACTCTCCCCATATATGTTTAAATATCAGCAATAGTCACAGCATTTAAAAATAAACAGTAAATGAAAGTTTTCTGGCTGTTAATTTCACTGTCCTTCCCCTGAAAGTAAATATACATACTAATCAAGTATAGTTTAATCCTATTCCACTTCTGCAATCCTGACATTATAAGCCTAAGGACATTACTCTCCCATCCCTGCCATTGAATTTTGCACTTTCCCGTGGCTCTATCTAGGAATTTTGCACAAACTCAGAGCCCTCTGAACTCAGCACTTTTATTGCTCCCATTGTACTGTTTTCAAGATGCTATGTTTTATTGTGATATGTTTCTATTTGTTTTTGTTTTGCTTTTATTTTATTGCACTACATTTTAACTCTGTGCTTGTCCCTTTGTAAGCCGGCCCAAGTCCCTTCAGGGAGATAGAGACAGGGTATAAAAATGATGTTGTTGTTGTTAGAACAAGTGTGCTTTAGATTTGTCAAGAGCATAATTTATTCGATGCATGAGCCCAACTGCAAATAGTTATTTTATTTAAAGCAGGGATAGGAACCATGACGTCTTCCAGATGCCCTTGGACCATCCCTAGCATTCATTACCATGATCTACGCTGGCTTAGACTTGCAATCCTCCAGTCTATGGAGGGCTGTATGATCCCCACCATGAGCTTTTTAAAAAGACTGTGATGGTGTATGGTCACTGCTATTTATTAGAATGTATGTGTGTGAGAGAGAGCATGAGAGGGAGGGAGCAGGATGTGTTAGTAGTAGAACTCTGTCATAACTATTGACAATTGTGCTCATCTGTCTACAACTGAAGACATTTTAAGATGCCATTTATTTTTAATCTTTGAGAACAGTCAAAACTTTTTGCCAAAGACAACATGTGTAGATGTCCAAGTCTGTTTTCCAGTTTGTTATGATTATATATATATATATATATATGTCTCACTCTAGAGCAGGGCTTCTTAAACCTTTTCCACTCACCCTTTCTGCCAAACAAATGTTTATATGACCCCAAGTACTGATAATAAATCAGCATTTGCAAGGTATGCTAAACAGGCTGATTTTCATTTTTGTGGAGTACAGCCAAAGCATTTTTACAGAGTTCACTGTAAATACTGCAAGTTGTTTCGAACAGATTTGTGTAAATGGGTGGCGTTCAGAAACCTTTTACTGCTGTCAAATTCATCGTGACCTCAATATTAAGATCAGAAGCCCCCATTTGGAATCGGGAACCACAATTGAAAAAGTGGTGCTCAACAGGAGAACCTATTATGACTTACTGGGAATCCCTCTCCTTTTAGAAGTAGTCGACTGTCTCAGTCTGCTAAATCACTTTGTCATTTAATTTTCAGTGTTTGTTTTTTTACTCCATTAGGTTCAGACTCTACATCATCTAATAGTTTCATAGGTAGAAGAATAAGCCCTATTTACGAGAGCATCTTTGACTACTACACCTTGTATGCTTTTCTTACAATTACTTTCTTGTATTACCCCAGTATATACAACTAAAGCACAACTGCAACATGCCCATTAAGTCTAGAAATTTTAGTAAAAAATTAATTTAAAAACCC
Source organism: Anolis sagrei ordinatus (assembly GCF_025583915.1). Lineage (NCBI taxonomy): Eukaryota > Metazoa > Chordata > Lepidosauria > Squamata > Anolidae > Anolis > Anolis sagrei. The sequence continues at coordinate 332,944,676 of NW_026844366.1, read as the reverse complement.
TGGGTTGCCTTCTCCATAGGGTACTGTGAGTACAGGACCTTGACTTTTATCAAAAAAGGAACCATCCCCTTCTCTGAGTTGAGTGACAAAAGGCAAGAGATTTGTTCATTCCATGAGAAGGTTAAAGAAGCATCAATCCCCTCTACTCTCTCTGCATGGCACTGCTTTTTGAATGCCTGGGTGGGGAAATGGAGGAGACAGCCAGGGGGAGACAGCCTCCTGAGGCAGCATTGGAGTTTTCCCCTCTCCACAGAATGGCCCTCAGGTTATTCATAGGTTATATACAATCCACAACAATCCACAACTTTAAGCCCCTAAATCAGAATTATATATGAATTCAACTTATACATATATGGTACTTCTAGCTAAAGTATTTTTTCACATATTTTTCTCACTGGTCTAAGAGACAGATTCTAAAATGAGACAAAGTGTAAGAACACTGTGCAGGTAGAGTCAGCCTTGCTGTTGAACCCATCCTCTTTTCAAACACATGCTTTGCATAAGCACCTGGTAAGGAGCCATGACAGCAGTGGAAAAGAACAGAACAGCTGTGCACTGTAAGAGATGCAACTATCTTCTGCACAAAGTTGAGATTGATAAATAGGTCTCACAACATTTTTGTTATACTACATGTCTTACTTCCAAGCCCAGGCATTATCTAGCTTCCATGAAACGATAGAGACAAAATGTATAGATGAGAAAATATGCAACATGTTGACTTACTGGGGACTCTTATCTGGTAGTGATTGAGTACTGTAAGAGCTTCCACTGCATCTGTCTTGCATTCCCACTCCAACAGACCAGAAAGTGTTTTAGCTGAAGCTGTCAGAACAAAAGTTAAAATGTTTTGTCATCTCCACCGGCAGGTTAGGAATTGTTGGGATGTGGGCTGAGGAGTTAAAAGGGCAAAATATTTACTTACGTTTTGGGTCAAATACTTTGTATTTGATAAAAGACAGCACTTCATGATCATCACACAGCTGGAATAATGAAAAATGGGAAACAAGATTACTGAATACTCAATCACTGAAGATTTCACAGTGGTATATGCAAAGTGCACCAGTAAAAATCAGGCTTGCTCCAGATTAAGATAGTATATACCCAGCTTGTTGATTTCTGTACTGGATACACAGCAGAACAAGAGGCAAAACCATCAATTTGTCCCAATTTCTACTGGTTTTTTTTAAAAAAAGTTACACTTATAATAACGTTCAATATAAACAGTATACAAAATAATGCGCATTTTACAAACACTTAGACCCACCATCATCCACAGGCTACTTTTAATATACTGACAAGGCACCAAATCAGTGGAATACAACACCTTCTATTTATTTGTATCCTGCCCCTCCACCCCCCAAATTGTACTCAAAGCAACATTTAATGTATGAAATTAAAATTGACCTTTAAACATCATTATGAAGAAATATGGAATTTTGAAGTACAGGCAGTCCTTGATTTACAAACATCTGACTTACAAGTGACTCATAGTTAAGAATGGTGGTGAGACAACAGGAAGTGACCTTGGAAGGGAAATTTACTCCTGAAAGTTATCATGGGGAAAAGGTGTCTCAACTGAAGCTTTATTACCAATTCTTCTTTCCACAAGAAGCCTATTTTTTCAAAATTCAATTATTACAGGGAAAGAAAGTGAAGTGAAATCTCCTGAACAGGAGCACAGACAGTAAAACAAACACCACAGGGGTGTTAACCCTTCCCTATACTATCCAAAGCATATATAGAGAAGGGGGGGGGGGGTTACGCTTACAAAATGTGCCTGTTCCGATTTGAATACAGATTCAACTTAAGGGTTTGCCTGTACCCATTTAAATTCTTTTCACATTGTTTGTTTTAACATTCTACATAAGACAATGAAACATTTTAGAATTCTATCCAGAGAAAAACTGATAGTCATCTGTAAAGGCACAGCCCCGAACAGTGAAACCTTAAATATACAAGGGTTATCCAGAAAGTAAGGTTACAAAGCACATAGCTCGGACCGCATCTTGGCCTATGAGCCCACGAGGACCTTGAGATCGTCTGGGGAGGCCCTTCTCTCGATTCCGCCTGCCTCACAGGCGCGTCTGGCGGGGACGAGAGAGAGGGCCTTCTCAGTGGTGGCCCCCCGGCTGTGGAACGCCCTCCCTGCTGACATCAGACAGGCGCCCTCTCTCATGGCTTTCCGTAAGAGCCTAAAGACCTGGCTCTTCGAGAAGGCATTTAACTAGTGCCAGACTAATTGACAATGACAATCGGAACGGAATACGGATTATGAGACTGGCAGATCCCTATGTTGTGACGGTGCGGATTAGTTAGTGTAATTTAGATTAAGTGTGTTATATGGTTTGTTGATGTACTCTGTGCTCTTTGTAAACTGTTTTTATATGTTGTACACCGCCGCGAGTCGCCCTAGGGCTGAGAGCGGCGGTCAACAAATGCATTAAATAAATAAATAAATAATAGCTCTCATGGAGAAAGTTGGTATGACTGCCATGTAGCAGGAAGCCAGTGGAAGCAAATGAGCAGTGCCAGTCGCCAATAGCTCATCAACAGGCATTGTGGTGAAGGTTAGAGATGAGTGCCCTCATTTAGTTTCCCTCCAAGTGTGAAGTTCGCAATGCAATACGCTATGTAAATGCTAAGGGTATGAATGCTGATGCGATTCATCACGAGAAAAATTGTAGCATCAGTGTTTTGGGACAGAAAAACGGTTCTGCTCACTGATGTTTTGGAAAGAGGTGAAACAATCAAATGCTGTAAGATATTGTGCGACCACGAAAAAACTTTGCAGAGCCATCCAAAACAAACATTGTGGGATGCTGATGGCAGGAGTTTGTCTCCTTCATGACAATGAACATCTGCACACCACTCATGCAACACAAGAGTTGTTGACTTCATTTTGTTTGAATGTTTTAAGCCACCCCTCTCACAGCCCTGATCTCGTACTCAGTTACTATCAGCTGTTTTCTAAATTGAAAGGAACACCTGGGTGGAAAACACTTTTCTTTGAAAAAGGCAGTGGGAGACTTCTATGACACAGGCATCAAAAACTTGTCGCATGGATGATAAAATGTATTGAACTGAATGGTGATTATGTGGAAAAAGAATGTAATACCTATGCTATAGTCCATATAAGTTTTATTAAAATATATTCATTCTTTGTATTTTAAAAAAATCGTGTGCCTTACTTTCTGGATATCCCTCGTACAGAGCAAATCTTCAAAAGATTCAAGCTTAGGAACTTTACAAGTGCCTGAAATCTACTTTTAAGGACATCAATACAGATTTGATATTTGAACGTTAGATTTCATTTCAAAAACAGTGAAAGTGCAGCTTTTATTCTTACCTTTACAAAAGTCTCCTCAGTCACACACAATGGTACATTATAATAATGCAATACGCAAGATGGTGGCTGGATGATATTCTTGGATGCTTGACCAGCACTAGTAAAGCGATTGTTTTTGCTCATTACAAAGTCTTTATAGCTGCTTGTTCCATCCTCCAGTTCAAATATTTGACTAGGAACAACTGAATGTTGTTTGGACACACTACAATTGAAGAATACATGATGAAGAAAAACTTTGCAGTAAATACACACACACACACACACACACACACACTAAAGCTATTCTCAAAGCAACACAGAACAAAGTAAGAATTCAGATCTGACATGTAATCAATAAACTACTTGGATAAATTCATTCATAAATTTTCATAAGTTATCTGAGGTCAATGAAATATTCAACTATTTACATTAAGGAAATTTGTAATTCCTCTTTGTGAATACAGGTAGCACTCTTCCCCAAAAACTTTAGCCAGCAGCCTTTTTATAGTATATTAGAATGTTTGCATATTAAATGCTGCAACAGAAGTGTTAAAATAAAAGAACATACACATACCAAACATTAAGCCTTTTCCCAAATAATTTGACATTATTAAGATGTGTGACTGCTCTTTCAACAGCATATTCATCACCCATTTCCACTAATGCAGTGCCTGGAATAGTCTTCATAAACTTCACCTGCAACATTTTAAGAAGAGAGACACTATAACTTAAAGAATATGAAAAGAAAGTTTTGGTTGGAAAATACAAGACACTTCTTTGTTAAGTAACTTTTAAAGTTACATTGTCTAGCTATTGTTCTTTCATTTTTACCTTTTCAATATTTCCATACAAGCAGAATAAGTTGAAAACTCTTGAGCAGTTCATCTTTTGGGGATGCAATCCACTAACCATCACCACAGAACCTGAGGGGTTCCCTCCATGCATGTAAGAGGAGGAGGCTTGTGGAAGCGGGTAAGCAACAAGCTCCGGAGTGTCTCGAGATGCCATTCGGTATCGGCTTGGCAATGGCAACAGAGGTCCATGTGTTCCTAAAGACAAAGTATTCCTTAGTTAGCTTCATTTGAACAGTTAACTAATATCACGATTTGAAAGGTTAGTGTTCTATGTTTTGCAATCAGAGGAACATAAATTTGTTCAACAGGAAATGTCTGAATATGTCAGAAGGAGCCCTCATCATAGCTAGAGTCACCTAATGAAAATGTCAAATAATAGCAACAATATGTGCTAATTGTTAATACTTATTAGATAGGGGATTTCTAAGTGGTTGGCAGCAACAGTTAGCATAGATTTGAAAAAAAGTTATCTGTATTTTATCAACTCTTGGATAACCCTATCTCTTCCCTCCAGAAGCAGGGTCAGGAAAATAATATCATACTAGTTTTGCTACAACAGGCTATAGAAATTTAACGTCACCTAAAGCACCAAAATATATACAGACAGGAAAAATAAATTATGCACTCTTCTTCCCACTCCATGCCCTCCAAAAGGATGAGCAGATTTAACATCAAAGCAGGAACTGATATCAGAATAGTCCAACATGCTATTGCAGATTAAACAGGAAGAAAATCTAGATGCTGAAAGCGGGATACAGAGACAGACTCCTGAATAACAAAGCTGTTTAATATAGCCCCAATAAATGGCTATATTATCTGCAGAATCCTAAAGACATGCCTCTTATTACCAATGGCTAGGGAACATAAATGAGAGTGCCATTGTGCCTCGTTAGAGTTGCCACATGCATCTGGGAGGCAACAATGCTGGACGAGTTAGTTTCTGGGGTTCTCGCAATCATCAATTTTGTTGGCTACAGAGATTTGGACCTTCTTTAGTTACATCACTCAAAGCCATCGAACTCACCATAGCCATCATGCCGAAATGATGAGGGATGCTCTCCCAAAATAGCTTGCCTCTGTCGGCCTTTCCCTCTGTCTAAAAGGTGGAAACAGTATTGAACATAAAACAAGACAAAAAGAAGCAACCTTTTCAAAGATACTGCAATCTGATCAGAAAAAAAGTACATTTTCCATTAATGCAATGACAGCTGCCCCACTGAAAGAACACACCAAGAGTTTCATCTAAGCTTGTATCATGTTTTTCAAAGTGGCCAGAAAATATGTTATGTTAAGATATTAAGTTTTGGTCATTTTAAGATAACCATGTAAATTAACTTCCTTTAACAGAAACATATAATTATAGAATACCATCATACCTGCTAGCACAAAAATACTACATTTGAGAAGATTAGACATTTTAAGCCTAAGAAAACTGGATAGTTTCTTAATACCATACACACTATATACAATCCTGTCAAACACTTCTACAACTCTCAGAAAAACAAGGTGTAAATGCAGTACTTTCCAAGGACAGTACCTGAATCAAACTATTAGCTTCAACAGCAACACATTTTCAAAGTGGGCTTCTTTCAAGAAGTTTCAGCATAATCCAACAACAACCTGTATTACATGTTTCATAGTAAGTCAATAGGAAGCATCATATTTACGTGCATACATTATCATATGAACTATTGATAGCAGAGTGATGAGAATACGATACATTGCTACACCTTTAAGATAATACATGACTGTACTTTTAACAATGAAAAGATCTTTCAGCAAATTGGAATTTATACATGAATGTAAAGTTAACCAAGGGGTCAACACTACTGGATGAAAATTGTGTCCAATGAAAAATGTTTAGTTACATTATCTTGATGCATAGAACATTTCTCTTGATAACCAGTATTTAGCTTAACCAGATACTGGTTGCTTTCATGAAACCATCTGAAGTACCAATACATCAGCTGATTGCCAAACAATGAGAAATGCCCAGTCTGCTAAAATTACTGCCATTTAAGAGAGTTCATTTTTGATGACAACGTTTTAAATTTTGCTTTACAAATCTGAGTATTTACTAAGGCAACTGTTCAAACTAAAAAAAACAAACAGATTTGTCTTCTTATAACCATTTGATTGAAGGAAAAGATGTGAAGAGGGGAATTTTTTAGCACTTGATCTTCAACCTTTTTTTTCAAAAACATTATCTAATTTACATATAATATAAAAGATTTCCCAGTAGAATAAATACAATCTTGGTAATAAATGTTAAATGATAAATTAAATTCTTATGAACCAAGTCAGTGCTGTTTCACAAAAGAAAGGCAGCAACAACTATACTTCAAATACTGGGAACCAAGACAAATTCTAAAATCACAATTGTAGGAAATGACTGTACTGAAGGGACTAACTTAGACTTTCAATTTAATGATGAAATATGTTGGTGAACAAGTGCAAAAGAAGAATCACATTTGAGCACGTCCAAAATCTTTTACACAGAACATTTCAGCTGAAGCCAGAATCATGTAAGTTAGGGGGGTTTACTGTACCAGATGAGATGGTTTGAAGAATGCATGTAAGCAGCCTATTACAGGGATACTTTTTATGTAAGCCAACTGTGTGAGCCTGTTAGGATGCCAAGAGCCTTAACAAGTATTCTTAAGTGTATGCTCACCCCCTGTCAATTATTATGCAGCTCACATCATAAAAAGGAAGAGTCTCAAGCATGCTTTCTATTGCTTCATTGAAGTTGCAGCTGCTAGCTGCTTCCATTATACTCTCAACTTCCAGAGCCCAAAAGTATACAATCCTGTTTGAACAAGGTAATATTTGTGTTTCTATTTATTCTTACTTGGGGAAAATATTATACATCTAATAAACAATACTAGTACAAAATATTTTATTTCATTTTCTGTCCTTCTTCAACTCATAACTAGGACTAGCTGCAAATATCCAAGGGAACTTTCAGTGTGTTTTTAAAATAGGAGTTTTCGTACTACTGGAAAAAATCCCTTTATGATACAGTCCTTCTGAAAATACCTCCAAAAGTAACCTGCAATTGGCATTGTTGGATCTGCTGTTCACATAAAAGTCAAAAATTGCCATGCCTTAAGGAAAGGAATCTCATTTCTCATGGTTTCATTTACCTATTGTGGAAACTAAAGTGAATTTCTACCAAGTTTCTTGAATATGTATTAAAAAGTTCAAAACCATAAACACTTAAGTTACCAGACAGATTGAACAAAAATATAACTCTGTAAAACAAATACTGAGGTTTGACAGTCTGCAAACCAATAGTGCTGCCCCCTTATTAACCTTTTACAAACAATTAATTCCACATGTCCATGGCCTAAGTTTTAAATGTACATCTTTTTTACAAGCTGAAGCAACACCAATTAAAATAACAACCTTTAGGCAATAGTTAAAAGGCGAACTGAAACCTTTGTTTTCATGTTCAAAATTTAGAAGATACTCTACCTTGATAAGGCAAGTTCCCAAGTCCATGTTATAAATGCCTAGATTTTCAAAAAGTATATTACAGCAAATTATATACAAGTCATTAAATTACAAGAACAATTCAAAGATATCAGACTATACACTTAAAAAAACCATTTTCATGCAGTTGTTTTACTGATGAAAACTACGTTCCAACTAAGCATTGTAGTTAAAATGTTTGGTAAGTTTTATCTTCCATTGAATCTAGATGCCTTATAAGAATTATCTGACAGGTGCTCTTGAATTCCATTAACCTTTAACATTTACACTGGAAAACCTAACTTCCAATTTTCTCTTAAATACAAAAACCAAAATTACCACAATGAACAGTAGAAAAATAAAAAGTTTGGATCATCCATTTTATGAGGTTTTGTTCTACAGCTGTTATTTTTATAGGGACATAAGATTGGAAACAAATACATGCAAGCTAAATTAGAATGAGTACAGTCTACCATGGTATTCATACCAAGCAAACCAGAAGTATGGCAAGTGTCCTCCTTGATATGCTTGTGGTGATGGTGCATGTAGTATGCAGTCAAGGTGAGTTGCAAGTCTGAGATTTTTCAGAGGGCTTTTTGATGATGCCGATGCAGTGCATGATGAAGTGTAGAGTCAGCCTGCTGGAGTCCTCTATCCTTCTGAGTGCCTTGTCCAACAAATGGGGGAAATCCTTTCCATGGAGAAGCAGTGTGCAAGTTTGAAGTTTGTAAGGAATAATCTGCACCAGTGTCCTCTCCTCCAAAGAGTGAGAGCTGCTTGGAGAAATGCAAGTCCTTGTACTGCAAACATGCTTGGATGTGTGGGCTCCTTGATGAACTAAATATTTCAACGTAACCAGCAGGGGGCACTAATGTTGAGTTATTCTTCTCCAGGATTACAAGATGCCTTTTACAACAGAGCTTCACCAACAATACTTGGCTTGAAATGACTAACACATCAGACAAGCTTACTGCTCATATATATATATATATGTATATATGAATACACACAGATTTAGAACAATATCCAAAACACTTACCTCGCCTCCCCAGATATGGTTTAGTATAGTCCCAGCTATCATTGTCGTTTTGAGTGACGTTCAGTCGAGTTGGCTGTTAAGATACAAACAGCAAGTCTTATTTGGTGCATTTATTTCAGAGGAATACAGAAATGTAAGAAAGTATGATAATTACCCTTGCATATTCAATTTTTAATGTACAGCACCCAGCATATATATCTGCTCCATTCAGGGCTGCTTTTGCCTTCTGGGCACAAAGAACTGATTCAAATGTAAGCCGTGTTAAGGATTTTTATTTCAACCAATATTGTCCTCTTCCTAAAACAATAAACCAAGCAACTACAAGAAACTTACTGTTAAGATTTAGGAGGAGTTTTCCTTGTTTGCACCCTCACAAGTACCCCTTTTTCACTACTCCAAGGTCCACTCTGAAGAGCTTCACTGCTCTCTAAGGCCTCCACTGAGATCTTAAAGGGGCTATGCTGTGGGTTGGTGAAAGGAAGAGTTAGCATCCTCTAAGATCTGCAGGAAGTTTATTCTCTCTACAGTATTAAATTGGATTCTTATTTATGTCTCACTTACTTATGGCTGTGCTGAAAATCTCAACAAAGAGATCACAGTTATTCAGGGAACAGCAATTTCCAGTTTCAACAGAAGCTCTTTTGATATACTGAGACAGACAAAGGAGTGTGGAATTTCACATTTATGATTAATTTCATGTATTTTACAAACAAGTTTCTTTTTTAAAAGTGTTCCGCATTTTAAGATGGATTGTTTATGTGTTCATGTGAGTACTGTATTCAAATGTACATCTCAATCTCTAAATTGCTTAGAGGGAGGAAAAACCAAGGATAACTGTTTCTCTGAGGCCCTGAAAGATTCCTAATGGCCACAAGATAACCCCCATAAAATAATTATCACCCAAAAAAGTCATTAAAAGGATATTCAACCATGGCTTGTATTCCATTCCTCTTGAATATGACAATGCGTTGCACTTTTCCAACAGGATTGCACACTGTATATAAGACATCCTGCAAAAGGAAAGGAAAATTACTCAGACATTTGACAAATACTCTCCAAAATATTATCTCTGGTTTACTAAGTAATTTGATATGAAGTTTCTGGATTTATTCCCATTATAGAACTGCTCTCCCCACCCTTCTAAGTAGTTACATAGGCCCTAAAGAAAAATGTGGTACTGGAAGACAGTACAATGCAAACAGAAAACACAGCTTCACAATTTACCTTCATGAACCATGTTGTACCATTGTGGTTTATTCATAAATATTTTGTGAATTTTGAGGTATCACTCTCAAAAATACATTTGAAAGTTAGTCTTTGAAATAATTCTTCAGAAGAAAAAAATCAATTTCCATTTGCTGATTATGAAATGTTACAAGATTCATACAATAACTAAAGACTAAAAGCAAAGACAATACACAGAAAGAAGTGAAATCTGAATTATGTGGAGACGCCTCACCATTTACAGTCCCAGTGAAATTGTGTATTGAAAGAAGGAAGCAATATCAATGCAGGTATAATTCCCATTAATTATCAGCTAGATGACAGGTTTGCTAAAACTATACAATTGGCAAAACTATTCACCAAGGTTTCTGGAGTAGAATTAAATTAGTATCTAACCTAAATAGCTCTATTGTTGCTGTGTATAAATGAAAAAAAAATCCTTTCTGAACTGTTTCGTTGTTGTGTGGAACAAATTATTTGGCAAACAAAAGGGAATATGTGATTATTTTTTGCCCTTTTGAAATTGAAATGCCATTGTATAAATACATGTCTATTAGTGCAAGAAGCAAGACAAAACACAACTGTCTCAGTGTGTGCAGACTTGTAAGAAAATACGATGCAGAAAGGTCATTTGAAATAACACTTAAAATAAGACTTACCACTGTAATTGGATATAGAGGATTCTGGATTGACAAGAGCAGAACTTTATTCCCTCCAGAGGGATCATCTGTATTTCCTGGACGAGTAATTCTTTTGCTTGTAGAGTAATTGAAAAATGCCTGTTGCCCAGCTATGTATACTGGCTCATCTGCTGCAAATGTCACACATTTCTTGGAACTTTCAATATCCTCAAATTCTACCAAAGCCTGCCGTTTGAATGGCATCATCATGACATAACTACAGAAGGGAATTTTTTTTAAAAAAGGCAATGTTAGCTCATCAATTGTTAAGTAGGTATTTGATCTAAAAGCTAAACCCACTATTATAGCATACAGCATACCATAGAATCGATGGAATTTAAGTGCCAACTTACCAAGTTTCCACTAATTTAATGGACCTGCTTCAGCTGGAATTAATACATGAATTTTATGTCCATTATTTTGCTTACTTGTGATTCAAAGAAATGTTGTTTTGTGTCTAAACTATGTAAATATAAACTGCATGTTGCTCAAGCATCTTTAGATACAATTAATATATTTATAAATTAATTTAATTCTACATATAAATGATGCCAGAACAAAAGATTCTTCAATTAAGTTAAATACAATGCAGTGAAAAGACTAACATATACAGCTTTTAAAAAAATCAGTATTAGATACAGAATACCTATATCCTGAGTAACTATAGTCTGATCTGGAATTGATCTCCATCATTCTGATATTTGCATGTTTTTTGTGCAAAGGAATGACAAGTGTCAATTACATACTGGCTGCAACAAATATATGAACAACCCTCCTTCAAAGTTATACAACCATGTTGCTCTAGGTAAGAAGCTCCCCATAGTTTTCCATTAATTTTAAAAAAATCAGTTTATTTAAAGTACAATGGATCTGAACAAGTATCCTATTACATCTTATGAAAGACTATTAACATTTTCCAAATAAGGAAGAAATAAGGAAGTGATTACGTGATGGAAGTCAACCTCAAACCATAATTTCACCACACACTGTTTTTTAGAAGCTATTAACTACAGTTTGGCAGTTCAGAGCTAAAATTAACTGTCAATTAAAACTTCATTACAGTCCAAAGACCCAATTTAGTCAATGGTAAAGGATGCACAACTGCAAACAGATTAATAAACTGATAGAACTAATTAAAAACTCTGGACAACAAGCAACACAAGATGCATATGAACAAGGGTAAGAACCCTGCAAATTGACTGATAAAATAAATTGTAGCTCTCTGATTTATTTCCCAGTTTATTGGGTGGGGGGAGCAATCTAATCTCATTCTCTAAATACAACCTTTGCCTTTTACCAGTACATTAAACAAAATTCTAAGAATGAAGTAATAAAAGTATTTAATACTGAGGCACAGCTTCCATGTAGGGGAAAAGTATAGTGATCTGCCTCCAAAACATATTTTTGAAATGTTTGACGGTTATATTGAATTTTTTAAATCAGCACAAGCATGTGAAGTCTTATGAAGTTTGTTATCATTCACTGAAAAGCTAATGCACAGTAAACATACCATATTGTTCCAAATTTTTCAAGAGCCTCCACAAGGTCTGCCTCAACAACTGATTCACAAAGCCCTCTGACATGGACAACAGGAGAAACGGACACTTTATGATGACTGCCACCTCCATCCTGACAAAAGAAATTCAATTTACTTGTAGTTCTCAAAGATCAAATAAAAGTGATTAAGGAATAAAACTCTCATGTTTATTCTCACTACATCTAAAATTTAAATTGGGATTTAAATTATCAGGAAACTTAGATATTGTAAACATCTGTCTTTTTTGGGTAGGGGAAAAACAAATATTATTCTTCATCTTCAGATAATATGAATGAGGACCAATTAAATAGTATTGTATTGTTGCTCTGTTTTAGGCACTTTGTGCCATACGTAAGCCTCCCCGAGTCAATTTGGGGAGATGGAGGCAGGGTACAAGAATAAAGTTATTAAAGTAGTTATTATTATTATTAACACATGACTACCTAGGAAGAATGACACATTTCTTTAGACAAAATTACACATACATCAGCTAAAACTTTCAGTGTCTTTCTAAATTTAGGCAACATGCAAAATTAACATTATTATTCTTACATTATTACTACATATTAGTAAAGTAATTGGTATATTAGAATACCACTTTACAGAAAATAGAAATTCTTTCTGAAACATTTTCTAAGAAGTGTTCCCAGTCAGAAATTTTAATATACTTTGTCTCTTAGGTTCACCATTGGTGAAAGAAAGATCAAACAATGTTTTCTTTCTTTCCTTACAAGAGTTTTATTCAATATTTTCATGGCCAAGGCACTTACACATTGAAAAACCCAGAAAGAGAAATCTTCAGTGCAACTGACAAATTTGGCAATTCAAAACATTACAGTTAACAAGGTTGTTTGAACTTAAGTCTTTGGAAAAGGTTATTTGAACACAGGTTATTTGAATGTAGTCTCCAATATAATCTTGCTAATTTATTTGAATTTATTTTCTTGTTTATAAATTTATCTGTAAATACTGAAATGAAACATATGTTAGTCATGACTATTTGCTCCAATAATTTTGATGGATTGATCTGAATATTATTTAATCCAAATCCAGCTCTGTAACCCAAGGCTGCATTATAAAAGATAGTAAAGTCTAGATGACTTGTCATAATGGTAAAAAGCCACACTTGGCTTTGAGAATACAAAACCACAGATCTCAACATGTGAAAATAAATCAGAACATATAACCTAAAAGAAAATATTTAAGATCCAATCTGATTTTCTAAACTGAAATTATTAAAAGGCTATTTCTTTTTCAATATCTTGTTGTGTGCCTACAAACATCTTACACAAATCTGTTAACTGTGCAATAATACCAATTAAACAAAGAATACATTGCTACTTTTGCACATATTGAAGTCTGCATGCCTCTGTCAATTTACCATGACCATGGTAATCTCATAGGATTGTTCTAGGTAAAGAATACTCATATAGCTTTCTTAGGGCCCTTCCATACAGCCCTATAGCCCAAAATATCAAGGCAGAAAAGTCCACAATATTATCTGCTTTGAACTGGGTTATCTGAGCAGATAATTTGGGATTTTGTGCGGGGCTGGATGAATGCAAAGCTGGGGTGAAAATTGCTGGAAGAAACATTAACAACCTCAGATATGCAGATGACACCACTCTGATGGCCGAAAGCGAGGAGGAGCTGAGGAGCCTTCTAATCAAGGTGAAAGAAGAAAGCGCAAAAGCCGGGTTGCAGCTAAACGTCAAAAAAACCAAGATTATGGCAACAAGAATGATTGACAACTGGAAAATAGAGGGAGAAACCGTGGAGGCCGTGACAGACTTTGTATTTCTAGGCGCAAAGATTACTGCAGATGCAGACTGTGGCCAGGAAATCAGAAGACGCTTACTTCTTGGGAGGAGAGCAATGTCCAATCTCGATAAAATAGTAAAGAGTAGAGACATCAGACTGGCAACAAAGATCCGCCTAGTCAAAGACATGGTATTCCCTGTAGTAACCTACGGATGTGAGAGCTGGACCTTAGGGAAGGCTGAGCGAAGGAAGATCGATGCTTTTGAGCTGTGGTGTTGGAGGAAAGTTCTGAGAGTGCCTTGGACTGCCAGAAGATCCAACCAGTCCATCCTCCAGGAAATAAAGCCCGACTGCTCACTGGAGGGAAGATACTAGAGACAAAGTTGAAGTACTTTGGCCACATCATGAGGAGACAGGAAAGCCTAGAGAAGACAATTATGCTGGGGAAAGTGGAAGGAAAAGGAAGAGGGGCCGACCAAGGGCAAGATGGATGGCATCCTTGAAGTGACTGGACTGACCTTGAGGGAGCTGGGGGTGGTAACGGCCGACAGGGAGCTCTGGTGTGGGCTGGTCCATGAGGTCACGAAGAGTCGGAGACGACTGAACGAATGAACAACAACAACAACATGTGTAAGGGGCCTTAGTTCCTTCCCTTGAAATACTGTATAGCAGTGGTTCTTAACTTATGGGCTGCATCTGGTCCGCAACCCTCTTCCTCTTTATTTATTTTATTTACATTTTATTTCCATTCCTTTCACGCCGCCTGCCATTCCTTCCCTGTCACTGACCATAGCATATGTTCTGTAGCATAAACTAGAACTGATGTGGTCTATCCAATGCAATTTCCTGAATCAGCACCCCAAACTGAATCTAAAGATGACCAAAAACTGATTCATAACCCTTTTGGTACTAATGTTAGAGAGTGGTCCCTGGTTAAAAAAAAAAAGGTTAGGAACCACTGCTGCATAGTGTATAGTACCTGGTATTCATTCACTGGCAGTCTCAGATCCAAGTACTAACCCAAGCTGATCCTGCTTAGTTTTCAAGAATAGATAGGATCTTCTCAGAGGTAGTGAGGTGTAATATTACTAATAATATTACAATATGGCATAGTACAATATAGTAATATATAATACTGATATTGTACTATGCTAATAATATAATATATTGTATGTATGTATGTATCTTGTAAGTCTCTCTGAGTCCCCTTCAGGGTGAGAAGGGCGGCTTATAATTGTCATAATAAATATATAATAAATACATTTTGGCCCATTCCTAACAGCATAAGCGGCTGAAGGGGGAAAGGAAGGGGCCTGACGCTGTTAGGAATGGTGGGAGTGGGAATCCAAAACACCTGGAGGTCCTCCCATACCTGAACCCGAGGCTGCAAGGCCCTCCGCTGCCCCACCCTCCTCCTCCTCCTTCCCGGCTCACCCCTCCACTGGAGCCCCCGGCGCGAGGGGCGGCCTTCTCGATATAAGATGTGATGTATTAGAATACTGGAAATATTCCTGGCCTTCATTATGAATAACAACAATTTGGCCTTGTCTTTTCTCCTTGTCTGCCTCTTCCAGAAACCTCCTCACCTGATTCACCATGCCACCTTGTTCCATCACAATCAGGAGTCGCTGCCTCCAACACTTTCTCCGCACACTGCATTCCCAACCGCATCTCTCCCTCCACTTTTCATCATGCTGTCTCCTTTCCTTTCTTCTTTTTCTCTTTCTTTCCCCCCTTCCTTTTTCTTTCTTTCTTCCTTCCCTCCTTCCTTCCCTCTTCTTTCCCCCCTCCCCCTTCTTCCTTCCCTTTTTCCTTCCTTCCTTCTCCTTTTCTTCTTCTCTTTTTTCTTCCTCTTTTTTTTTTTTTTTTCTTTTTCTCTTTTCTTTTTTCTTTATTTTTCTTCCCTTCCTCTCCCTTCCCTCCCTCTTTCCTCCTCCTCCTCTTTCCTTCTCTCCTTCTCTTTTTTCTTTTCTTTCTTTTTTTTTCTTTCCTTCTCCCTTTTTCTTTCTTTTCCTCTCCTCCCCTCCTTTTCTTTTTCCTCCTTCTCTTTTCTCCTCTCTCCCCCCTTTCCTTTCCTCCCCTCCTTTTTCTTCCCCTCTTTCTTCCTTTCATCTTCCTTCCCTCTT